>OZ024897.1:22909450-23169450 GCA_964017195.1 Siderastrea radians
GGAAGGCGCGAGAGAACCGAGACCTTCTACCAGTCGAGGGGATACCCGGACGCGTTTACAAGCCATTCGAGAACAGCGCAAGGCCTTGGAAAAAAAGTTAGCCGAGAGTGGTAAAGGCAAAGGCAAAGGCAAGGGCAAAGGCAAAGGCATCTCCCGTGAAGTGCAAGCATTAAAACCCTTACCCGGTTGGGAAGATTGGGCCAAAGGCAAACCACCCCGACGACGACGTTTGCAGTACGACAGTGAGTAAACGATGCCCGCCCACAGGAGGAGGAGGAGGAGAAGGGGTATGAAACGCCGTCAACGCGGAGGGGCCTTGGATGTCCAAAAATGGATTGCTAAAACCGGCAAAGAATTTCATTGGCCCGGCTATCAATACATGGGCCCTGGGACGCATTTAGCCAAACGTCTGAAACGTGGGGACCCTGGTAAAAATCGCTTGGACCGGATTGCCAAACAACACGACATTGATTACAGCCGTGCCAAGAATTTGCAAGACAAATGGAAAGCCGATACCAAGATGATCCAAGCCATTGATAAATTACCCGGCAAGAAAACCAAGACGGAACGGGTGGTCAAGAAAATCATGCAAGCCAAGAAACGTTTAAAATTGTAAAAAACACTTTAATGACAACCCCCAGTTACATGTTGTGTCAATAAAAAATGAAAATGTCACATTGTTATTCTGCAGTTCGGTAGTCTTATGAGTTCGAGTCTCAAAACAGGATTCTCAAACAGGATTCTGGAGAACTCCCTGTGATGTAGACAAATATGATCCACGTTGATAAAAAATGTCACTGTCTCTTTGATCGTTGTACCACAATGTTCTGTCAAATACGGAAACGAATGTTCTGCCAAATACGGAAACGAGCATGTTTTTACGTGACTAAATCATACATTAAATCCACCCCCTCGTCGGGTGACATGTCATGAACGAGGTCTTCGGGGGGCACCAATGCCTCCAGATCAAAGGAACAAGAGTCCTCCACATCCTTCAGTAACTCGGTCCACTCGTCAGGCGATAGGTCCTGCAACAAAGACGAAACGTCCTCCAAGTCAGAGGGTTCGCTGCCTTGTATGGTCTCCGAGGGTGACAATAAATCCTCCAAAAACGAAAGGTCCTCCAAGTCAGAGGGGTCCATGACTTGCGCATCCCCCGAATCCATATCCGTGAGAGTATAATCCTCCAGAAATGATTCACAAAAAGACAAGTTCTCAAACGATTTTGGTATGGATTTTATAAAGTCCTCCAAGGGAATGGTCAATTTCAAGGGACCCAATGCTTTGATTTTCTCTTCCGTTTTCTGTCTCTCTACAGAAGGTAAGGAGGCACAAAAGTCATTCAAATACGTTTCCAGAGAAGGTTGCGTCCTACAATCAGTCAATACCACCCGCAGTGGTTTGGGACGAGGCACCTTCCTCTTCCTTTTGTTGTTGTACATCCTCATGTACGCCAATATTCGTGCACGATTCTTTTGACGATACGCTCGATCTCGGAGTCTGATACGTTCCTTGTTTTTCTCTTTATACCGTCGATCGCTTTCGGTGCAACGTGCTCGGTTGTTTCGGGCCCATTGTCTTTTGGCGGCACGCCGTTCCTCCTTATGCCTCTCCTCATAACGCCTTCTGGACTCCTGCACTCGATCCGGATATCGTTCTACGTATCGTTTTCTGTAAGCTTGCACTTTCTCAGGGTACTTGTGTCGGTAGTTGGCTTTTTTCACAATATTCCTCGCTCGGGCTTTCTCTGGGTAGCGGGCATTGTACCTAGCTTTTTTGATGGCGTTCCGTCTCCGTCGTCGTTCGTCTTTTGTCAGTAACTCTGTCGTTTCGTCGTCGTCGTCAGGGTCCGTAACATAGTCGTTCAAGTCCTCGTCTGGTTCAGAGTCGTTAAGGTCGTCAGGGTCGGAAACATAGTCGTTCAAGTCCTCGTCTGGGTCAGAGTCGTCGTTGTCGTCAGGGACATAGTCCTCGTCCTTCTTGTCGTCAACGTCGTCTGGGTCAGAGTCATCGTCGTCGTTGTTTGGTCGGTACGTCGTCGTGCGTTGTCGGTTGCTGCGACGGAGGCCCTCGCTTACGGGTGACCTCGGGCGAGGGGGGCGGTGCTGGCGGAGGGGTGGCTGGCCGCTTAAACTCATACCGCCAGTATGGACAACAGAAGTCGAGACCCCGGATGTACCACTCGGTGTTGAGTTGGGGGTAGCAGCCCGGGTTCCAGTGCTCTTGCACGTACGTGTGGCGTGCTGCTTGGGCTGCTTGGGCGAGCTGCCGCCTCTGCCTCCTTTCCTCCAGCAGCGCTTCCCCAAACTCCCGGATGTCTTCATCGTTGCCGAACACCGCCAAGTCCGCCTTGACTTGCTTCAAAATCTCGTTCACTTTCAAATCCACTTCAAACGTTTCAAAGACTTCTAACAACTCATTATGAGCAACCTCCATTTTGAGATGACTCCGCCGGCGATTCGATTTCTTTTATAGGGACTTATTCCTTCCCATGATGCCCCATGGACCCTCATTAGAGAGGGGGGAGGGGGGTCCCCCCTCCTCGTCCCACCCCTCCCTAGGGCACCCCCTCTCTAGGGGGGCACCCCTCTTTAGTGATTGGCTCCTTCCCCTCCCACGTGACATTTTGGTTCTCTATAAAAAACGAACCCCGATCGCCAGTCAGTTTATCTGATCATGTCCTCTCAAGATGACGAGGCGGCGGGGCCAAGTGGCCTCGCCCACCATGAAATCCGGTCCTTGCTCGGTTTGGACGTAAGTGCCTCCGAAGACAACAGCCATTCCTGTGTGGGACGTTTGATTTCAACTGAAGAGATGCCAGACAGCGACGACGCTATTTGTGAAGAGGCATTGCACCACTTCGAACAAAGCGGGGGCGGATTGGATCCCGCTGAACACGTTACCTTCCAATTTGACTTAGAACCTTTTGTCAATCGGAAGAGTGATCGCATGGGGGTACAAGAACGTCATTTCAAGACTCAGTTACGTCAAAGGGGGACCTTGCTGCCAGGCCAAAATATAACCCAAGCTCTCCAAGATGGATTACGTCGAGCCGTCGATCAAGTGTTGACCACCACGCCTGACCTCCGCGATCAAGATCGTCTGTACTTTACCATCGCCTCCGATCGCCTGCACAATAATTTTCAGGGGTGGGGATTACGAGCAGGGGAATGGCGTCGAGACACAGAACGGGTGGAAGCGCTGTTCCAACGTTTAGCCCAAGCCCTCAACAGCAACGAACAATTTGAAATGGACGATTCCTTTCAAGTCTCCATCACACAAGTTCATCATGCGCCTCAAGGTACAGGCCTACCCCGTCGTGGCAAACCCGGCCATCCCACCATGGCCCTGTTAACGGCCAAGAAAACCTCAGTCATCCGCATCCAAAATGACGACGAACTCTGTTGTGCCAGAGCCCTCGTGGTCGCCAAAGCTCGCGTGGACCAGCACCCCAAACTGAAATCCATTCGGCAAGGAAGGCCCCTGCAAAGAACCCTCGCTTGGGACCTGCATCGGGAAGCCCAGGTACCCCTCGGTCCTTGCAGCTATGACGCCTTGACCCAATTCAGTCAAGCTCCCTCCCTCAGAGGTTACCAGATCATCCTGGTGGATGCACAGCGATCGTTTCACATCACGACGTTTGGACCCCTTCAAGACAAACAACTGATCCTGTTGCACAACCAAGACCATTATGATGTCATCACCAAATTGCCGGGATTTTTCGGGTCCAGTTATGTGTGTGCGGATTGTTGGAAACCCTATAACGATGAGGGACGGCATCGATGTACCAAGACCAAGGTGTGTGGAGCCTGTCGACAGAAAGATTGTCCCGACTTTCAATATGCGTACCCCAGGCAACTCAAAGCCACTCAACGTTGCGGGTCATGTCATCGGGACTTTTTCGGACCCGCGTGTAAGGAAGCCCATGCCAGCAAGACCCATGCGGGCAAACCCGCCACGGGCCTCCAAACCTCCGTGTGCTGTCAACGACACCGATGCAAGGACTGTTATCAACAAAATGTGGGCTTGTCCCGCATTCAACGTCACCGTTGTAAGCACATAGACTGCCCGTCTTGTCATCAGTACGTCGACGCCGACGAACACCAATGTTTTATACAAAGAGCCCCCAAACCTCAAGACCAAAAGAAGAGAAAGAGGACCCGTCAAAAAGGTCCTCGCGCCAAACGAGGTGCCGCCGCCGCCGCCGCCGCGGAACCCCCTGTCTCCTCCGAGGACGAGGAAGACGACCTGCCACCCTTACACGTCTTCTTTGATATCGAAGCCATGCAACCCCAGGAAAACCACCTTGCCAATCTCGTCGTGGCCGAAACCGAAGACAACGAGGAACCCAAGCCTTTCCCAGGTCCTACTTGTATCCGTGACTTTCTGGAATGGCTGGATACCTTGACTCTCCACGATACCCGTCAAGTCAATGTGATTGCTCATAACTTCCAGGGGTACGACGGGTACTTCATCATCCAAGAATACTATGGGGACAACCGCCTCGTCCAACAACTCCGCAACGGATGTAAACTCTTAGAGATCCAACATGACCGCATCCGGTTCATCGATTCCATGAGTTTCTTCCAGATGCCCCTCTCTGCCTTTCCCAAAACCTTTGGCTTGACCGAACTCTGCAAAGGGTATTTCCCCCACAAGTTCAACATACCCGACCATCAACAGTACGTGGGCATCCTCCCCTCACGCGATCACTACATGCCTGAGACCATGACACTTGAAGGAAGACAAGCCTTTGAAACCTGGCATCAACAACAACGCGACCAGGGTGTGGTGTTTCATTTTCAACAAGAGTTGTTGGCCTATTGCAGTTCCGATGTACGACTCCTCAAACAAGGATGTCTCACTTTCAAACACCTGTTTGAAAACTTGACCGGCTTCAATCCCTTCGATCACGTCACCATTGCCTCCGCTTGTAATCGAGATTTACGTATGAACCGGATGATCCCCAACAGTATTGCCAGCGAACCCGCCGGTCCTAAGGGGTGGAGAATCAATCACATCAACCAGTCCCTCCCAGCCCTTCAATGGTTAACCTGGTGCGATCACCAACTACGTCAACGCGCCCTCCAAGATCTGACCCCCGCTGATCTACTAGCCAATGCCCATCCAAACCCACAGTACATCCAACATGTCCGAAATGAAGGTGAGAAAAAGATCCCCGGGACCCACATGCATGTGGATGGTTATTGCTCCCACACCCACACCGTCTACGAATTTCAAGGCTGTTTCACCCACGGATGCCCGACGTGTTATCCCCATCGCTACGAAAAACATCCCCGCAACTATGATCGAACCATGCAGGACCTCTATGACGCCACCCAAGACAAAGTCCAAAAGCTTACCGACCGAGGGTACAACGTCATTCAAATCTGGGGATGTGAATGGGAGCACCTCCTAAAAACCCAACCAGAGATCAAGGCCTTTGTCCGGGAACTCAACTTTATCGATCCTCTGGAACCTCGAGAGGCTTTCTGTGGAGGTCGTACCAATGCCATCAAACTCTACCATCATATCACCCCTGGCCAAAAAATTCACTACATCGATGTCACCTCCTTGTACCCGTGGGTCAACAAGAACTCTGTGTACCCCAAAGGACATCCCACCATCTATTCTCAACCGGGTCACACGGACATCCACCAGTACTTTGGTCTCATCCAATGCAAAATCCTGCCTCCCCGTGAATTGTACCATCCCGTGCTGCCTTACCGTCATGGCGACAAACTACTCTTTCCCCTCTGTGCCCGTTGTGTGGAAGAAGAAATGGCCAAACCTCTTTTGGACCGATCCTATCATTGCCCTCACCCCGACGAACAACGCGCCCTCACCAGTACCTGGTGCACCCCAGAGTTGTATAAAGCCGTCGAGCTCGGGTACCAAGTTCAATACATCTATGAAGCCTGGCATTTTAAAGAAACCTGTGAGGGCCTCTTCGAAGATTATGTGAATACCTGGCTCAAAATCAAACAAGAAGCCAGTGGGTGGCCTAAGGATGACATGACAGAAGAAGAAAAGCAAGGTTACATCCACAAGTACTTGGAGCATGAAGGCATCCAATTAGAGTACGACAACATTAAGTACAACCCGGGGCTGCGTACCCTAGCAAAACTCATGCTCAACTCCATGTGGGGCAAGTTTGGTCAACGTCTCAACAAGACCCAAATTAAGCCCTTTCATGATCCACAGGCCTTTCATCGTTTCCTGGATAGTGATGTCTTGGACGTCCGTCACGTCTCGGTCATCAATGACGACATGGTGGAGGTGCACTACCAAAACCAAAAAGAGGACATCCGCGTTTCACCCAACCTCAACATTTTTGTGGCCTGCTTCACCACCTGCCATGCCCGGCTCAAACTCTATGCCACCCTGGAAGCCTTAGGGGAAAAAGTCCTCTACTTCGACACGGATTCCATCATCTACCTGGAGGAAACACCCACTCAATTCCAACCTACCTTGGGTTCCTATCTAGGAGACTTCACCTCCGAATTAAAGGAACAAGAATACATCGAAGAATTCGTCAGCGGAGGACCCAAGAATTATGGCTATGTTACCAATCACCAAAAGGTCGAATGCAAGGTCAGAGGCTTCCGACTCAACAGCGAAGGTCATGCACAACTCAACTATGACGTCATGCGACAGAATGTCCTCGACGAAATCCAGAACCCCCTCCTCAAGCCACGAGAAGTCCAAATTATTAACACCAATCAAATCGTCCGGAATCCTAACACCTATGAACTCTTCACTTTCCCCCAGTACAAGAGGTACAAGTTGGTATATGACAAACGAGTCCTGGATTCCCGCACCTTCAAGACATACCCATATGGTTACCAGTGAGGGTCTGACAGGAAAACGTTCTTGTAAAAAAAAAACAAATTAATAAAAAATTTATTTTTTATTCGTGTTGTTTTTCAAAAGGACTACCCCCTCTTCACCCACTTGGACTTTGGACTTTTGAGCCCGCGATTTCTCCGCGGTTTTTACCCACCTTGAGCCCACGATCTATTTTTTTCCACTGGTCAGCGGTTTTCACCCACCTTGAGCCCACCATCCATTTTTCCCACTGGTCAGCGGTTTCCCCTCTCAAATCACGTGACTTCCGGTTACCCATGAGCCCGCGATCCTTTTTATCCACTGGTCAGCGGTTGCTCACACCGGAAATGCTATGACGTCATCCTCTGGTCACGTGATCGCTCTCGACCAATCAGGAGCCTCCATTTGGGCCAAACTAGCCGACCTTACTACTCACGACAAAAAGTGAAAAGTCCTAAAAAGTACAACAAATCACAGTTTACTTAAAGAAAACAAAATACCAGTCTGCGTAGTCTGCATGGTCTGCAGTCTGCAGGCTACATTTTAACATGACCGCAATGACTGTCCTCTCCTCAAATTATTATCTACTACACTTATTTCTTTCACATCTTGTTGTGAGCTGGATTTATATTCTTCAGTAATATGCAGACAATCATTAGTTGACCTTAACTGAGGTTTCAGTTTTAAATTTAATTTGAAGTTTTTATGCAGTCGTTTTGTTCTAGTGTCAGTTTGACTTTTTAGCCTGTAGCCTACTAGCCCGATGGTTGCTCTATCTCCAATTTTGGTCCAACTGGGTTTTTAGCGGGATGTTTTTTTGCATTCCAAGGGTATTGCTGAGTAAACGAAAAAGCTGTTTTAGGCCTAGTTCAGACGCCGTACCTCTCATGGGCCGTACCAAATACATTTTCGCTCCTAGTTCGTATTTAAGTGGCAAACTTTGCCGTACTCTGAGATATTGGCTTGCCTAATTGAAATCTGTCGAAAAAACTCATTTGGACACCGTACAACTGCCAAAAAACTACGTACTACTTGGTACGACACATGGGAGGTGCGGCGTCTGAACTGGGCTTTATGCACTCAGGTGCTATAGTGGAGGGGGGAAGTATTTGCAAGAATAATCGCGTGTTGTTTTGTCCTCAGAGTATGTCTTACAAATCGCAAATAAGCGAGGATAAGACTTGTCATTTCAACATAGGTCAAGCACGCAATGCGTGCCTATGTTTTGGAATCGTCGATAGGTTTTATATACCACTGAGGTATATTTTTTCGAACCGAAGTCGGCAAATTCATTTAAATTCATATTCTCACGCGCGTGAAAATGTTTTATTTTAAAATTGTTATAATTGTATACACAATATCTATTTCTATATTTGCATGAAGCAGGTCAGGTAACCTACTTATTAAAAAAACAAGAAAATATACACCCTGAAAATGGATATAAATTCAGAAATGGGAATGATTTATTTTTGCTATCCGCTTGTAACACGCAGCGATTTTCTCACGCGAACCAGACTACGTTGGAACGACAATTTGTGTCCGTACCGGGTCATAGTTACTACAATTGTAACACGACCAAAACGAGCATGGCCCTCCCGATAAGGGCATGATTTGACTGGTGTCCAGTGCCGACCGCGGTCAAACGGGGCTATCGGGATCCTCACGGATCCATGGCGGCCTATTTTGAGATACTATTACGATTTTGTGCGGTGGATAATTCTTTTGGGACACGAGGTATGTGCAATTGGTTTTGAGAAAATCACTTGTATGTCTTCCTTTTGTCAAGTCGCTAAGTCAGAATGGGAGCCTGAACTAGATTTGTGGGTAAATTCGAGCGAATTCCGAAACGTGTTGAGCGGTGATAGTGGCTAAATCGGGCCAAATGACTCCTTCCTTGTCAATGTATTATACATGTACTAATACACAGTAAGGTAAATGGACCTAAAATTGCTCAAAATGCGTTGTAAGGATAGCAAACAACACCATGTAATGTTTCATGAACTTTATTCAGTTAGTTTGCTGTTATGTATTGCTCAAAATGTTCGCTTCGAAATCCCATACAAAGTCTTATATTTTGAAACGCCATTTTTAATAATATTCAAATGTTATGCTTGGGTGTCCTGTGATCACAGGCGTCCCAAACTCACGATTCGAGAAATCGATCGAATAAATGATTTATGTAAGCGTATGAGTGATTTATGTAAGCGTATCGAGTGGGACGTGACTACTTGAAGTGCGCGGTGTTGTGTTACAATTTAGGCCGTTGGAAATTTGAGCGCTCGTCTTATGAAGGCTACTACAAAAACCTCAAAACCCCCCAAAAACGATGAAATAGCCCAAAAGGACAACAGAAATCAAGAAAGGTGAGTACATTTTCTTTATTTTATTGAAAAGAAAGTAATATTTTCTTTCGTCGAGCGCTTTTATTCCACGTTATTTTAAACTCCATACAAAGTCTTATAGAGCGCTCAAATTTCCAACGGCCTAAATTGTAACACAACACTGCGCACTTCAAGTAGTCACGTCCCACTCGATACGCTTACATAAATCACTCATACGCTTACATAAATCATTTATTCGATCGATTTCTCGAATCGTGAGTTTGGGACGCCTGTGCTTACACAGTAAATATAAGACATCAGCAAAACACGAAGCTGTCAGTACAAAAGTACAAAAGAGTAATTGATCAGTAATCTATAAGCAATTTATGAGTAAACAATGATGTGAATAACTAATCACTGTTGATTAAAGCGCATAATTGTGTAATCAAACACACCTATAGAGCAGTTTTCAACTGAGAGGATATGAGTGGTCCAGATCCATTTCCAATCCATGGCTACAAAGCCACATTTTACGGCAAATCAAAAACTCAAATCTTGTTCACTGGAAATATTACTGGAAAATGACGGCTCACAGCTACTTTAGTTAACAAATAACGTTTCAGGAGGAAGAAAGCATCCATTTCATATTTCACACCAAAAAAAAATAATTATGGCAAATTGCTGGTTACAAAAATACATGCCCTGTACCCGCCCCCGCCCCACTCTGTAACCTCCTCTTGTGGGAAAATATATGCAAGGAAATCATGATTGGTTACGGTTTTACTTTTAATTGGCCAAGAAAGTGACACAAGTTTTCCTACCCAAGCAGAGAGTGTAGTGATGTAAAAGCAAAACAAGTGCGACATTAATTTATCACGCAATTTTTGAAAACTGCTCTACATTTTAAAAGTCATTGATTGTAATTGATTATTCATTGAACATTGGTGTTAATCAGCAATTAATCAATTAATTACCAATTAATTAATCATTCTTATCATTACCCTATATCACTGAATAACTTCCCAAGGCTTTTACTATAAATTTAGGATAAGGCATATGGGTGCTTTAATATTATTCATGAATCATGGGCAGTGGGGAGGTGCTTAGGTCAAATATTTTGGCCATAGGGGGCTGAGGTCAATTCTTGCGACCAAATTGTAATAAATTTATTTCTCGATTTTAAAACAGGGGAGAAGACTTCAGACCTGATTACGGAAAATTAGGGGTTTTGGCTGCACTTTTCCCAAATGCCCCTATAGCTGCCCTCACTGCAACAGCAACCAAAACAGATAGAGAGGCTATAAAACAAACCCTGTACCTAAGGAACCCTCAAATGGTCATTGGAAATCTTGACTGACCAAACATTTTTTATGCTAAAAAATTTAGAGAGGGTAATGACATTTCTAGCTAGTATTCTTCGGCCCATTGCTGAAGCTCTTTTGGATCAGGGGACAAACGTTCCTCTTACAATAATTTATCTGCCCTTAATTTGGTGTGGACAGGCACACAAGATGTTCAGGAAATTCTTAAAGAAAAACAGTACCATCCACAAGAAGGCCCCTTCATTCCTGAAAACCGTCTATTTGGACAGTTCCATTCATCACAAACTGATAAGATGAAAGAAGCAATTTTGAACCAAATTTGTAGGCCAGAAAGTAAATGTAGGGTTGTATTCGCTACCATGGCTATGGGCATGGGTGTCGACATTCAAAGCGTAAGGGAAGTCATTCACATTGGTCCACCCCGCTCAGTACGAGAATACTATCAAGAGTCCGGACGTGCTGGGAGAGACAAGCAACCTTCCAGTGCCACTCTATATTACAACAACAGCGATATAGCACCCAACAAGCCTGGCATGACCGATGACATGAGATCCTATTGCAAGAGTACTGAGATCTTGAGGAAACAGCTGCTGCATTTTTTAGATGCTCCACCTCCAGTGCCTTGCCGTATTGTTCACACTTGCTGTGATGTCTGCAAATCCCACTGTTCTTGTCACGATTGTACTGGTGATTCTGAAACTCCACTTACGACAGCTGCAGCGACAATAGCCATGGAAGAAACTACTGTTGGCCATGACCCTGAGTGCAATAAAATCATTAAAAATCTAGAGGAATAATTGAAATCACTTAAAAGTGAGAGAAGATGCATCCAACTACGATCGGGTTGTCTGTCTATTAACAAAGACATGTTGCGAAGCATAGCTTTTCAAAGAAAGGACATTTCATCAGTGGCATACCTCATGGATAATTTCCCGGTATTTTCAAAGTCTATCGCAAAGGGAATTTTAATAATCCTTAATTCACAGTGAATAATAATTTTAATCCTCTTAAAATTATTGTGCATTGTGCAATATTATAATAAAAAATACTTTAAAAAAATTACCCTTTCACTCCCAGAGTGAATGATGGAGTCTTGTAAGGTAGTTCTCAGTAACTTTTGAGTCTATGGATAGAATCCTTAACTCTTCAGTAGTACGTTTACATGTGCTAGCGATATTCGTTTTGCACCATTTAAAAAATGAAATTTGGAATTTTTATTGAATTTTGACTTTGGCCACTTATGGGAGAGAATGGGCTGATGGTACTCAACATGCAAAGTAGGATACCCAGTGGGGGGTACTCAGGTATAATAGTGACAGGAATGTGCGATGGCCTTTTTTGGGGTTGAAATTTGTGATCCGAGGACTTTTTTTGGGTTGGGAAATCTTAAGGTGACTTTTCTTGGGTGAATTGATTTTTACGCAGAGAAAGAAAAGACCTTTCGTGCATCAAGATCTAGGCCAATGGATTCTTTTGGGTCTGGTTCTGGCTTATAGAACCTTTTTGGGTATAACAATTTGTCTTCATTCACACATCCCTGTCACTATTATACCTGAGTACCCCCATGGGGTAGGATAACAATGTCATGCTTTAATCACTAAAAGCTCCAAGACAGATCTCACTGAAGTTGATATCAGCATTTTCTCTGATGGTTGAGCAGAAGAATGCTACCAAAATTTAGTAAATAACTAAATATGATTTCATTGACTTGTTTCATTAACCTTTCAAATTATAGAAAACTATTGTGAGTCATCTTACCCAGTTTCCAAAGCATAAAGCAACTGGGAGTATACAGTCGAACCTCTGCAACTAGCCACCTCTCCATAGCAGCCACATATTTTCGTCTTAGTCGAGAGATTTGCCCTTATTGCATGTAACCTACCAACAATGGCAACCTCTACACAATGGCCAGTAAACTCTTTCCCTAGGGTGGCTTTTGAAGAGAGGCTTGACTGTTGTTACAGTTTACAAAATAACTGATATTTTGCATATGACTTCTTAACCAGCCATGTAGCTCAACAAAGTCCACCTTCTCAAGGGAATGAGCATGTTGCTCAGGAAATGACGGATGGCATCTTCCTGGGATATTGCTGAAAGGACGCATTCAAAGTGGTTACAATCTACCATATCATTTGCAAATTATTTGATAAATTCATACATTAAGGGATGAAAGCCACATCACCTACAGGTAGTTTTCATGCACGTCCTCTGTACCTGGCGAACAACCCTAAGAGCAAGCTAGGTTCTCTTATATGGGACCCTGGACACATTAGTTAGAGGTGAGTGCCCTACCATTATTATCCCTCTAGTGACCATGTTTAATAAAATATAGTATTAGTAGAAACATTTCTCACTTAATATATTGAGGTGGCCTTGTTAAGATCTTCCCTTTGTTAAGATATTCCACCATCCTGGTGGAATAAAAGCAAGGCGTGGTCACTGTAAAGATAGTTACCTTAGAAAAAATATGTAAGGGACTTACCATTTTGCTAGCCCCACCATCAGTAAGCAGAATTGTATTTAACCTTTGCAACCGTGACAATTCTGGGAATCGGAGGAACATTGGGATGGAGTACAAAAGGGAAACTGGTGCCATTTTCTTCTCCTGAGTATCCATCCCATCCACAAGTGTGATAAGGAACTTCATGGTCGTTGGGCATTTTTGTTCAATCTCAACAAAGATTTCCTTCCCAGAAATATCTGACAAGCCTTCATATCCATGCTTCCTGAGGACAGAATTTCCTGATCTTCTGCACATATTCTTCATCTCTTCATTTACAGTACCACAAACAATCTCTTTCATGACCTTATAGCCCAGGGGGTCTTTGGCTAAAATCTCCAACTTCTCTTGTGTATCACTTTCCTTAGCAAGACGTAAATTTTCCTAAGAAAATTGCAGACACCACAACATATCAGTTTACATCAAGCTTGATTCTGTTATAGTGCTCATACTTCAAATATTCATTAAAGAATTGCAAATTTGGCCTAACATTTAATTACATATATACATATAAAAGGGGAGAAGGAGGGTGGCTTGAAAGAGGGATGGGGTTTATTCATACTTTAAATCAGTGGCAGATCCAGTCCTTGAGGAAAGAGGGGGGGCTGCTCATCCAGACCCTGAGATGGGGGGGGGGGGAACTTGATCTCCAAAAAATTTTTTCCGCCCTTCAGGCCTCAGTTTGGTCTGTCACTGTTAATATATTAAAAGGGGGCTTAATCCGGGGGGGTCCTCAACAAAGTACCCCACGTATCTACTTAAGAACATTTTCATTTTAGTGTTAAATAAATAAATTATTCAAATAATAAGTACTGCCAAAAGTGCACCTGTTCGAAGTATTTTAATTAAAGGCCCTTTTAAATACCTAAATGATGGATTTCCCGACCTTTTCATATACTTCAACTTATGAAATCCCTACCCTTTTATATACCTGGAACCTAAAAAAGATACCCCTTTTGGGTAGAGCCTCCTCCTATAGGCCATTATAGGGAGCCCCTCCTCCCCCCGGGAAGACTTAACAGAGGGAGGGGGTTAAATAGAGGGAAAATGGCACACTGACTGGCATAACCTATAAGCTTTCCAGCAAGCCTTATACTCCGATTTTAGACGAAAAAATTTACACCGCTTTTTAATGGAACAGTCACAAGTTGTTGATTTTCTAGATATGCCACATCTACTGGGCATGCACGTTCATGTATTTGAAAATGTCCCTGTTAAGACCCGTTTCGTAGGCCCACCTTTTCATGTGACGAACTTAAATTAACTTTATTTCCAGTTTGGGTCGACTCAAATATTTGACAAAAGTACGCCTGTTGACTCAGACGCTGAGCTTTTTTAGACGATTTCCGCTGAACGTTCGAGCAATAAGTGCAAAAATTAAGATAACCAAAATAACTCATAGCATGGTAACATTTTGAATCAAAGAAGAAGAAGTTATCAATACTCAAGCTCCCAAGCTGACCCCGCGAGAGAAAATTGAATTTGAACTTATCCATATTTCAATTGAAAAGACTCTTGTCAGTCCAAAACAAAATGGCGCCCGTTCTTAGCATATTTTTATGAGATTTGACATTTAAATTTTCTCGAGAATGCTTGAGAGTTTTATTGCGGGGTCATTTGGAGAAGTGAATCAAAGTGAGATGTTTCAAATAGTATTCAAAATGTTACCGTGCTATGAGTATTTTTTTGTAAATAATTTTTGCACTTATTGCTCGAATGCCGTTGAGCGGAATCCGCTTCGTAGGCCGAAAAGATTTCTCTCTCTTAAATGGATAAACATCCATAACTACAAAACAACATGACCACAAAATAATACAGTTTTTAAAACTTACGTCTTGTCGTTGTACTGGTGCAACGAGTTGATTTGTGGCGGGAAAGTTCAGTCCTCTTCGAGCGTTTCTAGTTGGAGCACTAGAAGAATCGTTCACTTGGTTGGCCTGAGAGCTCTTGATTGTCACAGGAGCAGATGGTGATATTTCAATCACTCTTTTGAATCGCATTTCAACAGAAGCTTGACTTTGTCGAATAACTTGTTGAAAACTCTTGAATTTAGTAAGCCGTCTCTCACATAGCGTGCACAAAAGCTTTGAAAATCTTTCAAGTTCGGCAAGCGGACCACCAAAAATTTCTTCCGCCGCGGAAAGAAAGAACAAATTTTTCTTGTGAAAAATATTTCTGCAATGATTTCGATCCACGATAGCTTGACATAGCCTACAGGAACTTGAACTCTGCGGTACTTTCTTTTTGGGAGTTGTTGACATCGTGAGCGACGATCAGCTGTAAATACGCGAGGCGGCAAAACTCCTCTCTAGCCCCGACACAGTAAATTTCAACCTCGTCCCCAGGGTCTTCTCGCTTTTCAAAATGGCGGCGGCTCGGGAGAAGACCCTGGCACACAGCAGATCACGTGTCTCCAACGAGGATGGAGATCTATTCAAAATGGCGGCTACGGCGAAAAGGGTGAGAAGAACTGGGTACGAGATGCTAAGGTGAAGATAAACAAAATGGCGGAGAAAGCTGAAGTTCAGTTCAAGAAAAAGTAGGAAAGCAGACACGTTTTGCATGTAAGAGTCTTAGGAATACGGCAAAGTGTTAGAGGTCTTGTTTTTGCTGTTCACTGTTTCTTTTTTGTTGTTTTAAAGTTAAGAATAATGGGTTTGAGCGTACTCGACTGCCGAACTCCGTAACCGCTAGTTGATTCAATGTTGCTCAAATGAACATATTATACTTTTGATGCATAAGGCTTTAGGCAATATATTGTCTTATCGTTACATTGTTATAAATCCGTCCTTCTTAAAATTATATGCTTCAGCTTTAGACTTTTAAAATATATCAGGCTCAGATTAGGCTTGAAATATAAATCTTATGGAGTGAGCTTAGGCCTTAAATAAAACTAGTGCTACAAAATATTTATTCTACATGGCTTACATCTCTGTGAGTTCAGTAGAAATGACTCATTTATGGAAATGACTCATTAATTTTTGATCTGGCATGTTCCAGGTGCTGCTTTGGAGGCAGTGATAATCATTTTGACTTTGTTGAATTTATTTGTGCCCACTGATTCTTTGCGCTACAGTTTTGCTTGTACAGTTGTAGATCTCCAGGGCTTTGTCACTTTCAAGATTGTTTTCTACACTTTAGCTTCAGTGAGTCACATTAAACACTAGAACTGAGGAGATTGTGAGACTGTAAACAATGGAAAAATAAAGCATTTTAACAGTTCTGGGGATAATATTCCCAGGTTTGAAAAAATTTTCTGCTCAACAAAACAATCACTTGAGTAACCTGCAGCTGGGTGAAGTTTGAAAGTGTTTCAAAAATAGAAATGGGAAAGAGAGGATTGAACTCACCTGAGGGAGTAATACAAAGTGATGGAGTAATAAACAACTGACGGAATTATCATCCAACTGACTGAGTGTAACACAACTGACCAATTCTGAGACAACTGACTGGGTAATACACAACTGATCGAGTAATGCACAACTGACAAAGAAGTACACAACTGACCGAGTAATGCACAGCTGATGGGGAAGTACACAACTGACTGAGTAATACATATCTGACAGCATTATCATGCAACCCACTGCATGACACAGAACTGGCAGAAAAATGCACAACTGACTAAGTGATGCCCAACTTCCAACTGCAACTTGCAACATGCAACTGACAGAAAGGTTACACAAGTGACCAAGTAACGCACAACTGACGGGGTAATACACAACTGACAGAATTATCGTACAACTGACCGAGTGATACACACAGGACCTTTGCATCAAATTCCCTACTCCTCGGGCAAGGAAAATACATGTAGCCAAATGTCTGAGGTATGCCCGGAGGGAAGGGGGTGAATTTGAAGATTCGAATTGATCAGCACATAACCTTAAGTTACAAATCCCACTTTTTAGGATGACTCGTTATTTCTTTGAACCTCTGTTGTAACTTTTAGTGGATTTTTGTGGTGTTCTAATTGGATCTGCAAACCCTCTTTATTTGGCTTAGATTGACATGAGAATAGTTTTAAAGTAGAGACATGAGATGGGAAATCATTTTAAGAGACCATCAAAAACTGATATCCACATAAGAGCACCCCAGGTTGATAGCAGTCAATTATGATATTCTTTCCTTGTTCTTAACTTTAAGCTCCGATATCAACAAACATGTGCTCCTCACTATTCTCCGTAAATGTCTTATGGTACTACTTGAGAGAATTCACATAAACATCCAGACATTTTATTTTTGGTGATCATTTCCTTTATTCTCAGGGCCTGTATGTTTGAACAAGTAGTGATATTGTAAGGAGAAATTAGATGTTTGTTTGTCACTACTGGGGCTTAAAGGCCTAACTACAAATTCCAATTTCAAAACTTCATGAAGTCTTTTTCTCTCCTTTTCTTTTCCTGAAATCCTCTCTTTCCCATTGATTTAAATTTTTCAAACACTTTCAAACTACACCCAGATAACTCAATTGATTGAAGTTGTTAAGCAGAAAATTTTTCAAACCTGGGAATATTATCCCTAGAACTGGTCTAACATGCAAAGAGGACTTTATCTATCCACTGTTAAAATGCTTTATTTCTCCATTATTTACAGTCTCACAATCTCCTCAGTTCTAGTATTTAATGAGACTTACTGAAACTAAAGTGTAGAAAACAATATTGAAAGCGACAAAGCCTGGAGATCTGCAACTGTACAAGCAAAACTGTAGCACAAGGAATGGGCACAAATAAATTCAAGAAAGCAAAAATGATTATCACTGCCTCCAAAGCAGCACCTGGAATATGCCAGATCAAAACTTAGTTTAACCAGTCCATAAAACACTGCTCTTTTCCCATTCCCTTGCACTTCGTTAAACCGAGGTTGCACTGTAAATAAGCTTAAATAAATAAGTAAATAAATAAATAAATAAATAAATAAATAATTAAATAAATGAGTCATTTTCTATTAAAGGCCTAAGCTCGCTCCATAATATTTATATTTCAAGCTTAATCTGAGCCTGATATATTTGAAAAGTCTTAAGCTGAAGCACAGAATGTTAAGAAGGACGGATTTATAACAATGTAACGATAAGACAATATATTGCCTAAAGCCTCATGAATCAAAAGTATAATATGTTCATTTGAGCAACATTGAATCAACTAGCGGTACGGAGTTCGGCAGTCGAGTACGCTCAAACCCATTACTCCTAACTTTAAAATAACAAAAAAGAAACAATGAACAGCAAAAACAAGACCTCTAACACTTTGCCGTATTCCTCAGACTCTTACATGCAAAACGTGTCTGTTTTCCTATTTTTTCTTGAACTGAACTTCAGCTTTTTCCGCCATTTTGTTTATCTTCAACTTAGCATCTCGTACCCAGTTCTTCTCACCCTTTCCGCCGTAGCCGCCATTTTGAAGACAGAGCTGAATAACGATGAACGGTCAGCGGTGCGAAACGCGGGCGACCGCGCGCGAACCCGACTTGGCGACTTGGCAGGCCTGGCGGGCTATTTAAAATGGCCGGTATTTGTGGGATTTTCCCGTACGGTAAACAAACCCGTTTGTTAAGCACAGTATTGCGTTGTTAAGAAAAGACTGTGTGTTTTTGGACAGCCAATACCATACTGTATCTTATTTTAGTTTGAAAAAAGTTTGTTTTCATCGGTAAAATTGTGAAATTTTGACTTAAACGAGATTTTACGAATTGTGCTTACATGCCCCAGTCGCTTTATTTTATCGCGAAAGTTGCAAGTGGTGTTTCATTGGTTGTGGGACTTTTATTTTTTCCTCTGTTTTCGCGTCGGCCCAAGAAAATTGTTTCAAATGTGGAAGTCCACGGGCAAGTGAATTCCAAGGCGATTTATAACGACTTTCTCCCAGAAAGCCTGCTACTCAGGCTAGACTTTGTCGGGTTGGTCAAGTAAATGCTGAATCGCTCGCTTCTCAGCGCCACAGAAAACAACTCGAGAAAGACAACAACAGGTGTTCGTGTCATATGCATGGCACCGCTTCAGACAAGAGTAGACTGTCAAAAATTCCAATAACATTATTATCACTGAGGTAAGTAAAGCTTTCGTTCAATAGAAAAGTCTTAAATTAAGATTTTGGTTTTTATGGAGCAACACTGCCATTGAACAAAAATTATGGTCAGTGTTAGTTGAATCAAAATTAAGCACATGTTTGTAGTAGTGTAACTTTCAACTTGCTTCATTACAAGTTTACAAATTTCCAATTATAAAATTTTAAAAGTTCATTGTAAGAGAATAAGGTATCTTTATGAACCGTGACACAGCCGCTTTACGACACTTCGTTGCTGCAATACAGCTTTAAATAAAAAGCTTTTCAACCACAATTTCTATTGAACGAAAACTTTACTTACCTTAATGACATCGCCAAAGACACCGAATTCTTCTTTTAACATCTCCCAGCTCTAAATCGGCATTAGGAACAAAATATTCAACACTTTATTGTCCGTTTCGAACACAAATTTTCCACAATCCAAGAGCTGTGATCGTGGCGCTGGCCGAAAGGATCGCAGCTCGGGGACGAGAGTGGAGGAGAATAGTGACGTAACGAACATGCGCAGTGCATTATTCAGCTCTGTCCATTTTGAATAGATCTCCATCCTCGTTGGAGACACGTGATCTGCTGTGTGCCAGGGTCTTCTCCCGAGCCGCCGCCATTTTGAAAAGCGAGAAGACCCTGGGGACGAGGTTGAGTAAATTTAGTTGTAGCGACAATTATTTACACTGCCACCCCTCCCATATTATTGAATTGGAAAACCTCTCAGATTTTGGGAGGCACGTGACCAGCCGCAACCAGGGTCTCTTTCCTCAACGACAATGGAGGCAGAGGAGAGAGTCCCTGGGAACGAGGTTGCATATGACGTGGATAAAATCCCCAGGAGCGGCTTGCGGGAAATTCAAAAGCCAAACTAGGCAATAATACCCTCCAATTCTTATATACACTTAATTGTTTTCCACTTTTTCTGAAACAATTTCAGTTAAGAATTTTTCTCTTTAGTTACTCAAGGAATAGAACCTCGAGTGACCAAAGGGACAACTAAACGCGCGCCCAATGTTCACCAAGAGACAATATTAAAAGTAATATGGAATTTTTTTAAAATTTCGATTTCTTTGTTATATTCGATCTTTCACATATTATAACTCTCCAGCCACACAAAGTTTAAGTTTATCATACGAATTTCCAAGGAACATCCAGCGAAATTGACTGTAAAGTGACAGCTGACGTGAACAGGACATGAAGTTAGAGCGTTTACGTTTTATTTGGAACTATTTCATATATTTGCCGAACCTGCCTGAACCTGCCTTGCACTTTACGCTTGGTCTGCCTGTTGAGAGGTTACATTCCGACTCAAAAGCCATAAATGATAACAGAACAATGTACCCTAGCCCTGAAAACAATAGAGCTGCGTGATACCAAGGTCCAATGAAATTAGAGGTTGTAAAGAGCTGCGTGGTATCTGAGAGATACCAATAGAAATGCTAGACATATCTGAGACCAGAGGGCGCCAAATATTCTCTTACAGTACTAATGAAGCGCAAAAATGAAACAAAGCTAAACATAAAATAGGGTCAAAGTAAATTTTGTATACACATCGACTTTTAGAGCATTAAAAGAGATGTTTTTGTAAGCCAGCATAGTATCGTTTAAGGAAAAATACTACAATTGTAGTCCGGATATGACGTAACACATTCATAAACTTTCTGGCAATGACTAGTCAATTGTAAATCAACGTTTACAAAAAAACTTGAAAAAAGACGTTTTGACCGAAAATCTTTGGCCTTACTGGTTTGAAATGAGTCAAAGGGTGGTATAGGTGTGAATTCTGTCATTCTCGTCACCAAAATATTGTATCTTCATGCAGAAAAACTCATGGTTCGTGGAACACAACACACACGTTTATTCAAGATAGGATCGCGGCAATGTATAACGCGATGTACATACAATACACTCGTAGGGCTTGGGGAATCTGTGGTGAGTTTAACGAATATGACTCCTTGGTGCCCTGTGCAGGATTAGAGAACAGGCATATGCCGTGATCATGTCACCTGATGTTTACAACTTGTGTACTGCACTTTGATAACAGCAGGCGTGATCCGTCAGAAGAAAAACTCCACGTAAAAGTCATATGGTTTTCATATCCTTTCGCAGTGTCGCTTTGTTCAGTATCTGAGATCCAAGTAAATTCGAAAAGATTTCGTCACACTTACCAGACTTCGAGTTGTTGGAAGGAACTACGGTAGGGTCTGTTTTACCACTAACCTAGGTATATCTCACCTTCAAATATGTTTTCGTCACTCATAGCTTGAATTGGAAAAGTAATTTGTGTAAATTGATATTCAAACAACAGTCTCGAGGAGCATACCAGAATCTTTCTTCATCTTTCTCACTCAAATTTTCGCTTTAATTTGACTTTCTTCCCATAATTTTTTGTATTTTTCGTCCCAAATTATCAGTGGGAAATTTGCGGTCCTTCCGATAAGATGTCAGGCCGATTACAGTATAATGGGAAGCGCCCACAATCTTTGGTCCATTAAAGTGCCTGTGAAGTAAAAACTAGGTTAAGCTTATTAACATACGAATTTCGAACGAACATCTAGCGAAGTTGACTGTAAAGTAACAGTTGAAGAGAGCAGGACATGAAGAGACAAAAAATTGAAGAGAAATTTATATGCGTTTTATTTGGAATTATTTCATGTGTTTGGAACCTGCCTGAACCTGAACCTGCCTTCCACTTTGCGCTTGGTCCGCCAGTTGAGAGGTTACATTCCTCATGTCAAACTCGTTGCCCACAAATGGGGACATTTGCTCTCAATGATCGTTACATGAAGTACTTGGTACAGCGCGTGCGCTTTGTGATGAAGTTCACGTTTACCTATCACGCGATTACAAGGGGTCACATTATGTCCAACAGACCAAACCGTCTGTCATGTCCTCCGCGACGTCCGCGAAGAAAAGGTCGAGAGATCTCAGCGAAAACCAATAATGGAAAAGAATTTGTATGTTGTGGAGGTAGTTAAAGTGGACACGTCAAGAAAACGCCTTAAAATTCATTTCGTGGGATGTAGTGAGCGCATGCGCAATACGATGACTGATAGATTACGATACTAAAGCGGCTTTGCCTATCTCTTGATGTCCTTGATAGTTTACAGTGAAGGCACGAGTACTTGATTTCCACTTATCAAGCAGCCTCCGGACGCTCGCACCTCCCTTCTATCTCGCACTTCTCTCTTTAGAAGCCAAATGTTTTTCGTAAAGCCAGTAATTCAGTCGGCTATTAACCACAGCTCCTTGGATACCCGATTCCTTCAATGTTTTCTCTATCAATTTGACCCAGTGCAGATTCTCGGTTTTTTTCTTTGTCTTTTGAAATGAGATAATCTAAATAGCTGCGAGAGTAAATAGAAGAAGCGAGGGGAAATTATTCAATTGCAGGAAATTTTTGTGATTGACTGCTTCGAAATATAATTAAGCTCGTATTCGAAGGACAATTCTGCCGGCTGAATTTCTCGTTTAAATCACCGTTTTCCCTTCGAAATGATCTCTTGCTGCAGTAACCGTCACGCGACGCGCGAAGAGAAAGGAGAGAACAAGAAAGAGAACTTTCGAAATTGTTTTGCCATGCCGTAATCCTCATAAACCCTGGCGAATTATATATCAAAATGCGGCAAATTTATTCAACTATTTGAATTTGGCGGTATATTTATCATTCGAAGCATGCGCTGTCGAGATTACCCAATTTTCCTCTGCCCGGTGGTTCCCGACCGGTCACACTTTGACGTATTTTACATCAAATCGGCGCCAGAAAATATAAAAATATCATGCCTAAATCTCGACAAAATAACTCCAGCTTTTTATCAGTAGTAGGTTAGATATTGCTCAACTTATTTCTGGTGATACATTTGGGAAATAAGTTCTACTTTGGGAAAGAAGGGCAATATTCTGTCCAAAACAGCATGTAGTTTTCAAAGCGATGTCACCGGATGTCGGCGTTTATACCCGATACGACATAGGGCAAATGTCGCAATGAGTTTTTAAGCTTGTATAAATGATAACAATTTTAGTCATCGCTTCTCGTAGACATATCTGAGACCAGAAGGCGCCAAGTACTAATCTAAAGCGCGAAGATGAAACAAAAAAGTTAAACATAAAATAGGGTGAAAGTAAATTTTGCATACATATCGACTTTTGGGGCTTGAAAAGAGATGTTTTTGTAAGCTAACACAGCATCGTTTAACTAAAAATACTAAAATTGTAGTCAGGACATGACGTAATACATTCATAAACTTTCTGGCACTGACTAGTCAATCTAGTCTAAATCAACGTTTACAACGAGACTTGAAAAAAGAGGCCGTTTTGACCGAAAATCTTCGGCCTTGCTCGGTTTGAAATGGGTCAAAGGGTGGTATTGGTGTGAGTTCTGTCATTCTCGTCGCCAAAATATTGTATCTTCATGTGGCAAAACCCATGGCTCGTGGAACACAACACACACGTTTATTCAAGATGGGTCCCCGTACACATGCTCCTCTCGCTCATGCGCACTACATTGTAGGATCGCAATGTATAACGAAATGTACATACAATACACTCGTAGGGCTTGGGGAATCTGTGGTGAAATTTGCGATCCTTTCGATAAGCTGTCAGGCCGATTGCAATATAATGAAAGCGCCCGCAATGTTTGGTCCTTTTAAGTGCCTGTGAAGCTAGTAAAAACTAGGTTAAGCTTATTTGAAACGCGTTGCAAAAGAAGACTGGTGTTTTCTTTTTCGTAATATCTTCTCTCTTTCTAGAGACATTCAAGTTAAAATGATACAATTGATGACGTCATAAGTGGTTACAGTGTTGTAACAAATCACAAAATCAGAAAATTTTTTTTTAATACTTTATTTAGCAAACAACACACATTACATTACAGTTGATAACAAAATCAGAAATATCTCTGGAAAGATTGGGGCATTGCAATTGAAACTTGGCACCAGTAATGTACCTTAAGAAAGAAACACAGTAACGCATATTGGGATGTTGCCAAGGCAAGAGCTTAGCTTTCAGATCTCTTTCGTGCGGAAATGACATTCTCCTTTTCACGCTTTGCAAACATCGTCCACTCCTTATTGGCTACTGAGGAAACTAGGCACAATATATAGGCATTCTGCATGTTTGTTTTGAACAGGTCCTTCTGTCTCTCGATAAAGAGTCATAAATGGTTTAAAGCTGAAAGCGACTCGACCCAGGTCTGTTACCATGGCAATATCATAAGGACTTTGAATGCAGGGAGCCACATAGCGCAAAATAAAACTCAGCCGGTACTTCTTATTGCATGATATACCTCATCTTGTGTCTTCGGTAAGGCACAATGTGGGTGCCAAGTTTCAAATTACCTTTACCCATTCTTTCCAGAGATATTCTTGATTTTGTGATCTGTCTCCATACTGCAACCATTTATGACTCATCAATTTCTATTTTGTACAGAACAAAAGTTGAATATCTCTGGAATGAGCGGAGATATTGTAAAACAGAAAACACCCTTCTCATTTCGAAAAGCCTTTCAAGTAAGATTAACTTAGTTTTTACATCATAGGCACTTTAAGACGCAAGGTGCTGGTGGGCTTTTAACACTTCGGGTGACACCAAGAATTTTAAAAGTCATCATATCCGTGGAGGTTTCGAGTTAGCGAGCTACATCGTTAGCTACAGGTTTAAATTTGTAGCACATTTACTAATTTTAAGTACCAGGCGAAAATTATTCCTGAGGAAATAATATTAACAGCCTCGGACTTGAGAAATATTTTATGAATTTTGTGATTGAAGTCAGCTTCAATGCTGAATTCCAAAAATCAAGTGTAGCCGATAAACATCACGTTTTTTTTTACAAATTATATGCTGGTTCTGTCCCCAGACAGTTTCTATTCTATCAATATAGTTATGAACCTTTCGTTTGACGAACACGCAAGTGCTTGGGTGCCCTATGTTGTAGTGTTCCATGACACCTTTGTGCGTGCTGTACGTTTACATGAGTTGTCATGTCGATCACCCTGCAGTCTACATTTGCTCACATAACGCTCATGTTATAAGAATTTAACCACAAAGTGAAACAACTTTATTTATACACTGATAGATTTAAGCAAGGGAGGATAATTGATTTAAGGCTAGAAGCTAGCTTGTTGGGCCGTGTATATGACTTTTCTTGTCAACTTGAAAATCGCTATTAATCCAGGAGTTAATCAAGGAGTTGAAAATTTAAAAACATTGAGCACCGTTTTTAAAATTAGTTTCTACAAGCAACACCTTTAGCTATGTTTAAGACAGGTTGACGTGTTATTTGTTCATGTATGGCGGAAGAGCCCCCAAGGGGGAGCTATACAATAAAGTATCTAAGTATGTAAGAATGTTATATATGCTTTGAGAGGTTTTCTTCTAAGCTTCCAAACGGAATCAATGTAGACTCGGATTTTAATTCAAACAAGGTTTAAAAATTAGAAATTTCATTCCCCTTACTTGAAATAAAGTGTCTGGCTATAAGAAGTTTTTCATTTTCTTTTAGCTGTACACAGCCTGTTCCAGGCTTCGAGATAGTTGGGCAAGCACGAATCGAGAAAACGAGGGCGATAAACGGGTGGGAGTGCGCGCGTTCCCTTTCTAAATTTTCATGACGTCCTTACTTTCTGAGAGCATGGAACAGGCTAAGCCATACAAAACAGTAGATGCTAAGCAATTCTCAATTCGAGTTTTCATATTTGTCTTTTTAATTAACTTTCCTGCTGACAGATTACTAAACTGGGAAACACAAATACCTTTTTAGATGATTTAGTGTATAGTGTAGCGAACGAAGAGAAACAGACGAAAAAAATGAGCAATAAGTAATGGTAGAATTTAATAATCGAACTTCACTGAATAAGGGTTTGAGAGCGGAGTCTCGTGGGGGTGATTAATTTCTTGATTTAGGCCATAAGACCAAGAGTGTTCAATCTTAGCATCCACAGTACCTCCCTTCGTTCTTAGAAGACTCAAAATTACCCGCCTCTCCCTCGTAGATTTGTGATCATTCCTTAGTTCTAGTGGCATTTCCGTTAAAATCATGATCTTTCTGACTTAAGTGCTCAAAGTGCGTTGCTGGTATGACGTCATTCCTTTTAAACTCTTTCTTATGAATGTCTTACATATTTCTTTCAGGTTGAAGAATGAAAAATACGTTGTTTCTGGTCTGCCTGATTGGAATAACTTTTGCTTGCGTCACTGTAAAAGCTGGTCCCAGAGTTTATTTAGTATCGGGTAAGGATTTGAGAATCTATTTGTAACCAGGATTTTCTGAATATAAATAATATTGAATTGTTGAATTAGTTTCATTCAGCCTTTTGGGAGAAATTACTCCGGGTATTTTGGGTTTCGTAAGTGGCGAAAAAAAGGAGAGTAAAATATTGCTGTAAATCTTGTATCACCGGAAGGAAAAACAGAGAAAATCTGACTCGCTAACGGGAATCGAACCTCGTAACCGTCCGCACAACTGTCGGATGCTAAGCTATTGAGAGACTCGTTGCGAGCTACAAATTGTAGGTCCCAGTACCCCCAGCGGTTCGAACATCCGACCAGCGAAGGTCATGGAACGGATTCCTGACTGCGGCTCAGATTTTTGTCTGTCCCAAGCTCGTGACCAATTGAATACTTCATTAATCTTATTTCTCCACCGAGCTGAAAATTTACCAGTTTTCTTTATTTATCAAAAGTTAAACTATAACAAGTTTTAAATAGCTTGAACTTTATGATCTTTGTATGCTCTTTGGAGAAGAGAATGGCTTCGTGAAATTGCTTGAGCAAATCATTCTGATGTGCTTTCCCCCTTTCTTAAGCGAGTGTTAATTTCCTTTGTTATCCGATTCGCAAAGAGTGCATTTTATTGTCTTTAAAGTAATCCGGTTGCACATCTACCACTGGGGGAACAAGTGCGCTGTTTGTTGGGAGGTTATCTTCTCGAGCTCACACTGTGGAGAATAAACTATTAGTAACTACTTGTAATCCCATTCGGCCTGGGGGAGGTGGGGGGGGGGGGCTTACGGCATCTGTGTAGTCTGTGTAGATTATTATGACATGCATGTCTGTTCAGGGAATTTGCAGATTCCTTGGAAACTTGTTTCTCAAAAGTGTACTTTTAAGTTGTGTTTTTCATCTTAACTTTTACATTCATATATTATTTTTCACTGTTTTTTTATTGTTTTAATTTTGACTCATTTTGACCGATTTTCGACGTTTGGAAAAAATAGAAAAGTCCAGGTTGCGGCGGCTGATCTAAAGTCGTGACGTCATTCAAATGTCACGTGGCATCAAGGACTCGTTCTGCGCACCTTAAGGACGGTGCCTCCTTTTGTTACTGCGCATACGTTCTGTGCATCTCTGGATATTCGGGTTTCTTAAGGGATTTGCCCACTAATACAACAATATTTTTGCGCGGTTTATGTCTATGTGGAAAATGCAGTTCTTAGCAAGGGCAATCAGAATCCAAAAAGAAAATTGGGGGTAGCCACGCATTTTTCGGAGATAATTGCACCCTATTGAAATAAAGTGTTTCTTTCTTTTTTCTTTCTTCAAATTTCGAAAGAAATTGCCAAACATTCTTTGTATTTTAACGTTTTTTTTAGAATTATTGTTGCTTAATTATCTCTGAAAATGCGTGGTTACCCACATTTTTCTTTTTAGATTCCAATTACTCTTGCTAAGATCTACTTTTTCCCCATAGTCATAACCTTCGCAAAAATACATCTGTATTAGGAGGCACCGTCCTTAAAGGTAACGGTTTGGACGTACAATGCACTCTCCAAGGTTCCTTGTCGTAGCTTTTTTGCTCACGGCATTTTGAAGGTGGTGTTGGGGGTGGGAGAGGGTAGAGAGGCATATTCAGTTCCGTGCCCCAGGATCAGGAACTCCAAAATCTCCTAGGCGGAATAGAATTAACAATATCTTTTGTGTCACCCTCCTCATCAAGAGAGGATGAGAGTTAATCCCCCATACTGGCCCTATCCCCATGCTAATCCCTCTTAAATTATTTTTAGACCTCCTCCGGGAGACCGTCCGCGTCGCGAATCGACCTTCAAAGAAAATGGCGGAACATGCGGGAAGTGGCCCTTGTATACGTTTTGTAGACGAACGTAGTTTAAGGAAGTAGCGGTAGTAGGAAAACGCAGATTGCGAAAGAATCGTCCGTCAGGATTTGTTTTAGAGCCCAACTGTGCGGAAAGTTCAAGCGAAAGTTCAAGCGAGGACGATGAAGTTGACTGCAGCAGTGAGCTCGAAATCGAGAGCGATGAGGCCGAAACCGAAACTCAGTAGCCTGCTTAGCAGTCGTTTCCATTTCCTTTTAGCCAAGCGGGAAAAGCGTGAACCAAGCGGGATACGCGCGAGGGCATGCTTCTAATCTTTTTGCTCCTCTTCGCCCCATGCCCTTGTGCGTATCCCGCTTGGTTCCTTGGTTCACGCTTCTCCCGCTTGGCTAAAAGGAAATGGAAACGACTGCTACGCAGGCTAAAACTCAGGGGAGCTGCAGCTCTAGAGAAATCTCGGAAGACGGAGGAAGCAAAAGTAAAAGGCCAAGTAAAGTAACAACAACGAATCGAAAGTCCAGGGCTTCGACTTCAAAACCAAGAACCCGGGCGCGAAAAGCGAAAAACAACGTGAGGGGGGGAGTAACTGAAGACAAGGTTGTAGTATGTAAAATGACAGACCAAACACGACTCCCGATAGTCGCTTAAGTTATTCTAGCCTTCAAAATAGAAGAGGTTATTGTTTCATCTTCCTGTGACGGTCTGTTTGTAAATCATAAGCGATTTTCTAAATCTCCATTTGTTAAATCTGCAGCAGTTAAAATGCTAAAATGTTAAAATGCTGGTTCGAAAAACTCAAGGATGCTTCCGGTGAATGAAGTTGTCTGATTTTTTTAAGCATGACTCGAGTTTCGGCTCTTCAGTGGAACCTCATCAGTTGCCTATGGTTAAGTCTCATGGAATGATTAGAATCATTCTGTTGAAAAACGTGTGGCCTTCGGGGACTTCGGGGGAATTTCCTCGACCAGTGCGATCTAGCGCAAAGCAAAAGCAACATAAGTTACAAGTTAGTTTTGTGAATTTCAACGTTTTCCTCGTGCTCTAAATCATCTCCAGAAATGAAACTAAACTCAAAATAAATGTAAATCATGAAAAATTGGACAAACAATTATTTTCTTATATTTTACTTTCTCCCATTTTACAGACGGAGATGGAAAGAAGGAAGGTCCGGTTAATGAGGATGAGCAGGAAATACGAGGAATTAAATGCAAATGTCCAGATGGCTCTTGGGGAACTTACTATCCCTTCGTGAAAATCTGTCCAAAAGGCACCTCTTGCGCTGGTTCAACTCTCGCGGGCGTGTGCTGCCACTAATATGAATTTAGTCTTGGTTACACTTTCAAGAAACTTCTCCAACGGATGAGCGCAACGAGATGTCATAAATCTAAAATCAGAAATTGAAAATAAAACAACGCTATTTGAAAGAAAAGGGAAGACGTGAAACTGATTTTCCTTGTTAATTATATAATCATTGGGTTTAGAGAGAGAGAATAATTATTGAGATAATTATAAGAATTGAGAGAATAATTATCACAATCAAAAACTGTTTTAAAACTAGGTATAAATGGGCGTTTCAGGAAAAAGGTTTTTATTCCTATCTGTTTACTTTAATGATGAAAAAAGATCGCTGCAAGCGCTGATAATTTCTTCTTTGTAAACAAAGATGAGCACTCCTTTTAGGCAAATTATACTTTATCAATGGGTCACTTTGACAATGTCTCTCGTTGTACCAACCCAGCCCTGGCAGCCTGTGTTGCAAGCGCATAAGTAATTAGAATACTCCTGGGGCTAAAGCCCCTGCTACGCAGGCTTTGTCCTACGAAAGAGCTGTTTTGTCGACTTTTTGTATATTTTATGACGATTTTTTAAGGAAATATTTTATTTTCGAATGAAAATTGGGAGGGAAAATGCCAAGATGGTTTCCTCCTATTCCTAGTGAACAGGTTTTCTCACTTACTAGTGGCCAAGAGTGCGAGTGAAAGAGAAAACCTTAACCCCATTTACACTGCTGAAAAAAAAAAGGCTACGCAAGGATGAATATCGGCAAGGGTAATTTTCATTTTCAGCAAGGCAAGGATAAATTGTGTTGTGTGACGGTGTGAGCCTGCTTTGCCTTGCCGATGTATTTTTTTTTAATTTTGGAACTACGTCCTGACGTTGTCGTTTTTTCAAAAAAATAGGCGAGGAACGGGTGAGAAGCGGCAACTTGCTGTAAGTGTGTAAACGCTCCGTTGCTTCTGATACGTTTTCTGGTGATTGAACGCATGCCTCAAAGATACAGCACGTGCTTCAAAAATGACGACCGAGAGAGGGAAGGCAACGTGAAATACAGAGAAAGTGAACAAATTACTCGATTTTTTGGCAGAAGAAACTATCAAGCATCTTGGATAGTAGAAGGTTTAATATTTATGTCTTTACAGACATTAGTATCACCAATAACTTGTTTTTCTTTTATCAAGAGAGCCGTAACTTCCTGCTGCGCTTAACTGACTTTTCAAAGCGTTACGTTTTTGCCTACGATCACTTTCTTCCTAAGATGCTTTTACTTTTTACCTAAACGGTTGCAAAAACGTAACAGAACTGGTGACACTGTGGACGCCATGTCGTGTTTAATAATTGCGCATTCTCACTTTCATTATTTGCATCATTGCCCGAAACAAAACATCCTTGCCTAGTTAACTATCCTTGCCTCTCCAAAAAGTTGAGTTACCCTTGCCGAAATTCATCCGTGCCTAGCCGATTTTTCCTTGTGTAAATGGGTTGTAGTGATAAGTTACATGTAAGTCAAAGAGAGCGAAGTAATGCTCTCAGACTATATAACAATGAAGAATTTCGTAAACGATTCAGACAAACGAGAGCGGGAGCCATTCTCTTCAGCTGTTAACTGGGTAGCCGCCATTATGAAGACAGACAAGGTCGTCCTGTGGAGTCAGCTTTGCATGTCCTTCTGGCCCAGCGGTATTGCGCGACAGCCAGCTTTCTAACCGTCGGTCGGTGATTTACATGGGGTCCATGTTTCTACTACTTGTCCCAGTAATTCAGTGCGTTTCAAGGTTAATTGCAAGCAGAAGAGCCGATTTTGTTAAATTTCCATCTGAGGTAAATCTACACCACGGCAACAGCAAAACAATATTGGCCCTTTCATAATATTTCCTTAAATGGTTACCGCGAAATTTCTTCTGACGCTTAACGAATTCAAAGATTTTTGTCTTATTACTTTCCACGCCATTGTTCCACACGGCAGCCGACTATCGCACGTGTACGCATATTGTTTTTGCTTGACATTCCATGTACGGTTGGATGGACTGTTCGAAGTCTAATAGGCTGGCGCTATATAAAGACTCTGCTTCTGTAGCATAAAGCATTGACCTTAGTCAGTCGCAGGATTACCGTCAAGATTTTTTTTTTCACCGGTTCTCTTTTACACATCCTTGAAGGTACTCTTCGGTTCAATGGGTCAGTGAGAGATAGAAACCCTAAGCCAATTTGAGACCAAAGTATACGCGTTTTCACGCTCTAAGGGACTCTCAGGTCCAATATAACTACAAAAAAATCTTTCTCCTTTTTCAGGCCATCTCGACAAAAAACTTTTCCAATTTCATACTAGTAGGCAAAACATACCTAAATTGAGATTCAAGACCAAGGAGGAGCCCATAACCCTATGGGCTACTGATATAAAGCGGCCTTCACACGTCAAACTAGTGTTGGCCAACTCGTGTTGGGAAACTCAAATTGGTGTGTGTGAACGATACAACAACATGTTGGAATACTGTTGACGATAAATAGAACCTGTCTCTATTTTCGCCAACAGTTTGCCAACATGTTGTTGTGTCGTTCACAGACACCAATTTGAGTTTGTCAACAAGAGTTGGCCAACATTAGTTTGACGTGTAAAGGCCGCTTAAGGGGTACACCCCAGTGGTTAGTGGGGAATAGTATGATTTTTATATTTGGCTCGGAGACTTCTAAAGTAGTAAGAGTGATCTTACATTGGTTTGTATAGGGCTTCTTTAAACATTTTTCAGGAACAACGTTGGGAAATGTTTCACTGTGCAAAGTTGCACCCTGTCGTTTTTTAGCAGTAGAAAATTAATCTTAAGTCTACAAAATCTTTAACCAGGAAGCCTTTTTATTAACGAAACCTGGCTAAATCCTCTGCAAGTTTGAATGCGAAAACACGGAATTAATTTTTCTTTATCCTACAATGCCTCGTTGTGGCGCGTCCGCCATTTGCGAATACGACTGTATCAGCCTCCCACTCAGCTCGCTGGAACACGACTGTGGACAAACTTTATGAATCGATTAACAGTGGACAGAAAATTAAGTTGTTTTGCATTATGGTGTCTTAATTCTTGGCAAAAAAAACCCAAGAATTTTCGGAATGGAGCATTTTAACGATACTGATTCCAGGTTAACTCGTGAAACTAGAAAAGGGCACTGGAGAATTTTTAAAAGACTGGTTTTATTTCAAAGCAAGCACAACTAAATGGGAAACACTGGAGTCCTCAGCCTCGTTCCCAGTCGTCCTCGACGAAATATCAAATGTGACGTCACCTGACGGGCTTGGCGGGAAAATTCGCCTCGGACGCCTCGCATAGCCAGAGAAACAGCCGACGTCTCGCGAGGTCGCCACTTGAGCCCTCGCAAAACGACGTCTGAGTAACGAACGCAGAAATTCCATTCTGATTGGTTGAAACGAAATTCGCTCGCGTTTCAATAATCAGAAGCACTATCTAAATCTAGGTAGTGGCACGTCATCAGTATGGCATTTCTGCGCTCGTTACTCAGACGTCGTTTTCATGCGATGGCTGAGTGGCGACCTCGCGAAACGTCAGCTGTTTTCTCACTCTACGCCTCGCGCTTTCGTACTCAGTTCCAAGCCTCCCTCAGTCACTCGATAGTGCATGAAAGCCTGGGGACGAGGCTATGGAGTCCTGACACAAACACTGAGAAACGGAGGTGCAATCACATGGGTTAAAATGTTTTGATCCTTGTGCTTTGTGCTTGAATTTCTCAGGCCTTAAAAATATTTGTTACTTTTGTTATCAAAAATGTTTCCATTTTTTTAATTTCAAGCAGCCAAGAGAGGCGTAAAACCCGCCGCTATTTCCGATAACTGACTGAAGTTAATCAACCGCCCGTGTTGATGATTAGCAAGGTGATGTTTTGTTTCTGGACCAATTTACAAAATTGTTGAGACTCAATGACTCCAACCTGGCTCAGAAGCGGAATTAAAAAATAATACGGTAGAGGGCAGTTAAGTGGTTGACCTATTAATAACGCATCTTAGAACGTTGCTTCCATAAAAATTTCCATCAGGAACATGCCATCTTTAACTACAGATACGATCCTTTTATGTTGCTCTTAAGTTAACATTTAATATTGTAAAAATTTTAAATAGGCCAATATTGCAACGGAAACGTTATACGAAAACCGAGCGGTTGAAAGCTATTTCTTTTAAACAATACTCTACAATGAGACATCTGCCCACTAAAGCCAGTAACGTATCCTTAGGTTTAAGTGCTTGTTTTTTGTTTTCGTTTTTTTATTTTTTTCAACCTTAATGATGTACAAAGCTATATAACATATAAACAATTTAGAAGGTTTCTGGGAGATGCCTGTAGGCTAACGTCTTAAGCAACATCCCATATTAGCAGCAGGTTTTGTTAATTATTAAGCTGTCAATTATTTTTCACAACTCATCGTTATTCAACAACGCAGAACTGAACACACGATATTATCCTGTTAATTCTTGCAGATGGTTTGTTCCCTCGTTTGATCAGGAGCAACTGCAAAGCTATTGTCATTAAGGTAAGTTATGTAAAGGAATACAATCGCGAACAAAAAAAAAAGGATGGCAAAGTCCCGAATGAGTTTTTTTTATCCTTTTGGTCCAGTTCATTACTAATAATTCTAGCCGATACGTACGGTGAGGGCTGTACAGGCCATGTGGCGGCATTATTAGTTCTGAAGTGAAATATGGTTTTTCTTCCCGAATCGAAGGTTCCTCGCTAGTCTTTTTTGGTGGCTAACTAATTTCACGTTTCCCAAAAATATTGTTTTGAAGTTATTGCAAGTTGTTTAGTTAGCAGATGTTTAATTAAGTGAAACAGTTTTTGATTGAAAAGAGAGAGACCTCAAACAAACTGTTCGACTCGCGGTGAAAAGATAAAGTGTTACTAGAAATTTTACTTGTTGGGCGTCGTACCTAATGTTTTATTTGTGGTTATTGTTGCTCAGTTTTAACATTTAGGTGGCTTAAATATTAGTGAGAAAAGCTGTATGCATACTGATAATAAGCCAGGAAAACGTTGGCCTAAGCGGAAGCTTACTCTGCAGAAATTGTCAACAGCCATATTGTTGTCAAAAAATCACTGGTGAAATCACTTGCATGTACCTTCCATGAGATCTACTAAAGGTAGAATGGAAAATGTAATGGAATCTAAAAATTAGTTGAAATTATATACATCTGTCTGGTAGCATAATGAAAATTTTCTAACGGTTTGTTACGCACACTTTTTTGGTCAATTATTTTAACGTAGTGAAAGTTTAAGAAAAGGTTAACGCTTGGCATGCCGTTTGGTAAATCAGCTAAATACTAATACTAATTTATAATTACTAGAGCGCTTTATACTAAGGCTCTAAAGCTCTTAACAAGAAATATAAATTATAAAGTGATTAAAAACGGATAAGAAAGCTTTGCTAGAAATCGATAAATTTAGTCACGACAATTTAAAAAGCTACAATCAGAAAATAAAAACGATAAAAGAAAGTCTAATGTCAAAGTCCAATGCAACGGAAAAGCAAAATTAAAGCAACCAAAAGCAACGACTTGGCGCTTTTAAAGGCGAATTAGCTGTGAGCTGCAAACATCTAAGCTGGGTCCTTTTGGAACAGGGCCAAGTTGTTCAAAGCGGGGTTAAGCTATCCCAGGATTAGCGACAATTTTCAATTCCGTTTTGTAGCCAAGCGATACAGATTCCTGTCAATCTTTTTTGAGCTACATTTTGACTTTAGTTGCTTTCAAACGGTCATTTGGAATTTCCCGCGAAAACTCTTTGGAAATAAGAGAAACAGGGACCTTGGTTAAATTTTAATCCCAGGTTAGCGTTAACCGGCTTTCGAACAACCGAGCCCAGGAACTTAAAACGACAATTCGAGTGATGTCTCGTCAAGTTCAGCCGATTTTCCCTTTCTGGTCAAGCAAACGGCACAAAAACGTTTCTAAATTTTTTAACAAAAAAGCTTGATCTACAATTCAGACAGTATTGCAGTCCACCGAAATGTCAAAACTGTTTAATATCGCCTTTTATTAATTGCAGAATGCTTTTATTATTTTTTCGCTTTCTTCTTCTTTAAAAAGAATACGCTAGTTAACCTTTTCACTCCTTTTTATAAAGATATAAAGGCCAATTTCCCTGCTCTGTTTGAAGATTATAGTTTTATCCAACGTTAAAGATAAGAAGTTAAATAGAGGAAAAAAGTCTGGCAATTTATAATTTGTAGTTTTGATGGACAGCACAATTTTGAATACAAATTCCCCCCACTGTACCGCGTTGCTTTCATTCATCAGGATTTTGTTTTCAAAAGTGTGTTTCAGTAAGCCTATTTCTAGAATTTTAACAGCAATTTTTTAAATTAAGCTTTACGTTGACGGCAACCTTTCCAGCTACTATCCAGCTGATCCTCAAAATTTTCATTTTGCACTGAAATCAAATATAAAAACTTAAAAAAAGAAACCCTGAAACGGGGAGTTGAACTTTCTTAGTAACCTTGGAACCTCTGGTGAATTCCATAACCAACGCAACAAGTTATGTACTAGGGTAAAACCTAGTTTCTCTTAGGCTTGAATATGTTAAAGCTATATATTTGTTCTCAGCAAAGGCCGAGTGTTAATGTTGTTGTTAGATCGTTGAAATTACAACTTATTAGCTGTAATTTATGTTCCACAACTCATCATTATTCAACAACGTAGAAAAGACTACTTTGGTTGAAGCGAAAACGTTTTCCGAAGAAATTTGTTACAGCCTATTGCTGTTTCAAACTCATTTGTGAAATCATTGTTATGTATCTTCCGCAAGAATAAATTGGCTGAAGTTGGCTGAGGTTTTTAAATGCTTGGTGGCGTAGTAGTTTGAACTGTTTTTTACTGTTTTTTACCACATATTTTCCGGTGATCAATTACTTAGAAAACGTAATACAAGACTGAGAAAAGACTAGTGCTTGACACGCCAGTTTTCAAATAAGGATTAAATGCATGTCATTTTGCAAAAGTGTGACTTATAGCTAATGAACTGCAAAGTTCTAAACTGCAGTTTGTTTTACAAAGGATCTCAAAACGAAAATTCGTGCGACGTGTTGTTCAGACAGTTTTAGTTGGTATCTCCTTGATCATAAAGAAAAAAAAGCCCAGTTTTCATGGAAGGACGTTACAATCGATCTATAAGAAGGACACATAGCTCATTGCCTCTCACTCAACTTGATAGAAATTTCACCATGCTTAATTACCAAATGCACCTGTGAACAAATTTCACGATAACAATATGCTGAAAACTGAGTCGTTTTTCATTACGGGTTTACTTTTTTGGCACCAATAATTGAATTTTCGGTGTCGACCGGTTTTATGTTATATATTGAAACCAGATTAACTTAGTGTGAAAGTGGAATATGGCGCAAGAAGTTTTGTAAAAGCCTAATTATTACAAGCACTAAACCTAAGTTTACACTAAACCAGAATTTACCGAATTCGTCAGGAATCCGGTAACTATTGGCACTGGTTTCTCCCCTTCTCGAGGAACAAGTTGCTTGCGTCAGTTGTCAAACCTCTTGTTTACATCAGTCCTTGAGAGATTCCTAGATTCTTTACAATTTAAATTAAAAATTTTGCGCAGAATTAACGTCACGGGAATGTTTTTATTTTTTGCTGATAAAAAAAAAAAAAGGAAATACGCTTTGTTGAAAGATCAGCACCGATCGCTATAATGGGATCGCTATAAAGGAATTTTGTGAACTGAGAGGTTTGTGGCTCATCTTCAAAGTTAAAACTTGTTGTTATTTTGCCTTCCCCTTGCCGACTGTAAATAACGGTTGAACCTCGGCATCCGAGATCGGGGAGTACCCCCTCCCCCCTCCCCCGCCACATCCCCTGCTTGCTTGGGGGACAGACATTTTATTTGTTATCTGTTCTCTTGCCAATTAAATGCTAGACGTTTGTGTCGTCTTATGCCACTTTATCGTCTTTGCCGATCTTTTCTGTTACTCAGCATTGTCTTCAAAACTTTCTGGTTGGCCAAACGCGTATTTTGCGTTGTTCAACATGTTTGGTTTAGGTTTTCATAAGTCATTGAGAAACCGCCCTGTTCAAACAAAAGGATGCATGCATTCTGTTTTGACACTCAAGAACAATGCAGTGAAAGTAAAAACGAGAAAAATAATTACAATAGATCTATTTGGCAACTAAATACAAGAGCAGAAAAGGTTTTGCGGTGTGATGAAATTGCACTTTATCAGTGGTTCGAATCGAACAAAAGTGGCAGTAATTTTCATTCCTGGAGTATTTCAAGAAAGGAGTGGAATCAGGCTAGCGTATCAACGCAAAATTATTCTAAGCCAAGCCGAGTTAAATTGACTCTTGCTCGGAAAATATTTACATGAAAATCGTTTTCGAATAGTTTGGTTTCTACGGTAAAGTTGACAGTAGTAAGACGTTATTTTCCACTTTAAAGAGACAGATCAGCGGCTGAAAAAGGGACGACGTATTCAAAGTTAACCTGAAAACTCTGTGGAAAGAAAAATGTCCATCAGAAACTGCTCAAGTCAATTCAACAACTCTGAAAACTTCAAGGTTTGCCCAGACAACATAAACGATAAAGTGCCTCTCTCTCCCATGGACGAAGTCGCAGCTTTTTCCATTGTTTATGGTGTGTTATTTCTCGTCTCCGTTGTAGGTAAGCAAGAAAAACTTTTTACAAATTTTACTAGTAAAGGAGAGTACGGTGGAATGATAAATAACATATTCGGTTAGAGACTTGGGAATCCGAGGAATGGGATCTCGAGTTTTACAACTCCAATTTCCCTCCATTAATCTGAACAAGTCTATTGCCTGTTCTAATGCAAAACACTAGGAGCAATCAGTATAACAGGGAGGGAACTACAAGAAATATAATCGGATGATGCTGTGTTCGCCTTTTAAGAAAGAGGGAACAAACATTACGCAAAACATGAGATATTGTTTGTATAGGAGTTCGATGTAAAGTAATTCCCGTGCATTTCCACAAAAATTGCGCTCCTTTTTAAAAATCCAAATTTATAAAAATACCATCCCTTTCCCTATAAATGCCAGAATAACGCATAAATTAAAACAAGATTAGAAAGAATTTGCCCGTGAAGGTCTATCGCCAATTATAGTAATTATCTTACCTTTACAGATCATGAGATTGAAAGCGAAAATATGACTTAAGATAAACCACCTAGTAAGATATATATCACTCAAGATACAACCATCATGAAACCTTTTTAATTAACACATCTGGAGAAAAAAGTCTCTTTCGATACAGAAGGATGCTTTGTTTTAGGGGTTTATGAACAAGGGTACATATTTACAGTTAGATTCATTGTTTTCCATGTTTTCGAGTTCCAAATTTTTTTCTGCTTGGACTCGCAATCCTTGTTGCGAGGATAACATTTCTTATGTTGTCTGAAACATTTTTGTTTGCTCATCACTGCTGCGTGTGTACGCCACAATCGGGGAAACATTGTTAGCAGTAGTGCTTGCTCAGTTTTATATTTTCGTTCTCGCGGACCTTGAGACTCTTTTTCCTAACTCAGGTTAAGCGGGGCGCCCATTAAGAGTTAACATTATAAGAGCCAAGCTAGAGTAATCTCTGGACATTTTTCACCACTGACATGCCTATACACTACAGTGATATCACTCCAAAACAGAATCGTTGGGATTAGCTGAACTCGTTCTGACGGAGGGCTGACGGATCGATACATACATTTTCCTTTTAATCTCTTCAGGGTGTCAGGCAGATTTCACGTTACACCTTAGTTGTTATGGTTGGGGAATAGCTACGATTGCATTTGTTGTCTTAGGGAGGTGCTGTCTAAGAGAGACATTACCTGAAGGACTACGTAATGCAGGGATCAATCCCGCGTATCCTCCTTTAGAGGTATCCCCTTGGAAGGACTACATTAGTAATAATTTGAAAAGCCAAGTTAGATTCACATTAATGAAAACCTGAAAATAATAGTGTTGTTTTGTTCAAAGACATACTAGTGCTGTGAAACTATTGGTCATGTATGGCCAGGATGGATGAATAGCCACTCTACCCCTCCTTGCTTGGTGGCTTGGTGGTCAACTTGATTCAGAGCAAGGCATCAGCTAGCCTTGCCCCTAGCCTGGCCGGCCTGTCCGTCAACACTATCTAGCACCTTTTTCTCTAGGCAGAAAGTTTTGAGAGAGACGCAAAGGGGGCAGAGTTCTAACCTTTTTAGTTAATTTCAGTAGACAGATATACTGCGTTGCATATGAAAGTAGAAATTTTTAATAATAATAATAATAATAATAATAATAATAATAATAATAATAATAACAATACTACTACTACTACTACTACTACTACTACTACTACTAATAATAATAATAATAATAATAATAATATTTGAAGTGTATGTGAGATTGCTATGAAGTGAGCAAACGCCCTATTGAATTTGCCCCGGAAATTCAATATTGTATATGTTCTTTTCAGGTAATGCACTTGTTTGCATTGTTATCATCAAGAAAAGGGACATGCGCACTGTCACCAACCTTTTCCTTCTCAACATGGCTCTGTCGGACATTCTGTCGACCGTGTTTGCAATACCATCACTGCTGGCCATAGAGATCTCCCCTCAATACTGGCCTCTGGGAGACTTCATGTGCCGAGCAACGCGTGTAATTTCTACAATCTCCGTATCGGTGTCAATTTACACGATGGTAGCGCTGGCTTTAGAAAGGTACGTACGTACAAAGGATGTTTTAATGACTGGTAAGATTATGCTGGCTTTGCTTAGAAAAACGTGTCTCACGTCCTTTGACAGGGACGTTAAGCCGTTGCCGCCAATTAACGAACCCTTGCAAGTTTCAAAATCCATAACAAAGGTGCCGCAATTTATGTTGAAAGCACTACGACCGTGCACAATCTTTTGTTCACACTATGGCTGAATAACTTAACAGTGACATTTTTTTTGGTTAGTTGCTCATGCAAAATTCAAAACCTATTGTTGTTTGTGCACGGGTCAAGGCTAAAACCGGTAACAAAAAAATAAAACAAAGGACTTTAATTTGTTGAGCTTCATAATCAGATTCTTTTGCTAGCTATGATCACACTAGAGCACGCACTTCCCATGCTGTTATATTTATGTACGTTTTCGTTTCTGGGGGATCTTACAATGGGATGATTAAAATTCATTCTATGATGTTGATGAAAAAGGTGGGCATTTCAATCTCCCAACTCATTCGCAGGGCGTGTGAGTGCTTATGGTGACATTTATGGTAATGTATGTGATCAGTGCTTGGAAGTCATGACGTTTATTCTTTTTTACATTCATTATTTAACCCTCTACCTAAATTCCTGGAATTGATACCGATAGCCTGCGTAGCAAGCGTTTCCGTAGTTTTTTCCGCCTGTTCCAGGCATTTTTCGCTTTTTGGTGGCGCGAAAATTGGGGCGACCCCAACACTGACTTTTTTGAGCTCGCCCCAGGTTTCGCGCGTTCAAAAAGCGAAATTATTAAGGGCATTATTAAGGCCTACGGAATCATCGGTATCATCGCAAATGCTTGCCCTCTTACACAAGGGTTATTAGTCTTTTGTGGTGGCATCCACTTGAAATCTACCAAGTGCTGTAACCTTTCTGCATTATAATTTCAACCTCTTTTTTTTCTTTTCGAGTTTCGGGTCCATTCTCATATTATATATATATATATATATATTTTTTTTTTTTCATTTTTTAACTGTTATTTTGAGTATGCTTGTTAAGAAGAACCTGAGGATGAGAGGGAGGGAATTTGAGAATGTTAGGGAACCGAAATATAAAAAATAAAGGCGATTGAAAATAAATGTTTGAGATAAATAACTAACAAAATGACACAAAACTAGACCTCTAAAAATGAACCAAAGCACTTGGTGTCGCTTAGTGTGCATGCAAACGTTATTTTCCCTATGTACAGACTTTTCATGTACCATCTACATTCAACGAGGATGCTCTTTAAGCTCGGCGGCTAACTAATTTTCCGACTAATTTTATCATTGGTAGATATCAAGCAATCATGAATCCCTTTACAGTCCGTGCCTCCCGAAATACCTACAAAAGAGCAGTGATTCTGATGTTTGCGATTTGGTTGGTGTCCTGTGCTATTGCTACTCCTCAGGCTTTGGTCGTCGCTACCACAGACTTCCCACCCTTTAGATATTGTATGGAGGACTGGTCAAAAGGAGGGGGTGAGACGGGAAACCGGGTTTACACGATTGTAGCGTTCATTGTTTTATTCGCGATACCGATAGTGGTGATCTCTGTAAGTTACGCCATCATAATTAGAAAACTGTGGCATCCTGAACACGAGCTGAACGAACAACAAGCACGTGGTACCGACGACGAAGAAAAAGTCTCCCACAAAATGACGGTTCACGGAGAAAAAAAAAAGCGGAAAACAACCTACATGCTTCTAACAGTGATCGTAGTGTTCTTAATCTGCATGCTGCCGTTTCAGATCTTGATTCTCGTGTCCAATTTTGAAGATTTTTCGCGTTCAGAAACGTATGCCATATCGACAAAAATTTCCTCTGTCTTAGCAGTTTGCTCCATGGCTTGTAATCCTTTCATTTATAGCTTTTTCAGCGAGAAATTTCGCAGAGCTTTTACGGATGTTTTCAAATGCCGATGCGAGGATGACAGCCAACAGCGGAGCACACAGTTGTCTTCTGTTGTTTTGCTGAGCTCATCAATCTTGCGAAAATAACAACAACGACAACAACACTTTTAATAAAGGGGCACACGGGTAGCCAGTTGGTTCCTGCAGTTCGATGCAGTGCACGGTCTAATCGTCGACTTTGAAATCGGAAGCTCTGGTCGACGCACCACTGTTGTGCCTTATGCAAAACTGTTGAGCCAGCATTATGCAACTTCACCCAGGTGTATAAACAGGGACAAGAACGTTAATAGTATGTGTAAAGCTTCAATGGACTGCTTCATGCCTTCAGGGACGGAGGTCGGATATTATGAAAGACGGCAAGATTGTGAAGTCGGCGAGAATCTGTTGGAGAGTTTGTAGCCTCCTCCACACTTGGCCTAAACGTAGATCAAGGAAATTTGGATTTATCAACTGCGTTGATAAGGTAAGGCCAATAAACGAATTCAAAAGCTGACGTTTCGAACATAAGTCCTACTTCAGAGGGCAGGTCAGTTGTGAGTTGTATGTGGTTTATGTAGTGAACGGTGAAGCTACGCTGTTGGTGGAAACATGGCAATGAAAAAAACAAAAACAAAACAAAAACAAACAAGAATAGACAAGAAATTCTGAAGAATTTATAGGCGGCGGATAGTTTCTGCAACCTCCCCCCCCCCCCCGCCCTTCCCTCCTCTTTTCCTAAGGAAAGAAGGTTTCTAAAAACTTTAATAGTTCGTGGTTAAGGACAATTTGCACTTCCGGTATGTAACGAATGAAATGTGTGTGAAGATATTACATTATTCAGGTTGGTTAACTGATAAAATCAATAGGAACTTGAGAACTTTGTTTGTTTGTAACCAGTGACCTCTGTGCGACTCCTAGGGAGCCTACGAGAAAACCCTGTGGCTTGATGTGGAGAAATAAATCGTTCTTAGAGCGTGATATCGTTACGTGCGGCCCCTAGGCATTCACGACAAATGTTTTCAGCCTCCATTTGGATCCTAACGAAACGATTGCAGGCTAATTGCAATCTATTTTTATAACAACGATGCAGGTCTATTTTCATTTTGAATATTTAATTAGCCTCATCACTGAAGGCAGCGAATTTGGAAGCACTGTGTAACCATTACAATAGTCTCCACGAGTCATCGACGATTTTGCAGGCTAAGTAGTCTTATCTTTCCGGAAAATCAATGTACTTATATCGCTCTCTTTAACAAAAAGATGTTGTTTAAAAACCACTTTCATAACAGTTAAATGACCCTCTAAGTAACGCTCTTTTTATATCTGGCAAGAAATTCTGAAGAATTTACAGGCGGCGAAAAGTCTCTTCCACCCCTCCCCCCATACCACTGTCACCGTATTCCCTTTAAAAACACGTTTGCAGCGATTCTAATGTATTTTGTCAATACTACCCCGAAGTGTTCTGGGATCTTACATGGAGAATTAATTTCAACTTAAAAAGATCTTCACTAAAGACCATGATTGTTTATTGACTAGTGTGTCCGGTATTTGTTAGGTTGGATTTCCAATCTGATAAAATCTGTGTTTACGTCATTATATCATCAAACCCATTGTTCAAAAGGCCGCGCGAACTCAAGAAGACTAAGTAACTGACGGAAGCGACTACGACAAAAAACGAAAATAAGTGCATTTTACGAGACGGCGTGACGTGCATTACCGCACGTGCGCCGCCTAATCAGTTGAATGAAAAGCACACGTTGATCCAGTGGGGATAAAGACTGTCGTTTTGAAAGATTCGAAAAGATGAATTTTGCTCTAGGTTTTTACAGCTTTCCGGTTGCCTGATATGGAAAAAGGCCGGAGTCGATCATGTGTTTGCTAAAAAGATCAGGAAGACTTAAGTGTCTGACGGTCTACGTCCTTTCTTTACTTTAAGACAACATGTATCCGCCAATAGCCACCGTTCCCTACCAACACTTCCTTGATTTGCCCTGATGAAGCGCTAATACTCAAACCGTCAGCTTTTGAATTCCGTTACGGTGGGCAATTTACCTTACCAACTCAGGTGATAATCCAAATTTTTTTGTTTCACTTCTTCACCGGCGCACTATCACAGTTTCTTTAGAGACTAAGTCCTTTGTCTCAATGTAGATCCTCCTGTGTAGTTCAGACGACGGCGTACAAAGCCACCGTATAATCATGTATATACAGAATGTCAATCCGGCTTACTGCTAGACAATAAAATGACAAACGAGTTACTCGAATAATAAATATTAAATGAGCCTTTAGTTAGCAGCAACGTGAAATGTAATCTATCCTAAAACAAAATTCAATTTTGAGCGACATTAACTAGAATAGGTTTTAAGCTCCTCCAGTATCTACCACACGTTTATTTTCAGTGGTTTGAAATCGAATGTCCTTTTTCGTGTTATTAATTCTTAAGAAAACGCCAACTCGGAGTTCCCCTTGAAAGCCAGTGAAAAAATCAGGGAAAAGAATTACTCCAGCTTTATTAGCTTTGTTAGCGAATTTGAGCTTCTTTTCTTGATACCTAAGATTAAAGATGGTTTATTTAAGTTGAAAATGCAAGGAAGAAATGTACTAAATAAGTTGCCTGGGCACTTGCTCGAGAAAACATGTGAGTATGAGCTGTTTAACAGGTTAGGCAATCTTAGCTTTACCAAACGGAATTAACATGTAATTTATTTCGTCAATCAATCCGGAGCCAAGCCTAAACCAGCCTTTGCTTGGCCTGGCTTGCGAGCATTTTCCCGCGCTTTGCACCAGTTGCATGTATTTTCTTTAAGTTCTGATTGGCTCGTTACATTTCCTGTGATTGGCCAGGCGTGGTTTCTGCGGCTTTTATTTAATTGGGTGGCAAAGTGTTGAGAGACCACAAAACATTTACTTCAGAAATTTCTGATTCAAAGTAATTTTCACCATCCACTAGCCAACATACACGCATACAAAACATTGAGTTCAATAAAGCCACAAACTACCGATACAAGTTGTTTAAGGTTAGAACACTCCCGTACGTCTCTCATATTATTACCCGTCCACACTAATGCGTTTTCGAAAACCTCCGTTTTTAATGTATAGATCTGCATCCACACCAGGAAATGACAAACGTAGTCGAAAGATGTTTTGCGTTCCCAGACTTTTTTTCGGACCTTTTTGCTGCTGTTGCAATGTACATGCTTCAGTGGCACCCGCGATAAACCACCGGCGACTGTAGCGACGGTAATGTCAGCCAGTTATCGGGAAGTTGCATTTTTGCCGTCCACACCAAAACGATAGACCTCTGTTTTTAAAAGTTCCGAATCTGAAACTGAAGCGTTTTCGACGGAAAACTTCCGTTTGTTATCGATAAACGTCCCGTTTTCGATCGTTTTGTGAGGAAATTCGGGCAAAACACACAAAAAAGTATATGTTTTCAAACAAATAAATGCGTGGTGTGTGTGGACAGGGGCAAAGACAGCCTGTAGAAACTGCTTTATCGCGGCCTGTGGATTCCAAATAAAGGCGACTATCACCAACACCACAACAACAGCAACAAAAACATACAAAACATGCAAACACATGCATCACTAGCAAATCTCTTATGGAGCAGTTTCGTCACTATTAAACCATCAATATTTGGTGACAGCTCTAGGCCTCTCAACTAACGAAACTTTTAATAAACAGGAAAGCCCATTGGGCATTTTAACCGGCCATTCTGACCCTCCCCAGCCCTAGGTTTCACAAATGTTAGCGCGATCCTCTATTTATACGAATCGGCGTGACGAAAAGTGTGATTGTGTGACACAATATTTTGACTATAACGTTACTGGATGACGTAATGTTTAAACTCTGATGACTCAGCTTATCTTTCTTATCGCTTTTATTTGTGCTGAAAAACGCAAATTCACTCAAACATTGAATGTTCGATATAAATTAAATTCGTCCACAACTGAGAATGCTCACACCGGGACGACGAAGTATTTACTGTTGTGCCTAGACCTTAAATACAAACAGTGAACATAGCAGTAGAATCAAAATATAACGCTTGATAAACACGAGCTCGAGCAGATCGTCAGAGTATGGGGCACGTCAAGGCATATCTCATGACGTGATGTTTAAATCCGGTTTGCTAACCCGGGAATCCCCTTGCAAAAGTAAACAAGCGAGCGGGGATGAAAGTCGCCCACGTCTTTGAAAGCTAACGCGCCTGTCGAGCCGCAATCGATTTCGCGCTCACTCACTTGTTTTTCTTTTCTTTCACTATCTCTGAACGGAAAGAGAGACTGCTCGTAGCCTTTAGCGTACACCACACGCAAACCACACAAATCCGTCGATGATATTCAGATATTTTCGTTCTTTCAATGCAAAAAGACTCGTAACACCTACCCTATTAATTGATCTCCTTATTAATGACGATTCCTTCGTATCAACTTCTCGCCTCAAATAAACACTCATCTCTCTCCGTTCACAAGTCAGAACTATCATGTACTGATGGTGCAATCCACTAATATTGCATCATCATTCTAGTACCAATTCCTTCTCTTCCTAGCCCACGCCGGCAAAACGCAACTGTCCTTTTTGTCCGCTGCGAATTACAAGTTAGCCAATCAGAAACCTTACAATTCACTTCGCAACCCCCCCCCATAAAACGCAGCACAATGTTACACCGCTCCTATACAAAACGCAACTTTCAAAGCAAATCACATTCACAGAAGCGTGATATGCTCCTGACATTCACAAATCCTTCTGACTCCCGCATTTTTACACCCTCAAAATGTCAATCCCAATAAAAAAACCCCTGCGCTAAAAAAATTTTCACCATAACCACTAACTAGATCAGACAACACAGCCAATTCCGCATTCCATCCTATTAGCTGCTTTAGTCAATTGCGCATGCGTTTTACAAGACAAATACAAAAAACCCCAAACTTAACAACCCTTCGTCGTTGATATCTTAAATACTGTAAATTAAAAGAAAAGAACACACGAAGGTAACATTCAGCAGACTAATACAGTACAACCCAAAAATAGAGGGTCTCAATGGGGTGATGGCTTTTACGGTTAACGGTTAAAATTTTGGTCTTTTTACGGCTAACGGTTAAAATTCTGGCCATTTTACGGCTAACGGTTAATTTCTTTCCGTTACGGTTAACAGAAATGTTAAAAATTAATTTCCATTGTTTTAAAAAGTTAATAATTAAATTTCATTGTTGTAAAGCACATTTATGACCGATCGTTTACTTCTTAGGTCAATTCCTGGATAAAAAAAGATATATAAAAGTAATTATTTTCAATTTGTCATGGGACACACCTTCGGATACGGTGATGGAAATCACTAAGTGGGACTCAATACTCGATTTATACAAACTCAGTCTTATTAAGCTGTTTTACAATATTGTAATCGAAAAGATTCCTAAAACGATTTCAGATTTAGTAACGTGGAGACACGGACCCTACAACCCAGTAAGAGGACACCTAAAAGCGGTTGTCCCACGATTTTCAACGTCGTTTTTAAAGAACTCAATCAGGTACAGAGGTGCAGTCTTATGGAATTTTGTGTCAAGCTACTTTAATAACGCTACCAACCACAAGCAGTTTTGCAAAAAAGGGAGAATGGACCCCATATTTAAAAAACTTAATTTTGGCAGTTTGTCGATCCAGACAACTCCAAAACACATGTGTGATTTTCAATTTTAAATCTTAATCTTATTAAAACATAATATCGTTTATTTTAGTTTATTACAATGTAATATTAATTTTTCTTAGGTAGGTAGTTAGTCACACGTATACACGACCCCTCAAGCATGTATTTGCTTTAAAACAGATCGTGGTTAAATAAAGGTTTTTTTTACTTACTTACTTACTTACTTAATTACGGTGTCCTAAGAATTGTAATGGACATATACATATATAGCATACTGCTACAAGTAGTAATATTACTATACGTGTAGAAATATAATGTATAATGTATGTGAAACAGCATGTACGGTAAACCAGGAACGACGATGCTATACAAATAACCTGCATCAAAAGCATATTTAATTGTGTGAGATATATGCCTGTTAAGACTGTCAAAATAGCAACCTTGCTAGCTGGCTTACAATGCTTCAATAACATTCATGACGTTACTTGACTTACTTGCCTTATTGCGCTCAGATATCAAACCATGTCCACAAATTAAATTATGAATAACAATATTCTCTACGCAAAACAAGCACTAGCATAACTGACGTATATTACAGTTGTTTGCTAAATTTCTGTCAAAAGCAGTAAAGAGCCACTGTTTACTTGTTTAATTTGAACTTTGTACTGTATTAAAATGCTAAGCGAACTGGACAGATCGGCGGAGGACAGTTTATATAAGCGGAGCTATCCAACCTTTAAGAAACCAATATTTATCCGGGGAATAACTCTGCATTATCCGCTGGATAGGCTTATTCACTGAATAAAATTTATCCGCTCTTCGAATAACCAGGACCTGGACGTTTTAATATTACATGCACTGGAAGACCCAGTACACTGCCTGGCAGCAGGCATGTGCAGTAGCGTCGAAATAGAAAATGTATACACACATCTAGCTTATTTTCGGGAGCGGTCATTATTTAGAGCCGGGGAGGGGGTGGATGATTTTTTAACGCCAAACAGCATAAGTCTGTAACCCCTCCTTTAGCAGATAGTATAACTCTCTGTGACCCCTCCTTGAAGTGGTTCAAAAAATTCATAACCCCTCCTGTAAACAAAAACACTTTTAATAGGCAATTAGTGCTTGAATTGTATCTGGCAAGGTATATGGAAGCGGAGGCAAAACGAAAAGACCTTCCAGGGCATGCTTGTTTCAAGACGATATGGGATTTCTACAATGCTCTTTATAATACAGGTGAGCTGTTTATGGGATACCTGAAGAAAGACTGCACTAATAAGGGTGGAAAACTATGCGATTTCTGCCAGGCACACAACTGGGTGGGATCAAGCCAGGAAAGAATACCTCAGCCAGTTCCAGATCCCAACAACCCTATCACTATATGAAGCCTTTGAAACCCAAACGAGTAGAAGATTTCCGGATGACTGGCAGCCCAGAGCTTATATTAAATAAGAGTCTTTTGACCGCTTTGCCACCAAATTTGCAGTTGATCTGAAATTAGTAAAGGAGTAGGTGCAGCATCTAAATGATCTTAAACAAAGATTACAAATGACAGCTGCTCAGAGAGGAAGGAAAAGTCAGCAGCTTAGGTAGAAGACATTCGAGGAATATGACTGGTGACAATTAGTTCTGGGAGGAGAAATCAGCAAATTGAAAGTATTCGAACTAGACAAATATCTGGACAAACATCTTCTTACCGGAAAGAAAACATTAAAGGACGATAAAATAAAATGCATATTAAGTCCTGTTCTTAGAAACAATTCTTCAGCAACTCACACAAACGCTGTCGCTTGTGCCGGTTACAAATCAGACAAGCGACGACGACGACGACGACGACAACAACGACGACGACCCTAAATGATGACCGCTACCACCATTTAGCTCGCTTTCACCATCTGAGTCAAGCAACAAGGGTAATTCCAGATCGAACTGCTGTTGGGTTGATATAGAGAAATTTTCCGTTTTCCCGCTGATTTTCACAAGGCGGTAAAGTTTCAGGTCAAATGACCCAAGCGCGAACTTCTTGGCTTGGTTGCTAAGACCAAGAAAATCGATTAGATTTCTTTTAAATGTTGAAATAGAGCTGTGTTCTTCTCCGATCTTAATTCTTGTCTTATATCTTTCAATTGACTTCTCCTCCACAGCTCCATGTAAACTAATTATGCCTTTCAAGACAGCTGATTGCTCACACACTGAACAAAGAAGCTGAAGGTCTTTAATAAATATAGTTTACAAAGGGCTGTCTGTCAACTCATCCCACGCGCGAAAAGCAGACACGACACTTCCGGTTCGCGGAAAACCTGAGCCAAATGTCTTTGTTTTCGGTACCAGGGGCTCGCGCTCCACTATCTGACCGCCTGGAACAGGCTAAACCGCATTAGCCACAAGACAGGACACATAACAGTCTAAGATTTTGACACTTTCAAAATGACAAATCGTAGATAGGAAAAATTTTTACGGTTAACTTTTTTTACGACTAACAGTTAAAATTTGTCAATTTTTACGCCTAACGGTTAACCCCATTGAGACCCTCAAAATAATGCACGCGCAAGAAGTGGCGCAAGAAGTTCTTGCGCCGCAAGAACACGCAAGCCGGCGGAAGTGAAAGTGCTATGTTTTTGCGGTTTACCCGCAAGAACATTCGAAGCGCAAGAAGTTGAAACAGGGTCTGGAAGGGTATTCTCGGGATCCGGGATTTGACCAAAATACGGTGCGGGATTCGGGAAAACGCAAAACATCTTGACGGGATTCGGGATTTGATTGCTACGAGGAAAGCGGGATTCACCAAACTTGGGTACGGGATGCGGGATTTTGTTGCCTGTCTGTCGGGAATTCGGGAAATCGTCACGACCCAAAAAACCCTTACAGCGGCAAAAGCGAATCAACCTGGTGAGCGCCAAATATCAATCGAAAGGGCTAATCTACATCTTAAATTTATTAGCTTTTGCAGAAATTAGTCTTTTTTAATGTATTTTTGGGAAAGAAGAAACGAAATTCGGGATAGCGATGAAAAAAGTGCGGGATGCGGGATTCTCGTGGTAAAGGAGTGGGAATGCGGGATCAGGACCCCCCCTTCCAGACCCTGTTGAAAATCTAGCCGCAAGAAGCCGCAAGAAGTTACTAATGTTACCGCAAGCCGCAAGAAGGCGCAAGAAGTACTGCGGGTCCAGCCGAAGAAACTTGTAGTGCTCGTGTTAGTGTGAGGTAATTTGCAAAAGTAATGAGAGAGAATGTCGCGCTCTATTCTCTTTGAAATATCGCCGAGCTTTCGAGCGATTTTTCGCCGCGTTGGCGCGACAATTTGCCAAGTCAAGCGAAAGTTCGCAAGGCTAATCAAAAACTCAAGGAAGCAAATGTTCGAACAACCGAAGTATCGAAGAAAATTCACGTCACGAAATGGAATATCCGCCAGCTTTCCGACTGCAAGATAAAACAACCGGTAAACATATCTCCGGCACATGACAAAAGATGAACAATTTTTTTTAAGCGTGTCTGATACGGTAATACGGGTTCAACTCAGAACTGACTCAATTCAGTTTTTTATTCCATCAAAGAAATAGAAACAAAAAAGTCCAAAAGCTATAATTGTGGCTGCCTGGGGCTTGCTGTTTTGACGGCTTAGGGAACTGCTCATGCATTGCGTTACAAAATGTCATTCATGCAAATCGTACTGAATTTGCATACGGCAGATTTACTCAGGTTAGAATTGACGTGTCGAATTTCTTTCAGATCGCGGAATTTTAGTTTCCTTCAGACTTCTTTGGTTTACTTCGAAGTTTTAAAATGTGATATCGACTTCAGCGTAATGAATGGAACTATTTTTTACAAACATAATGTGTTTTTCCAATTAAGACTTTTGAACAGGTGAATGTCGGTTCATTAATAATGTGACTGATGGACTGTGCTTTGCCGTTGTTCCTTATTTAAGTGAAATAAATCGAGCGAAATCTTTCGCGCCGCTAAGCGTACCGCATGTCTGGGACTCCGGAACACATAATAAACAATAACATACGCGTGCTTCGTTTGAGTCTCGTTTCCCCCTAGCCGTTAAAAAATAACATTGAAGGCGACCAGCGTCAAATTCAGAACCTAGTGAACTCTTTATCAGATAAAAAATTCTAAACCGAAGAAAAAAACTTACAAGCGACCAAATAAACAACTGATTGCAAGCTACAAAGGCAGCCGATTTCGAACGTGCGTTGCACTACAAAGTGGTCTCTTTTTAACCTTCTCCGGGTTCCGGGTTTTTAAGATGTTAGCGCAAAGAAGTTCTTGTGCTTACTTGCGGTCCGGACATCTTACCATAAAGAAGTTCTTGCGGTTTTAACTTCTAAACGCAAAGAAGTTCTTGCGGCTTGCAGTATTCAAGCGCAAGCGTCCCGCAAGTAGCCGCAAGAAGTTCCCGGCTTGCGGACGCAAAAAGAAGTTCTTGCGCGTGCGTTATTTTTGGGCTGTACTGTATGCGCATGCGTCTTATATAAGACAGTACCGCTCTTGAGTACCCGTACCACAAGCTTTACAGCACTTTGTTCGTATATTAAGCCAACTGACTATCACGACAAAACCGTGTCCATTTTATAAACCGGCGGTCGCCATAGTGACGGCCGGTTAACAAGCACACTATTGAGTTCAACTTTGTTTATTCTATCTGGAATGAAACAAAGAAAACTGCTATTTTAAGTAACACTCATCAGAACACTTGTTTTGCAGTCTAAGGTAAAGTTAACTTTGCTTATTCTTACTTTGAGAATGAAACAAAAGACTGCAATTCCTGATTAGAATCACACTTCGAAGTAGCTGCGTATTCCTTCTGGAATGAAACAACCAATGTCTTGACCTATTTCTAACCATGAAACAAGCGTATCTTGGATCTAGAATTCTTTGCAGTTAAAGTTAAACTTAGCTTTGCTTATTCTTTCTCTGAGAATGAAACAAGACAGCAAATTCTATTTGAATCACACTAACTCCGAAGTAGCTGCTTATTCTTTCTCGAATGAAGCGACCACCTTCTGAATATATTTTAACGCGTCTCTTGAACCTATTAAAGAGCCATGTACTGTAGCAAACAACAGCAAGCAATAATTAAAGTTCAACTGTTTTGTCAAACAAAAACTGCCTCTCTGTCTCTTTTTGCTTAAACTTAGCTTTGCTTATTCTTTCTCTGAGAATGAAACGAGACAGCAAATTCTATTTGAATCACACTAACTCCGAAGTAGCTGCTTATTCTTTCTCGAATGAAGCGACCACCTTCTGAATATATTTTAACGCGTCTCTTGGACCTATTAAAGAGCCATGTACTGTAGCAAACAACAGCAAGCAATAATTAAAGTTCAACTGTTTTGTTAAACAAAAACTGCCTCTCTGTCTCTTTTTGCTTCCAATAAAGATTTGAATGAAAGTCCTCTTTCACAAAAACCGCTAAAGGGGAGCATCTACTTTGGCTAATATTTGCTTCAAATACCGTTTAATTACGTGTTTTAAAGTTTAAAAAAGTAATAACAAACTGAAAGTTTAACAGCAAGAAGTTTCACTTTATATGAGAGTGAATGACAGTCGCCAGTGTTCATTTGAACAATGATCCAAAGATCACCATAGCAACGGACAAAACCATGGCCACAGCCAACTGAGATTTGTTAGTGTTGCTTCCTGCAGTCGGACCACCTGGACCAGTTGTGGTTGGACAAGCATCCAACGCATCGAGGTCGTTTATATACGATTGGCCAAGCCAAAGCTGATAGGTATTTTTATCCCCAACATCAACAAGTTTCTTGGTTGAATCTTTGAACAAGAGATCTTCACCATTATTATACTTGGACGAGTTGAACAACTGAAACTTGGACGAATCGGTTTGATTGACCCCAAGCTTATCTGAAGCTTCTATCAGGAGTTTCTTGAAGTTTGCGGCGTCGCTTGCTCCTACTTTTATCATCACCGCATGAGAAGGAACTATTTCTAGATAGCAATTGTCAGGTTTAGCTAGAAAGAAAAGTAGCCACATAAGGTTTTTGTTTAGCTCAAATATATCATCGCGCCCAAACTAGAAATCATTGCAGCGTTTTGACACCAAATTTATTGCAAAATTACAGTAGAAAATGGTTTGTCTACTGAAGATGACATCAGCCACTCCTTAGTACTTCTTTTATCATGGATATGTGGTGCTGTTTATCGTGTAACTCGAAGAGCGCCGACAGTGTGAATATTCAAATGAAAGCTACTGAGCGGTACTTTCTCGTGGTACTATTTATCGTACTTCACAAGGTGGCTCTAACGTGCGGAGGTGGGGAGGGGGGGGGGGGCAGCGGGGCGGGAACCCGGGAGAAAAGGGGGCGAGAAGTGTACAGGGGGTGGAACTGAAAGAGGATGCGGAAAGCGGAATTCCCATGGTGGCTGCAATTAGGAGAAACCAGAAAATTACACAACATTGCGTAATATTTTGCAATCGAAAAAGGATGAGCTGGAAAAAAAAAACAACAAAACAAAAAATGGGGCGGGAACCGGGACAAAAGGGTACGGGAAGCGGGAAGTTTGGACCTCCCTGCCCCGCCCCTCTAACTTAAGTGAGCGAATGAAATCATTAAGTGTGGCCACCCAAATGAAAGTTATTGAACAGTACTTCCCCGTGATTTCATTATGCGGTACACGGGGGCTCCAACTTAGAGTTTTCCGAAGTCTACAATCAACACTTTCGTGAGGCGGTTGTCACTTTAAAAAATTCGTAATTTGATGGAAAAAAATCCGTAGGAGCTTTAAAGCCAAGTGAAAGGCGGTGGATTTGACGTTTATACGTACCATTTCGCGATCCATTAGGACAGAGATACACATAGCCGCTGTTTGAGCCCACGGTGGTGTGTTTCACAAATGCGACATCACCAACCCCGTCCACCAAACACTGGAAAGCCCCCGCGTAATTAGAGTACTTTCCTGTTGTGTTACATTCGTCTTTGCACAGAGCGCACAAGTTGTCAGGATTCTTGTTTTTGGGATCATAGTCAGCCTTTTTGACGTCTGAGAGTGGAATGAATATAAATAAATACATAAATAAATAAATAAGTAAATAGATAAATAAATAAACAATGTACAAAGTGCAAAAAGAGAGTGCAAAAATTGCGTCTGAGCGCAGGTTAGACTTGCGATGACTTGCAACTTAGACGGATGCTACGCTGACATTTAAGACAATTACTCTTAAAAGAAAACTGTCTTACTTGGTACGCAGCTTTCACTGAAAAACTTCCCGGCTGCGACGTAAGCATTGCAACTTGGATCTCGCTCCATTATACCCATAGACAGAAGCTTGCCAACAGGCACGTTCCAACCGGCTGTTTTTCCCGCTCCAGTGTGACATGATTTTTTTCCCTTTAGTTTTTCGAACGTTATGTCTGTGTTGCTCTCCTTTGCAACTGCTACAGCCTTGTAACTGGTGGCAAAACCAGAACCGTAGTCCTCACCGAGTATTGGTCTCATTTCATAGTTCTTGCCTGAAAGATGAAGGAGGGGTAAAGTAAACTGGGGGAGTCGTGATAAAGACGTTATTCCAAAATGGCCTCCACAGCTTTTATTGTCCTGCTCGACTTACCAAAAAATCAAGTTTTGGTTCGCACAAATAAAGGAGATTTACAATGTTTAAATCGATCTTGTCAGGTGCCCTGATTTTGTGTGTGAAAAGGGATTCTTGATTAGTTTACGAAGAAATCAATAATCATTAAGACCTTTTAAGGCTGATAAGCTGTGAATCATACAATGTATCAAAGTATCTTAAATCTTGCTGAAGCCCTAAAACTCCACACAAGCTAATAAATTAGTTTCTGTTTGCAAGTCATTCTTTTGACTGGTAAAATCAGTGCTCGGGAATTTTTGAATAAGGTCAGTAAGTTAGAATCCACCGAGAAAAATTTTGCCACGATAGTAATAAAGCCCTCGGGTTTTATTTGTCTTCAAATTGTCCAAAGTGCTCTCGAAACGAATTATTCCCTTTTCGCACAATTTTTGGCCTTGCGATTTATACTTTATTAAAAGCATCCTCTAAAAGTACTTTATTGTTAAGAAAATATCATGTGTTTACTGAGCTTCCACCGAAAGAAATCGGAGTGAATGGGCGCTAAAACTGCATGAAAGAAAAGCCAGAATCTCGTAAATAACTCTCGGAGCAGTAAATTAAGCATTACCTGCGAGATTAATTTCACCACCATCCAGTGTAATGAGGTCGGCGTCTCCTTTTTGGATTTTCTGCATGCAGTCCACAGCATCCTCCCCCTCGACACATGAAAATGTAACGGTCAAACTAAGACTACCGGCCAGTGCTTCCAAAGGTTCTTTAAATGCGTCGCATTTCGATTTCTCATTGGTTGACGTAGTGCACCATCGCATTGCGAAATTTTGTCCATGGCCTGTATAGAAACGAAGAAATAGGAAAGAACATTTTACATGAAACCTTCCACGTCTTACGCTCTTTTTTAACCCTTTAAGCCCTGATATGAAAATTCATATTCTCCTTACCGTTCTCTGTACATTTCTCATGGAACTAGTAAGGAGAATTTGTCTAAAGATCAAGACAACTTATTCTCGGTGATCACTTTCATTATTCTCATCACTTGATTGTTTGAACAAGTGGTGAAATTGTATAGAGAACTTTCATTTTCGTCACTGTTAGGGCATAAAAGGTTAATAAGAGACAAACGTTGTAAGGCACCAGGGTATTTACAAAGTTCGAATTAAGTTCGAGGTTCATTGGTGAAATCTTACTGAAGGCCGTTAGCAGGCCAAACTACTTGAAATATCATTTTCTGCTTCTTAAAATTGTTTCAGACCTTTTTAAAGGCATTTTTGAGGAAGCTGACACAGGTTGATCTACGAAATTCATATATTTGAACTGCGGAACGAAGAATTAAATGTAAAGAAGATCCTCGCGGTTATTAACGCAACTTATGCAGTTGCGAAAAGAAAAGCCTGAAAAAATCAGGCTTGCCGGGATTCGAACCCTGACCTCTGCGATACCGGTGCAGCGCTCTAACCAATTGAGCTAACAAGCCAACTGGGAGCTGATCATTAAATTGGTTCGTAATATACCCGGGAAAGATGAAGATGAAATTATGAATATACGAAATTCATATATTTGAAGTGCGGAATGAAGAATTAAATGTAAAGAAGATCCTCGCAGTTATTAACGCAACTTATGCAGTTGCGAAAAGAAAGCCTGAAATAAATCAGGCTTGCCGGGATTCGAACCCTGACCTCTGCGATACCGGTGCAGCGCTCTAACCACTTGAGCTAACAAGCCAACTAGGAGCTGGTCATTAAATTGGTTCCAGGAGCCATAATCGGGGACGGAGACCGTAAGCGCGGGTCCACGCGGCCCCATCGAAAAAGACAAATGTGCTATTTTTAGAAAAAATTGCGCCACCCTCAACGTCATAAACGCGCGTGGCTACACGCAAATTTGCGTTCAACGTGGATATGACCAAGATGGTTATAATTATTTGATATCCAGTATGCCCGAGTACATAATGGTTTTTAGTATTAAAAACGCAATCGCTAATTGCTATGAAATCAAGAAAGAGAGAAAACTAAAGAGAGAAACTCCGAGATAAAAGGGAACAGGAATCGATCGCGATCACATGACTGACCGAAAAAGGCGCCAAACCCTTGCGAGGTGTTGCAGCGTTTCTTTGTGGAGCTGAATGAATCAATGAAACTGCCCCGAAGTGAACGTACAAGCACAAGGTTTGGGAAAAACCTTCCAATTATGGGCTCTGAAATGTGGCACGTGTTTGAGTTTTCCTGAAAATTGTTGGAATCGTTGTTCAAAGCGGATTGAGGCTGTACGATCTCACCGTTATGGCTGCTGGAGTTCAAATGAAAGAGTTTGTAATCGCTCCGTTCGCACAACGCTGACAACGGAGCCATCATGTGTTTGTTTGATCGAACTGAAGGCAGAATTAATAATTAAGCTTGAACGATAATTTCTGTGCAGCTCACTGAAACAAGACTACGGAGGTGAGGAACATTAGAATTCACCATCTTACTTTTTAAACGCAAACCACAAAACGCAATTGTTCTCAGTTTAGAGCCCGCGGACGGAAAGGTAAAAACAACACTCAAACAACTGTGAAAGCGATTCAACGTATTTTACATGGCATCCGACTTGTGTCTAAATGTCTGCAGCTGCTCAAGGGAACACAGATAGAGCCACAACGAGTACAGGTAAACCAGTGTCAATTTTGCGTGGTATAGCCAAAAAATGTCGCCTTTTCTGGTACTGAATTTGTCTAATGCTTTTTGTTCAGACTGCTGCATGATTTTTGTACTGACTCGCCATAAAAAGTGTGACAATTTTTATTAAATGCTTCTTTCCTATTTTACTGTGCTTATTTTGTCTTGTCTCGATATTTCCGACTCAAAGCCTTCCGTATAAAACCTACTGTTTGTGAAATTTTAAGAACAAGTGATTGAGTTGACGATGAAAGAAATTGTAAACACAGCGCTAAATGCTTATATTTCTATTTCTACAGTTTCTGTTCGTCCTAAGAAATCAAGCATTTGTGTCTCAGTGACGTTCAGTTGTAATTTCTCCTTAATTTTGCTTCGATACAAAGTGATTTTTCTCGCCGGGTTGCTGGCGGAGAAAAAAATCAAGCTGACTCTGTCGTTGAAACCCTTGCCATGTCCACTGCGCTATGTATCCCTTCTAGGTTCGTAAATTACCCAGTAAGTCATATTCAGTACTAGGGCAGCATGAAGTTTCGCTTCATCTTTCTCCTTCTCATCGACGGAAGTAGTTTTTTTCTTGGTGTTTTTCCAGTTCTCTATTTTGTCGACGATTGATAACGCACCGCGAGAGTATTTGATTGAAAACAAAGTGCGCTTTTCACTATTCTTTGTCTTCATTATAAACATTTCGGTCATTTCGGTAAAGGCGGGCATTATTTCAGAAAACATACGCTGCGAAATCTCGGCAAACGTTTTCTTTACTGATTCGGTATTTGAATCTATGTTACTATTTTTCTTGCTGGGGAAATAGTGACAACGATTTATCAGTGCGTTACTTTTCTTCACAACGTGCTTGGAAAATCATTTTACAGTCTTTGCGGCTGCCCTTCAATCTCTGTACGTCCTCAGAGGAAATACATTTTCGGGATGTATTTTCCCTTTTCCTGCCTGATTCGCCTTCAACTGATTTTTTCGTCGTTCGACGCCTTTTTGGCCCGCAAAACGTTTGTTCCGTCTAACGGGGAAATCCTCGTCCGACATGTCCGACGCATCTTCGCTACAGGATTTTTCTAAAATATTCTCACTGCCATCATCGGAATCACTTGTACAATCCTCATATCCAGAGTCAGTATCCAAAAAGTTCTCCTCAAGGGCTTGCCTTAGATTTGGAATTGTCACTGATGACGAAAACTGGATTTCTTCATCTCCAACGAAGGTAATTTCCGACGCCATTTTGTTTGTTTCTTCTTTGCGCGGCATCCTCGCAACATACAAGCGTGTTTCACGCGCGCAATGGCGCAATTTTTTCTAAAAATAGCACATTTGTCTTTTTCGATGGGGCCAGCCCTATCACTGAAAATGGTATTCAGTTACGGTCTCCGTCCCCGATTATGGCTCCTGATTGGTTCGTAATATACCCGGGAAAGATGAAGACAGGAGCCATAATCGGGGACGGAGACCGTAACTGAATACCATTTTCAGTGATGGGGCTGGCCCCATCGAAAAAGACAAATGTGCTATTTTTAGAAAAAATTGCGCCATCGCGCGTGTGAAACACGCGTGTATGTTGCGAGGATGCCGCGCAAAGAAAAACAAACAAAATGGCGTCGGAAATTACCTTCGTTGGAGATGAAGAAATCCAGTTTTTGTCATCAGTGACAATTCCAAATCTAAGGCAAGCCCTTGAGGAGAACTTTTTGGATAGTGACTCTGGATATGAGGATTGTACAAGTGATTCCGATGATATCAGTGAGAATATTTTAGAAAAATCCTGTAGCGAAGATGCGTCCGGACATGTCCGACGAGGATTTCCCCGTTAGGCAAGGGTGAGCTTGATTTTTTCTCCGCCAGCAACCCGGCGAGAAAAATCACTTTGTATCGAAGCAAAATTAAGGAGAAATTACAACTGAGACACTGAGACACAAATGCTTAATTTCTTAGAACGAACAGAAACTGTAGAAATAGAAATATACGCATTTAACGCTGTGTTTACAATTTCTTTCATCGTCAACTCAATCACTTGTTCTTAAAATTTCACAAACAGTAGGTTTTATACCGAAGGCTTTGAGTCGGAAATATCGAGACAAGACAAAATAAGCACAGTAAAATAGGAAAGAAGCATTTAATAAAAATTGTCACACTTTTTATGGCGAGTCAGTACAAAAATCATGCAGCAGTCTGAACAAAAAGCATTAGACAAATTCAGTACCAGAAAAGGCGACATTTTTTGGCTATACCACGCAAAATTGACACTGGTTTACCTGTACTCGTTGTGGCTCTATCTGTGTTCCCTTGAGCAGCTGCAGACATTTAGACACAAGTCGGATGCCATGTAAAATACGTTGAATCGCTTTCACAGTTGTTTGAGTGTTGGTTTTACCATTCCGTCCGCGGGCTCTAAACTGAGAACAATTGCGTTTTGTGGTTTGCGTTTAAAAAGTAAGATGGTGAATTCTAATGTTCCTCACCTCCGTAGTCTTGTTTCAGTGAGCTGCATAGAAATTATCGTTCAAGTTTAATTATTAATTCTGCCCTCAGTTCGATCAAACAAACACATAATGGCTCCGTTGTCAGCGTTGTGCGAACGGAGCGATTACAAACTCTTTCATTTGAACTCCAGCAGCCATAACGGTGAGATCGTACAGCTTCAATCCGCTTTGAACAACGATTCCAACAATTTTCAGGAAAACTCAAACACGTGCCACATTTCAGAGCCCATAATTGGAAGATTTTTCCCAAACCTTGTGCTTGTACGTTCACTTCGGGGCAGTTTCATTGATTCATTCAGCTCCGCAAAGAAACGCTGCAACACTTCGCAAGGTTTTGGCGCCTTTTTCGGTCAGTCATGTGATCGCGATCGATTCCTGTTCCCTTTTATCTCGGAGTTTCTCTCTTTTTTTTTTCTCTTTCTTGATTTCATAGCAATTAGCGATTGCGTTTTTAATAATAAAACCATTAGACTATGTACTCGGGCATACTGGATATCAAATAACTAGAAATACGTGACTTGCAGAACCTCGCGAAGCTCGGGCACGGGTGCACCACAAAATTGATTGATGGGGGTCGGGAGAGGATAGAATTTCGGTTTAACTGGAGGTGTGGATGGGTGGCCACGATGGTCCCGAATTGTGAGTTAAGATCAACATTCTGGTTCCCAATCGTTTCCATGTAACTTGCATCCAACCCTCTGTCATGTATATATTAAGAAAATACGTTCAGCCCCCACCCCCCCCCCCACCTCTCTTCATTCTGACATAAGGTAAATTGCTCTCTAGAGAGGATTTATATAGTATTGCTGTGGACCTGTTGTTGGGGCCAATGTGTGGTGTTTCTGTTTATTTTGGTTGGGTGAGAGTAGAGGTTTATCAGAAGAGCAGTTCAAATTCCAACTTGGAACTTGTTATCTCCAACATTTACCCAGCCATTTCCTTTAGATTCTGTTGTACAGCTTTTGTTCTATTTTACTGGGTATTGACAAGTGTCAATAGCTAACACAATTCATTATTTCCCTTGAATGGTTGAGATACTGTAGCAGGAGTCTACTACTGCTGAAGAGTGATGCGGTGTATTAAAAAAATTATCCATTTTTACCCAAAAATTAACCTGCGATCAGGCCGAATTTTAGCATCGCTCTCATATTCTCTTACGTTGGTCGCTCGCTAAAATAGGGCCTGATACAATCTCTCACAGGAGTTCGTGTCGGCGGCCAAATTTTGGCCGCGGGAATCTCGAAATCTGATTGGCCCTTTAACAATAGAGCTGTCAACGGAAGTAAATTGTCTTCGAGACTTCGATCCGACCACCATCGCCAAGGAACAACCAAGGAACGAGTCTGCCGAAGTAAAATGTGTTGCTCTAATAAATTCTCTTCGTTCTAGGAGAATTGTCACCATTTCTTTCTCTCCTGAGAATGGCGTTCGGTTTGACGCGAGCTGTCTCTCACCTGGACCAGAGAAGCACAGCAACAGTGAAGTATGTATTCCGTTTTATTGCATCGTGTCGCGGAATTTTCATTTGACTGCTTTCAGCTAGTATTGATAACATGAACAGAGTAGTGGCTGTTTCCGCGTTTTACAAAACAAAACGAACAGCAGACGAACAAGTATCTTTCGCCAAGAATGATCAACAAGTCAACCGATAATTCGGTAAACTTAACGGTAAACTGATGTTTGGCGAGACCGCAATCAAGTCGCAATAACGATTTTCAGTTTATATTCATTCATTGTTTTTAAATGTCGTTTTATTGATCTCTGACATTGACATCAAAGGATCTGACTAGTTTTATAATAAATGTTCTTCGTTTTAAAATTCGCTGCTGTTTAGAGATAAACTTCGCTGCTAATCTCAAATATTTATCACTTCTGGAACTAAATTAAATTACAAAATACTCCTTTGTTTATAAACGGTTTTATTTATATCTTTATTCTAAAGAATGAAACTGAAGGTACTTCTCTTATTTGCCCAAGGTTTTTTACGAAGAAAATCGGTGACAAATGCGTAAAGAATATTTCCGGATACCATGCCGAAATGTCTGAAATGGGAAAGGATTCAAGCATGCAGCATATTTTGGTACAGGACAACCTCGTCGTGTTTTGAATTTTCATTCAGTTTCAGCTCAGAGCAACTATGTACAATACCGGAACCTTCAAGTTAGCAATCGTGTAAATTTGAGTGCTTGTGCCTAAAAGATATATCGTAGCCTATGATTTTCTTATTTTGCCGACATTTGCGTGACTTCCTGCGAATTGCCGTTATAGGACATTTGCATACCAAGGATCGTGCAAGCAGAAGAAATTTTGATTGGCTGTTTTGTTGAATGTCAATCAATCAAAAAAGTGGGCGGTAGACGATCCGTAGAAGAATTGTATCAGGCTCTATTTTTCGTTTCGCCCTTCCCGCCTGAATGTTTCACCGAGCGAAACGAAAATAGAGCCTGATCGCAGGTTACCCAAAAATTGAAATGAGAATAATACAGAATAATGGCAAGCAAAGCACAGAGTTTCACATTGATGTGGTAGCATGTTTATTCATTCCCCCCCCCCAACACACTATAAAAATTGGATTAGATAATTGTCACAATAAAATAATAAGTTGACCCTTGAATCCCCAGTTACCAGCATCTCCCTACAATAGCAATGCTTTAATTAGGTCATCAGTATTAAGGAATTGATCACCAAACATGAATAGTGTTAATTTCACTAGAAAGAAGTTCTCTGCACTAGTACTACAAGAAATGTATAAAGACCAGTAAGGAAAATTTGCAGGCTTACATTGGGGCTTAGGGAGGTCAATTGGTATGGAAAGCAGGAGTAGCTAATTAAGGGAAAGGGTGAATGTAGATTATAGCATGTGAAACCTTCAGAAGTAAGTAAACTTTCACATAGACAGATCATGTTGAAGGTGATCAGGATCTCAATTCCCCTGATTTTGGTGCTTGCTTGTGCACTGCGAGGAGACCTGTGATGCTGGTCACTGTATGTAGCATGAAATTATTGTCAATAATTAATGTTAAGCAGTAATTTTTGTTTCACATCAAATACATGCATGTATGTACCTATACCTGCTACACATTTTAAAGTGGTAATTGCTAGGCAGAGCAGTACTTGTAAGTGCATCTCCAAACCAAATTGTGAACAGAAACTGTCCTTTCTGATCCATCTGAATATTAATTTTTAAACTATTAACAGGGTCAATATCCATAACAGAAAACATAAACTTTTATAAATTCTTACTGATCCAATATGAATTATTTCTTTCAAATATTTTTCGGAAACGTCCTAAACTTAGAATTTAAATTCTTTTTACTGCTCATACACAAATATGCAAATTGTTGTGGGAACTGAAACCTATTTTGTGAAATAATTTCATTTCTCTTGTGTAATCTGTAATTTTGATCATACTTGGAAAAGAAATTACATGTTGATAATAATTACTAGTACATCAAGAGTAAAGATAATGGTAGAGAGAGGAAATAATTTTGAGCCAACCTGTTCAGTCACCGTCCGTTAGAAAGGTAAATTTCCAGCAAAAGTATTTTGATGATCGTGCATTTTTTGTCGCCTCTCGTTGCGTTGCTTCTATAACAAAATCCTTTTGTCGAAGCACTTCTAGTCGGTGTCGCTGGTTCTGATCATCGGTTTCAGCACACATTTTCTCGAAGAGTTTGTAGCCGCTGAGTTCATTCTCATTATTCAATTGGTGTGACTGAGTTATAGTTTCGAAGACCTTGTATCGATTCTGGCGTTGTTGGAGAATCTCGTTTTGTGGCAGCGCTGTGCTATCAAGCTAAATTTAAGCTACGTTGTGTATGTTCCAAGATTTCTCGCCTGTAATATTCCAGTCTCCTGTTTGTGTCCTGCTGACGGCTTTAGTCTTGCTAGGCTATTACCGGTAAACGATGTTCTCCTACCCGTGCTTTCTTGTCGTCGACTCTTTCGCCTTCGTTGCTCGCGCTGAATTTCAAGTGGGCGTTCACGCTCAGTTTCAGTTGTAAATCTACCCCGGAATGGATTTTGAGCCACCTGTTAAACCAGGGGTTGCTGTCTAATTGCTTGTTCACAGACGATGAATAAAAATATCAACACGTAAATGTACGTAGCGAAGCAGGCAAGAAATGAAGAAACACGCCAAAGAAACATGAGAGTGCGCAACTGTCAGCGGTCGGATTTGGTTTCGTTGCTAGGCAACTGTGCGGACACCATCGAAATATATACGGGCAGATCGAGATTTGACTGCCCTACGCAATCCTCGCGCGATCCCCACGCGATCCCCACGCGACAAATTTATAAACCTCGCTACGCTCGGAGGGCCTTCGGCCCTCCTCGCTTCGCGAGGAATTATAACCATCTTGGTCATATCCACGTTGAACGCAAATTTGCATGTAGCCACGCGCGTTTATGACGTTGAGGGTGGCGCAATTTTTTCTAAAAATAGTACATTTGTTTTTTTCGAGCGGACGCGGTCGCTTAGCTTGAGTATTCAAATCCCGTAGCCTACCCGTCGGAGTCACGGTTCATGACGAAGCGAAAAGAGATAAATGAGGGATTCTCGGGCAGTTGCGATGGATTTTGAGAGCCAGCGCGCAATATACAGAAAACCACGTAATCCATGGTTCAGCCGATCGCAATTTGGAGGGGATCCGTCCATTATTCGGGAATTTATTGCGCTTCGCGTGAAGATGGTTCGTTGGCCGGGTCACCAGCCTTTAATTCTTCTTCAGAGTGGAAGCTACCTCCGATTGAAAAAAGCCACAAAATGTCATTTAAACCAGCCAGGACGAACAGGGGAACACTGAGCTGAAGGTAGGCACGATTTATTTCAAGATATCTCGATTCTTTTATCACCGGTTAGTCTGTAATAAATCTCTGCAAACCCTAGGCTTAACGGGTTACTTACAAGCGATTGCGTAATTTAAGGGTGCGTTTCTTTGGGAAAATCCAAATCCGGATTCTTGTATCCAAAAACGGATTTTGCGTTTCTTTACCTAAATCCGAAAATGGATTAATCACGGATTAGTGATCTGAAGAATCCACACTCCGAGTGGATACATCAGATCAAATCTAAATCCGGATTTTTAGGATTCATGATCCGTGCGTTTCTTTGGGGGACGGATCCGAAAATAGTACATCTGTCAAGCGGTCTTCCATGTAAATTTACCGGTCTCGCCATATTTTCTCTCGATCTTGCGTGACAAAACATTCGATCGTGAAAAAGAAAATTCAGGTGATTATTCCGTTCCGTATATATATTTGAAAAGTTTTCTCCAAAATTACAAACAGAAGCATTGACACGTCAGGATAACTTCATTTGTGTACCATTTCTGTAATTCAGGGACCAGATTTTGCTAAATGTGAACGCAAAAAGCGAGTTCACTTGAATTACTGCAGATACTGTCCTTGTTTATAAATTATTTGTATTCCATTCTAGTTGAATTTTTGGGCAGTACGAGAGAAATATCGTTCTGACATATATATTGCGTGCCTCCAGCCTGTCTTGTCATGACAAAATAATCCTTTTTCGGATTTTGCGTTTCTTTGGTGTCGAAGAATCCATATGATCTGGGATCACAAATCCGTTTTCGGATTTTCCCAAAGAAACGCACCCTAAGAGAGCGGTGCAAGATTAACCGGAAATTAATTAAACAGGACACAATAAGCAGAAGTAAACAAGATTTATTTCGTGAAGTAAAGATTTATTTCGTGCTATTACATATATTTTCACCCTTTTCTATTTTTAAATGAACTCCACTTACAACGCGTCTGGGCTGCCTGTGGTACAACTCTTTCAAATCGTTCTTAAACCGTGACAACAGGCGGAAACGCTTTTTGCTCAAAAAGCTTTACTTCTCCACTTTTGAGCTCAAACTTCATTTTGTCTAGTAGTCTTGATTCCACGTAGGAGTTCAGACCAATTTTTTATCGCCAGAAAGCTGTGTTTCTAGGGTCATCTGGAAGACATACTCACGTCAATGCTGAGATAGCTAACCGACTTGTGACGTTTATATTTTTGCGTGTTAACCCGTGCTCTAATACAGACTAAAATGAATGAAACTTTATTAAATTAGTTTGAAACCTGGAAAGACATAGACGAAAGACTGAGAGGTCTAAGACAAGTTTAGACGACAACCAAAATTCTAAAAATGGGGCAGAACCGAAAAGCATAAATGTATTTCTGACCTGGTGCGACGGAATCAATTTAGATTGGTGTTACTGAGGCACCGAATTTTTTTGTTTACTGTTTTCCTTTTTTTAGTGTTATAGTTTTTTAGGACGCTATTTATTAAACTATAGAAATTAGTTCCAGCTTTGATTCTGTAGAAAACAGAACCTATCCGCCGAATTTCCAAGCTGCTGATGGCTATCCGAAAATGGTAGCTGACCTTATTTTACACTCTCAATTTGTGTCGATCTATCGACGAATTTGATTGAATAACATTCGTCTGAATTAAGACGTATAAACTAGGCCTCTTGAACGACATATCCGATAGGAATTAATCAGTCCCCTTGTTTATACGAAAGTCTGAGGTGATGTTTCGCCAAAGAAATCTCTAGTCTTCACCAGAATTAAATCCAAATATCTTGGGCGATTTAGGCGTTCCGAACAGATATTCCCTGAAACGAACCATCGGGTGCTCCTGTACCTAACCAATTTCACGCTCTCGGCTGCATGCACAACTGTACAAGCCCGGTGTACAAGGCCAAGCTCGTTCAGTGCATAGTGTGCGCAGTCACAGGGAACGCACTCAGACACACTCAGTTAAAAATCTTTAGTTTTGTGAGCAAATAAATGGACAACGAGCGAATTTTAATAATGCGAAGCAAAAGTGCAACCGATGTTTGTTAATTGGTATCAAAGCGCAAGAAATACGCTAGCTGGGGACATTAGAAAAGACGCTAATCAAAGACAGTTGGGTCTTTGCCCTACTTAAAATTATGCAAGAAAACGAGCGCGGTGCGCTGTTCACCAAAGCCTCATGCGTTCACAAACGTGTATGGGCAATTACATTGTCTTTCGACTTACCTACAGCCAGGAGAACGGCAGCGCTCAGGAGTGCAAGTGCCACGTACATGTTGCAGGGTGGGATCTGAAGGTGTGTAATGCGCGATAAAGCAAGCGTCCGGGCAATATGTTAAATCTGCCACCTATTATACTGTTCACTCGAAATTTGCATTTTTGGCAAATAAAACAAACAGTGCGGAAAAAAGGGAAGACAAAACAAAGGAAATAGATTCATATCTTAGAGAACAGTTTTAAAACAGAATGATGATAATGCTTTTTAATTTATTTCTAGCTTCTATCGTTTAGTGTTTTCACAGTGTAAAATTACGAGAATGATTGCATTGCGGATCCACGTTACATAAAACGCCATTCAGACATGTCCCACAGGGCAGCAGAGGCATTAGGGTGTCATAACCAGAATTCATAACGCCACTTATTCCACTTGCTGTCCCAGGCTATGTCAACACTAAACTTTTTAAGGAATTCGTCCCTACTCAATTCTGTTTTTTTATGTTTCGTGCAGATTCTTTACAAAACGAAAAGAAAAGGAGAAAAAAGAAGAAGAACCGCAACAAAGCTTAAACAAAACCCGAGGGCCAATGTCACTTCCTGAGTGGATGTTGATTTAAGAGCTGAGGTCGAATATCACAAATTATCATCCCCCCTACTCGTTTTCTCACCTCAAAGCCAACGAGGAAGTTTCATTTTCTATGCGTACTTTTGCACGAGAAAGCGCAGTCGGCCATTCAACAGTCACGGATTAGCTTGTTAACATGTGGGCAATGAGTGACAAGCGCGCGTTTTTCGCTTCTTGTTCGTTATAAAAAGGGGTTGCTTGTATCCTTAAAATGGTTTGATGACCTGAAGGGCCTCACCTATGAGCAACTTTCTCGCGCATAACAATTAAAGGAACTATGTCGCGGCGTTTTCATTCATTTTTCTGATCTGACAAAATTATTTTCTCGTTAACGGAAACCTCAAAATAATAGTTTCCTAAGTTAGAAAAACACCAAAGAAGTAACAATTAACCAAAACTAAACAAAGATGGTTAAGACTGAGGGAGATTAAGACGGATTACGAATGACAAACTTGAAAAAACTTGCCAGCTTTTTCAAGTTGCGTTATCCGTGACGTAGCTCCTTTAACTCAAATCTGCTCGATTGGCAAGCGCGCGTTTCGCTTCTCGTTTAATTGTTGAGACTGACTTTTCGAATACTGTGCCTTGAAATGGTTTGTCAAGCCTGCAGTTTCTCATCCACGGGCAGTACCTCTTTTCCTCATGCAACTGAGGACTACGCCTGAAATGTCCGCCATCTCTTCGCTGTAACCATGCATAGACCACGCAAACACGCAATCAGCGTGTCGCGTTTCCACGCGTCAGCCAATGCTTGCGCATGCTTGCGTGTTCTTCTCACTGGAAAGGAGACTGTTGTTTTGCTCGACTATCTCTGAGAGAAAGTAGAGACTCGTCATAGCGCATCAGTGACAGCTGTTGTGCAGAGGTCTGCGGATTGCTGATGGCCTATGCGTTTACCAAGCCAAAGTTCTTTCTTACTTCAGGGTTAATCGCGGAAGCAACATACACGCGCGCGGTACAAGGAAAATTGGTGTGCACGGACTCAAGGTGAGCTAAACAGTAGTATAGTCTGTAGTGAATGAATACCACCACTTTTTAATGCTTATTTTCCTGAAAAAAGCTCTTAAATCATATTTCAGCAACGCGTCACGCTCGAGATATTGCCATAAGACCAACAAGTCAGTCAAACAATAGTCTTACATTCCTGAGGGTTAAGAAAAATCTTAGACAATAGAAGTTTTAAGTCCTGTAGATTATGTAGTATTTTTTTAGAACATTCTGGAGTTAACAGATGTTTGGTCGCTATAGAGAGTAAGGGTTCTGTTACACTTTTTTACCTATCTACACAGCATTATTTTTATGTTTTAAGCCTTTATCACCTATCTCCTTTTTTGCCTTCTGTACAGCAATATTTTTGTGATTTAAGCCTTTTTCACTTATCTTCTCCAGAATGCGGGGCCACTTTGTAATGTAATATATTGTTTGCCTATTCAAGGGAACAAAAATAGGAGTACATCCGCGGGGGTCTCTCTTTTGATATTGCATGTATGGAAAGGTTGACGTAATAATTGGTTTGTTTTTGTCACGCATCCGCTTCGTGATTATGAATAATGTGTTGTGAGCAAGATTTATAAATTAGAGAAATGTAGACAACAATGCACTTTTTTCTTTTAGGTTATTTTGGTAATTTAACACTCCCTTTAGGAGGAAAAAAGATCGAGTTCGACAAAGACGGAGACAGCAACCACGTCCACGACCTACTTGTGAAATATTTCTCTAAGTTAGAGGATGGCGGTGGCTACGAAATTATGCGTTCTACGGACAGAAAGGGAAGTCTAACCGTGATCCCCATGTCTCCTGTCGGATATTCAGTAGCATATTTGCAGGGAGTGTTATCGCAGGCAAAGGCTGAGACCTGTGTAGAGAAACCTGGCTTTGGATATAGAACCAGTTGCAACGGTAAGGGTATGAAATTTGATGGCGTTTCATTGAACACCAAAAGCTGAAATAGGTTTAATAGTGGTATTTATACACTTGGCTAGAAATTATCAGATACCACGCAGCTCTTAACAACCTCTAATTTCATTTGACCTTGGTATCACGCAGGTCTATTGTTTTCAGGGCTAGGGTCCATCGATTTGTTGTTTGTTCTATTGTTTTCTCAGCAAATCAGAGAAGACCTTGTAAGAGCTGAGTACTGCAAAATTATTCCCAGCTGTGTCAAGTAGCCAATCATTGCGTAGTTCCAGAAAATATCCATACCCTCCCCCCCCCCCATGGAAGGGATTTGCTCTATGACCCCCCACCCCTCTGGAGGTTCCAATTTAGCTTCATACATTGCTTTACATTTTTGGGCCTTTGAGACCCCGTGAGGAGAGTATCGATATTTTCTGGAAGTACATGTTGGTTAGAAAACACCAGTATCAAGAAAAAGTTTGAGTATATCAATACTTTACGCTTTGAAATGTTTTCAACTTATGGTCGGAGCAATCTGTTCTGATCCAATCTAAGCACAACTCATTAAGCCTGAAGTGTACAATTTCAGCTTATTTTCAAAAAACATGGGTACTTGCCTGAAAAATTAAAAATAAGAATAATGGCTTGTCAAAAACAGGGCTTAACATAAAATAGTGGCAGTAGTCACATGATTAGTTAATGGGATAATTTACTTGGTCAGGCTTCTGCGTCATCACCAATAGTGAATTGCTTGAACTGTGGGTTGGAGGTGGAGATGACGAAAATGAAGCACCGTCAAAGTAGTTGTGCTGGGGGTTCATCATCAATGTGAGTATTTTGAAGTGGGTAACTGTTTTTGTACTCTGTGAACAAAACTATTTACTGTTTCTAGGCACACAGAACAACAAGGTGTAACATAACACAAGTGAAAAGTATCAGTAGCTCATGTTTGTCTTCAAATAGATCACAAAAATTTGTTGAAATTCAAGATTTGTCAACTCACCAGACTTTTATTACCTGCCGTGATTATATGTATCTTATCAAATGTATAACAATGTTGTTGTGATAACATTATCATTACCAATCATGTTTTAGGGTACAGTTTTAAGAATAATGCATTACATTATTTTTTTCTGACACTGAAAACAACTAATAATAAAATAATGTTATAATCGGTGTTTAAAAAAAGTTCTTTAATTCTTTTAAAGTGAATACATTGCTGGTGTAAGTGGTCAACTCTTTCATTTACATTTTGTTGAAGGAATTGTGCAGGAGGCAAAGAGTATTCTATTCCACAACACTCCTATTTCATACTCAGTTAATATAAGATATGGGAAAAATATTGATCCAGCGGGCTAGCCGAAAAGCTGCAACAGAACTAAGGGCGACCGAACCGCACAACTTATAGGGGCCGGGTGGGTGGGCCGTCCTTTGCTCTGGTTGTCCGCTGGAAGGAAACTGAGCAAGAATCGAGTGTTTTCATCCTATTTATGCCATCCTGGTTACGTAATCAGCGTGCATATGCGGGCCTGGTGCTAACGAGGCATTATAATAAGTTATCTTATCGTTGCATTTCATTAGGAGCATTGTGAAAAGGAATTAGGAGAGCCAGCATGAGTAACCATTGACCTCTCTAACACACCTGTAAGTCAACATTTTCCCTAAAACAGAGACATTTAGCAAATGCAACGACATGTTACAGTGCACATGCTGTCACAAACAAAAATATTTTAATTTGCTTTTAAATTAAAATAATGGTTTATTTCACAGATCGCAAATAATGGTCCAAAGGATTTTGACATTAATACTTTGCAGCAGATTTTTTCGCTGGTTGAGAGGGACCAAACCATTGGGGTTCTTCAGACCACTAATAATGATGTTGAAAAAGCAGTAGAACTGCTGGCTCAAGTTAAGGGTGAGTAGTTCAGTAGGGCAATTAAGACGTTGCATGATCTTGAAACTTCATGAAATGGTATGCCACTTTTATCTGTATAGAATATTGAGTGTTACTACCGGTATATGTTTTTACAAAAAATAAAAATATTCTAGCATTATTTTCCTGATACAACTTTGTAGGGCAAAGAAATAATATTGTCCTACCATTAAAGTTGTATTTACGGTGTGCCTGTATGTAACTTTTATTTCAAAAACTTATTTTATAGATGATGACGGCGATGATTTGCCTGCTGTAGCTGACTTGTTTAAGGGTAATTATGACACAGGTAACTCTGATATTCTGAGCAAGTAACACAGTTATGCACAAGTAAATTCTAGCAGTGCCCATTCCCTAGGTTGGGGATAAATAAGTTGGTAAAATTCTCTGTCAGATGCAAGACCAAAATCAGATGGGTGTCAAATGCCCTGGGGTTGTCCTGGGGATAGGAAATAACTGTCCCCTAGGCAGTGATAAAATTTCAAATACCCCACCCCCAAGATTAAAACATGAGAAAATTCTTCACCATTGGCCAGGAGGATGGGTACTGCTGGAATTGACTGATGCCTCAAACTACTGTTTTTTACATGATTTGTTTCAGTGTATTATAAGACTTTGTTTTCACCTGATTGTCGTATTAACCAAAGCTTCTTTTTTTTTCTTGCACCTTTACTCTGTTAAGGGCTATTTATACGGTACAACTTAAAATCAAACCTACAACTGATTTGTGATTGTCTTAAGTTTAATTTACACAGTACAATTTGGGTTGTAGGTTAGTGAAATTATAGTAAACATACTATCAAAATCACTAGAGTGGTAAAAACGCCATTGGGAATTTGAACTGGCGGCGGCTAAATTCTTATCACGTGGTTTAAATGAAAATGTCTCGTGATCGCAATGGGAAGCACCACGTGAGGTAAAGCTCTGCAACATGTGCTTCCATTCCTTCGGAGTCGCTTCCATCGTTTCTAACGAAAAACGACTAAAACATGGATCCGGATTTCCAACTGAAAGTGCATTTCAATGCTGGTGGAGTTCAGACGGTACAAAAACGTTTTCTTGACCGAAGTTTTCTTACAAAAGCAAAGTGAATGACTACTTTGCAAAAGAGGTTTCCGATCGGCGGGTCTCACAACACGAATCACATGACAATTTTTTTAGACCATGCGACCAAATGTTTTTAAAGCCACGTGATAAGAATTTAGCCACCGCCAAGTCAAATTCCCAACGGCCGTTTTACCACTCTAGTGATTTTGATAGTATCGCATGCCATAAGGTTGTATCATGTAAATCAGCCTTTAATCAAATAGTGTTTGTCTTAATATTGTTGTAGTATTTTCCTTTGCAAAACTTAATCTATTATATACATTTTTCTACAGTCGAGTTACCAGAGTCACGATGGACAGGTACAGGTTCAACTGTAGTTTCTTAATGTGTTATTTTTCCTTCATAATACAGCAGAAGAATTGCCCCCTATCAGAGTGTTGGAAAATGATCGCAAAGCAGTGAAGACTAGTGCTACTCCTTTGAGAATTTATCTGTCAAGATTGACAGATGACCTTGAAACTGACATACTTCAGCTATACAAAGGCAAGGACATCAACCTCACAGCTGAACCAAAAGTAAGATTTGAGGGAGAAGCTGGAGTAGGTAGTGGCCCTGTTCGGGAGTTTTTTCCCTGTCCATGCAGTTACTAGAAGAGGACCTGCAGAATGGTTTTGGACCAGACAAGCGTGCGCTCATTTTTGAAGGCCAGGAAGATCATAAAGTACCACGACAAGAGCCCTTGCTCAGACAGACAGGTTAGTTTGTGGCAGCAGGCAAGATGATTGCTCACTCAGCCCTGCATGGCGGTCCTGGAGTACATGGAATATCTCCAGCAGTAATTCACTATTGGTCTGTAGAGGATGTATCCTTGGAAGAGTTGTCAGGAAATCGCCCTCCAGTTGGTCTAGAGGATACTCCAGATATAAATTTGAGAGAAATCGTGAGCCAGGTAAATTGATCAATTTCATTTTTAATTACACTCAAATTTCTTCAAAAGAGTTTAGGCACTATTCTCACCGGGGCCCGCGCTAACAATCGCCCTAATTTTCTATTCCACGGGCCCAGTTATTTTTGGCGATCACGTGTTATGCCGCTGACCTTGTGCATATATATATATATATATATATATATACACACACACACATATATATATATATATATATATCTGACTGATTTTACAAAAACATACCTATACAAAATTCAAGACAGTTTCCAACTTTGTTCATCTAAGGCCTCTGCTAATCAATAGGCAGCCCCAAATTAGGGCTTATTATCACAATTCTAAATCGTGTAAATGTTTGGAAAGAAACACGTTTAATTTTTAATGCAACTGAAACTGACATACATTTTTGACAGACTAGGAAATTAATCATGACCTCTGATCTCTTGAGAAGGTGGGCTGCAAATTGCAAATCTCACTCAAAATCCGACCCGTTCGAGTTAAAATTTATCTTTCTAAGGACAACTAGCCTTAAGCAAAGTGAAACAGCGTTTTCAATCGGGACTTGATCGAATTCCTACATTATTCACTGTTCCAAATAATCAAACAAATGCAGCCCGCTAAAATTTACTGACACGTCTGGTAAATGTTACGTCAACTCTTCAGCGGAAATGACACAGATCGACACTTTGAAAGCATCAAGGCCACGACATAACTTCCCTCTAGCGGCAAAAACGAAAACAAAACGAAAAACTATTCAAACTCACGCTTTTTCGAGGCAAATCTCTTCACAAACTCTTTCTCTGCTCGCCATTCTAGTTGAAGTCCCGGATGTTGAGAAAAATTCTCAAGAGGACACCTTTATACCACCGCCTTTGACAAGAATTTTTCTAAGTCTTTGGCCAGGCCAAGATTCAAGTCCAATTTTGCTCTGTCCGCTTAGAAAAGATCCCTAAGACCTACTTTTCGAGGCCAAAGACTTGTTACCACCTCGAGCAAAGCCCACAATATCAATCCCTGCAAATGGACCCGAGTCAAAGACCCGTTAAGTTCAAAAAGCAAAACAAACTGCAGGTAAGATATTAGACGACGCATTACCAGCAAATCGTAAGACTTTTTCCGTCACTAGGCTTCATGATGCCTTCAGGAAAACTTTGCTCAAGGCAGCCAACTGAAAATCTAGATCTATTCATTTCAATCTGAGCGAAGACCGCTCCAATTCAAAAATGTCGTTAACTTGCGTAGGAGAGAGAGACAGAAAGAGAATGGGCCAGAGTGAAGAGAAACCCTACCCGGGGAGGGGGGGGGGGGTAGAGTGTGTCCGGGAGAAAAAAAAGCCTGAATAGCCGAACACTCTGTTCTGTTCATTTTTACCGATAAATGCTTTGCGATTGCCGAAAAAAAAATCAAAAAAAAAATCAACAAACAGGAACAGCATGAACAACTCAAGATCAACTAAAATTTCTGTAGGTATGTTTTATCAAATCCAGTCAGATATATATATATACATATATATATATATACTGAGCTTCTCAGCTCGCGTGTACTCTGTCTTTTCGTGAATTGCTGGAGGACTCACGTATCAGCGAGTACTTCTTCGTGGTCATCGCTGCGCCTTCCTCTATTATTTCCTCCCTGTATTATGGCTCAAGTTCCTGCTGCCCCGGACGCAGGAGTTTTGGCTGCCTGTTTAGACGGCGCTCAAGGCGAAAATGTTAACGCTGTGGCGCCCGCTCCAGCACAACACTGCGGTTCAAGAACCTCAAGCTGCGAATCCGGACCAGCCCGCTCAAGGGCAACTGTATGAGGCTCAACAAGCTCCATAGGTTTGTTTTCTGTCTTTTTGGGTCTTCGCATGTATTTCGCCCCCTTGTTTTTTGCGTTTCCTGTCCAGTTTTGGTTTTTGTTCGGTTTAGTGCGTCCTACTTGTCGGGTTTTGTTCATTTATGGAGTTTCGTTCTTGGTTCGCATGTCCTTTGTGCTGGCGTGTTTTTTGTCATAGCTTGTTTCTTTGCCGCCGTGTGTTTTCCTTCTTCCCCACAGGACTTTAGTTTTAGTATACTTTTAGGTTTTTCCTGTTACCTTATTTGGTCGGAATACTTCTCCCTTTACTTTATTTTTAGCTTTACGTTTTCGTATTTTATATTGCGTTTTATTGTTTGTCCTTGTTGCTTATTTTGTACAGCGCCCTTTGTTTTGTTCAGCCGTTGTTACTTGGTGCTTCAATTAGTATTCTTCTCCCTTGCGCGTGTTTGTCGCGCCTTTAAGTTGCGTGATTTTTATTTAGATTGTTATTTGACATGTATTTTGAATTCTAAAAAAAGAGGACAGTTTTAAAACAAAAGTTAAGAATGGTAAAGGCGGAAAGCAAAAAAAAAAGGAGAGAAAGAGGGGGACAAGTACTTTGAAATAAAAAAGGATGGGGACAGGAAGATTTTAAAAGAAAAGGATGGAAGTAGCAGAAAGTAAGGTAAAAAAGGGTAGAGGGAAAGGAAAAAGAGAGAAAGAAGGGAAAAAGAAAGAAAGAAAGAAGAAAGAGAGGAGAAAGAAAAGAAAGAAAGAAAGAAGAAAAAAGAAATAAACAAACAAACAAACAAAGATAGAAAAATAGGAAGGAAGAAACAAAAGGAGGCAACTCGGAAAAACCAAGGAAAAAGAAATGAACGAGTATGAGGAAAAGAATGGTCGCGTCCGGGCGAGAAATAGCTACCGTTTTTCAGGAGTTGTTCTTTTGTTCTAGGTTAGGTATTTTCTTTTCAGGTGTTTCGGATATTTAGTTTTAGCTATCAAATTGTCTTGATCCGTTTGGCGTTGGCTCACTTTTCCCCCCAAATTTACGTCTATTACTATTTTCCTTAGGGTGGAGAAAGTCAGGCGCCTTCAGCAAAAGCTAGATGCTTCTAAAGTAGATCAAGCCCTTGAAACAGTTAAGCGTTTAGCCAGCAGGCCAAGGAACCTCATTGATCCGTTTGTGCTTTTGGCGAGCCTTGAACAGGTGGCGGACTATGCCAGGGAGTCGGGTCATACAGACGGGAAGACATTTGAGGCCATATTCAAACAGTGCCGTCCCTTGGTCAGCTCTCCAAATATGGTGCGTGTTGTCATCCACCTTCTCGGGGATAAAGGGGATGAAGATGTAGCCCAGCAAATCAGTAAGATTCTGAAATCCAGCCCTACGCAAGTGGCGTTCTCCCCATCGTGCCAAGAGGCACCCCCCAGGCCCCCTCTCAGTGGCTTTTCTGGCTCGCGACGGGGTCGTCGTGGATGGACCCCAGGCCCCTTTTATTTTGATGGGAGACGTTGTTTTTTGTGTAATAAAAATGGCCACTTGGCACGTAATTGCCCATTGGCTCCGCGCAAGTACTTTATTGCGTTGTATGTGACTTTTCGCATTATTCGTAATTGTATTGTGTTAGTTTTCCATCACCAATAAACTGCTTTCTTGTCTCTTGTGGATATTTCTTGGTTCGTTTGTGTTTTTAAACCTGTGGATTAAAGACCTTCCTCTTTCGCTCGACTACATTTCCAGCCTCCCTCGTTATGTGTTTCATGGGCAATTCCAATCGGTTTTTGACGACAAGAGCGGATACGATCACATTCTGTTATCGCCCGAGAGTACAACGTATTTTTACCTGGTGTGGAAGGGCTGGCTTTTTACATATGAAGTAAGCTGAAGTAAGCGCTTCTCAAAACGTTGACCACCTCCTTCTCATCTTTGGTGAAGATTACGTTCGTTTGTCTCTCGACAGCTTCAAGCATTTTCCCATACCCACTATTGCCCAACAGCCTGAAGACGTCGGCCAGCATCTTCTTGCTTTTTTCCACGTCTCCTGTGCGGCGCGCCTCTGTCACTTCCTCCACAAACCAGGTGAAGACCTTGAACGCTTGATAGTCGATCGTTCGATAGACGGCCTTGACCTTTGCCCCATGCTCTACATACCAGCGCAGCAGCGGAGCGTACAACAGCGGCCTCTCTGCCGACAGTGCGCCCACCAGCTTTTTTCCGTCTCCTCGCTTTCTGCCAGTGCGTTCCAAAAAATCCATCATCCGTTGCGGTACAACACTGGCTGGCACATTCTTGTTGTAAAAGAACGGGCACATCTCCTCAAACTTCGGCCACAGAGCCTTCGGGATCTCTATGTCCACTTCTGCAAAGCCGAACCAAGTTCCGTCTTTCAAGCGTTGTGTGAGCCCTCGCGCTGCTCGCACAGAATCGCTGTAGTAAACGACCTTTTCCTTCCCGCAGGGCATTTCTCTCAGCATGGTGGACAGGTAGAGGGCATTGGCATCGTAACCAAGGATTCGCTTTCAAAGCCGCGGTCATTTAGCTGGTGCGCTCGCAGCTTCGTGACGCCGACTTCGTGCGCTCTAGTGAATACGATACTCGGTCCTTGGGCTGTAAAGCTCTGCACCTCGCTCAATCGTTCCTTTGAGAAGATAACGAAAGCGCACTCCCGGGATGCCGACTGCGTCTTTTAAAATGCCTATCCCCTTTTCGGTGTAAAAGCCTCTCATTTTTTTCAGCGCTTCCAGTCCAGGAGCTACGTCGAAATCCTTGTAATAGCGGAGCCAGTCCGCAAACGTCTTCATTCCATTCTCTTTGAACAGCTGCTTGCACATCTTCCATTCTTCCAGTGAAAGAACGAATGCGTCTTTCATTTCGGAATACCAAGCAGGATAATCCGACAGCCCTGGGTAATCCAGCTTGTCCACACTGTCGAACCACTCATACGGAAGCCACGATTTCTCACCGCCGCATCCGTAAGCCTTTGTCCAGTCGTCGTCGCTTATTCCTAGCCCATGTAGTTCACAGTGTCAAGAAAGTGGAAGTGCGGAGTCTGGATAAACATGGTTGTATTACCTTTTTTCGCCACTTTGACCTAGGCCGTTGTGTCAGCCAGCCGTTCTGCGAAGTGTCTTTTGATCAGGTTCAAGTCGTATTTGCCCGAGTTGAAGCCAAGCACGGGCACTTGGTTGCACCATTCCTCAATCCTTTTTCGTGGTTTTTTCGCAACCAGTTCAATATCTTTTGGCAAAAACTCCGCCCGGACTCTTTTTCTGATTTCTGCTCCTCGCCCTTCCACCTCTTCCACAAACTTTCGGATCAGCTCTGCGGGCTCTCGTTCGCAAATATGCGTTAGTTGGCGCTGAAGAGTATCGCCAACGCTCACCAAAATCGGTACGTGTGCGTCCGTGAGGGTTAGTGTATCCGTCCGTTCCTTTCGCCTATTTTTATTCATATATGCTTCGAAATCATAGAAGATAGCGTGAGGATAGATTCTTGTTTTTTAGCATCTTGACATCCCCATTTCTCTATTACACGGTAGCCAGCTTTTCTGAGTTCTCTTGTTCGCGCTAAAGTAGTTAGATACCAATCTTTGCCCGTTTTGCCGTTGACCATTATTGTGTTATGATCATTTGGAAAACACCTTAAACATCCGTGCCAGTAACACCCGTGATATTGGAATTCTTTCAATGTACCTCTCCCCTCCGTGCCCACACTTAGCGTGATGGATATGAATTTTTCGTTCTTTGCTTTCCTGTTCCAACCATTTGAGAGATTTTTGTGAAGCGATGCCGAAAGGATACATAAGTACATTTATATTACATAAATACAAATAAAACAATGAATACATAAATATTTTTTACCACGTTTCTCGATATTTTTGATAAAAAACGCCTGCCCTTCGTAAATTCCGAATGTAAGTATGTTCTGAAGAAAGCTTGACGGATTACGCCTAAGATGCCAGATCATTTCTCCACCGTCCTCGCGCTCAGGCTCAAAAACTCTGATACCTAACCAATGGGCTAAAACCTTTCTATGATTGAGATACCTTTCAACCTTATCCAATTCATCAAGTGATGTTTTTGGCAAGTCGTTTGGAGCGGTGTCAAGTTTAAAGGAACTCTTTGCAAGCTCACGAGCAGCTGTTTGTGTGCTTCGATCTGGTCGAGTTCCACTGTGATCAGCAATGCAGTGCCAGAGACACAAGTTGTCCTTGTAGGTATCCAGAGCAACCATTGGTCCGGCACGCCCGAGCGCAAGATTTCGCAGCCAGTCTGGCAATGGACCGGTGCCTAACAACGGTTGTCTGTCAAGCACGACTTTTACATCAACATTGAAAATTCAATTTTAGGGCGCTCAATGTTCTCAAGGGTCAATCGACCATTCTCCTGCTCATTCAACCAATTTTCTGCTTCAGCGAAGGTGTTCATCCAAGGGGAACTTCTTTTTCTCATATAATAAACCATAATGGTTCCATCCTCGATGTTCCGAATTTTGATTGCATAGATGTAACGGATATAAAAAGCGGTGTCAACCTTTTCTCGAAATTTTCCCATTATAGTTGGTGTGAGATTTTCTTCTAAACCCTGACTCAAAAACCATCTGATGTAGCGGTGCCCTAATGTCACTTCCACACCCTTAATTGGTTGATTGAATAAATCAAGGAGCTCATTCTGATAGTTTGTTATTATTCGATATCTATGGTGCAGATATGGATCAAGCTCTTGTAGTTCTACCCTCCCTCTTCTTCCCCTCCTCCTTGGTGGTGCAACGGGTTCATACTCACTTGGGTGTAGAGGTCTCGGTAACCGCTGCTCAACTTCTCTTGGAATTGGGGTATCCACGTTGGGGGGTCTGATCGGTATACCTTACATTCAACTTTTCTCTAAATGGAATTTCGATGGCTGCTAGCCGGGCAAACTCTTTCTGAAAAGTTCTGGCTCTGCGCATCGAATCTCTGCTAAATAGACGGTGATACCCACACCCCAGGCACAATTTATAGCTGTTTTTTATTCCTCTACCACATCCGGTGCACGGCTGTGTGCCAGGGCCTTTCCTCAGCCTCGCCAAATGATCCTTACAATGCTCACCCAGACAACTTCTGCCACAATGTTCAAAAGAGCCGATGAGTAGCCACTTGCAAATGTGTTGCGCCTTCATATTACTTGTAATAAATTATGCTGCGGGTATGCCTAAATGAACGTTGCTAAGGAGTGAATCCAACATTAAACGTGGTGCCCCTGCTTGATTGTTTTATTCTTATGGCAATATCTCGAGCGTGACGCGTTGCTGAAATATGAGTTAAGAGCTTTTTCCAGGGAAATAAGCTTTAAAAAGTGGTGGTATTCATTCACTACAGACTATACTACTCAAACAGAGATGCAAGTCAACGCAAGTTTGGAAATACCAAGGCGTACACAGCCTGGGTGCCAAAAGAACACAAGTTGCCAAAAAGCTTTTGAAATGCCGCCTTATTACTTTCATTTGTATTACGCACACCACCGAGAACAGTAACAAGTTGAGTTAGACTAACCCTGGAAAGAGACACATGTTACAGTGCCCACTATAAGCTCGTCCTAGTCCTTCGCCTTCGTTTTTTCTGCTTAATTAGGGATCTTTTCTTGGGAGCCACTGGGACTGAAAGGCCCAGAAGTGCAAAGTCGTCTATTTTCCGGTATCCCCTTTTTTAGTTCTCTCCCGAAGTGAGAGTATGCCTGTTCAAGAACATGGAATCCTTTCGTCGTTACTCCCACAGACCAGCCGCCAGATTGTCGCCTAGTTCCCTTACCCTTTCAGATACCTGTTATTCCACGCATTGTAGACACCCCCTCGTTCTTCGCCGACTCCCTCGAAGGTGACAAGGCTCCTAGCTTTCACATATTTTCGTGTTATAATATGTGCACAAATTGTTCAACTTTTGTTAAAATTTCACTTTCTAATGTATTTTAGGGAACCCTTTAAAATGCTAAAATAATTATTTTCCCTACCCTTCAGTATACTGCGAGCGTAAAAAAGGCACCCCTTTAATTTAGGCGTGGCCTCCTCGTGTAGTTAATACCCCCTCCCCCCCCCCCAGGGATTGCAGGCCTGAGATATGGAAACTCCAACAAGACAAGGGTTGTTAGCTCAGGGTGGCACAATCCAATCCAAACTCTAGGACTACTTAGACAACGAGCAGTCCCTCCTTTCTCCTAGCAATAGTCGAGAAGAGGCGAAACGCGCAACTGGCGCAGAGTTTGAAAGCAGTACGCCAGCGTTGGTTCTTTTCGAGCGTTAAACAACAAAACAAAACTGCAAAAAAGTCATTGTCTATTTTAACAATTTCTTTAGAAGAATAACAAGTCAAATTCGTTATGAACACGAGCCACACTCGTTGGCTTAAGTGTTGGAACACTCTTCTAGCTAATTCCCTATATTTACTCATACAAAGCCTAGACAAAAAATATAACTTTTGTCAAGTACGCTTCATATTCCGCGGGCGTATTGCAGACGCCTATCGTCACAAGTTAACAAATATTATTTAATTTAAGCTCCTTTCAAGCGACCTATTTATACGTGCAAAGTGCAAATTATATCATGACTAGTGTGGGTCTTAGACCACAAAATATTGATTCGATAGCTGAATACATTTGAATCCGATACTGGATTCATGAAGTTTGGTTGAATCCAAATTAATGTGTCGTATGTATTGTTAGAATACAAAAGCCTATCGTTAATAGTAAGGATCCTTCTTAGCTTAAGAGAGTTCCATTAATCCAGATAATGGATTTCCTGGATATCGCCTGATACAAAATAATTTCCAACAACTGATAGTCTGCCTGATCCAGCCACAGGCCAAATAAACTAGTTATAATCTGGTATCGAACAGAATGCACAGATATTCATTTGGTACAAGCTAGATATTCAAAGATACCGCGTGAATTCAAAGTGAAGAACCAGAGGTTCGCTAACAAAGAAATGTTTTGTGTACACTTGAACAATGACTATTTTTAAGTGAAAATCTGTCACAGAAAAATGTCAGCTATATGAGTTACTTCCAGCCGATGACAGGACTTTCCAGAAGGACCACCAGGCCGATGGATACCACATAAAGGGAACCAACCAGAACACCTGTCCACAGCTACATATCAGAGGAAATAGGTACATGTATTTAGTGATTCAGCATGGCTCTCTATTGCCCCTGAATATTCGATTTTCCAATTGTGTGCTTAGTGTTCTGGCCTTTGAGTGGAAGCGAGGCTAATTGATAATTGATAGTTTAATACAAAATAATTACCTGACAGCCAAATGGCTGAATTGCATAATTAATACAAGATAAAACGATAAGAAATCCTAAAAATATAAATATACATTACAAATATTCACATTAAAATGTATCTAAAAATCTAAATATTAAATATCAATATAACATATGATGTAACTGTATCTTTTTTTTAAATATTAAAAAATTGTCATAGCAGGTAAAAAAAAGTTCTCTTAAAACGACTGGTTTTGCATTTCGGTGCATTAAAAGTACGTGGCCGCCTAATGTTATACTTGGATTTACCAACTGAGTTGATAAGGTAGATTGGCCAATCTCTTTACGGTGGCCAATCTACCTTATCAACTCAGTTGATAAATCCAAAATTTTAAGGTTATACTTGGGTTGCTGTCTATGATGGACTAGGTGGTGTAACTTGTGCGACGGGCTGCACATGTCATTAAATAACTTAGAACAGGCTGATTCTCTCCTACTGCTTAGGCTGGAAAGGTTGAAACGATTAAGGTTGTCCTCATAGGTGTACTCAGGGCAAATAACATAAAGGGTCCTCTTCTGAACCCTCTCAATGTCCTCCCGGAGATACTTAGGTAACGCTGGAGTTGACTTCGTTTTGTTACAAGCCTACTTGCTTTTCATATGTAAATAATGATGATCAAAAGCTTGAACAACATGATTTACACAGGAAAACCAGAAAGGTTTGTGTCAAAGCAAGTCAACTCAAGTCTCACTTCCATTCAAAGGCCAGATCGCTAAAGCACACAACTGTAAAAATAATGGGTATAAATTGCCAATTCTATCCCCTCCCCTCCTCTGAAGCTGGTGATACCTCCCATCTCTTCTCCCCTGAGTTGATCTCAGTGCTGCCTCCCACCCCTCCTCCCCTTGGGTTGATCCTGATGGTCTACCCTACCTCCCCTCTCGTGGATTGGATGCTGATACTGCCTTCCCCCCCCCTCCCCACTGGTTTGGATGCTGATGCTGTCTTGCACCACTCCTCCCCTCAGTTGGATGCTGATACTGCCTCCCACCCCTCCTCCCCTGGGTTGGTACTGATGCTGGGTGAAACCCTGGTAGTTCTGAAAGAACTTCATTACAGACTTAAACCTTGATGGCGACGCTTAAGGAAAACAAAACTTAAAAACGAGTATCATGTTCTTTGAACTACCCAGGTTATTTTGTAAAGAGAGCATTCAAGTTCAAAGAGAGAGGGAAAATTCTCATCATGTGTTCATGTTCTCCATAAAGTCTGGTCATTTCACATTGCAAAGACCTGCAAAGAAATGTTCCAAATAAGGCACACGCAGAGTCTTTGTTTTTTACTCATCAGTAAAGCTTACTGTTATGTGATGTTCTCCTTGCCTTCCCTGCTGTGGTTGCTTAAAGTCCCTGTAAAACAAGGGGGAGCCTAAACATGTTCCATAAATGCTTGCACCCCACTCTTGGTTCAGTCTATGACACGTTTCTAACAAAGCCAAGAAATTTTGCAGTTGACATGTTTATTGTATTTCACACCAAGAGAACGGAAATTCACCTTGTATGTCAGACGGAAACCAATAATTCTAACAATCCACTGCACAAAGATGAGGACAGTCACCTCTAAAGACAACAGAAAAGACATGTTAAACACGAAAAGCCCCAGGGACATTAGACCCCGCCGTTGTTCTCCCTCCCCTCAGGGTGGTACGGAGCCACCGTATACCGGTAAATAGAGGATATTGCACGGCGGCGCAAAGATATGAATTTTATTTTCGAGAGAAAATAAAATTCATATCTTCAAGCCACCGTGTAATTTTGTTTTTATTGTATAGACATACACCTAATTGCAATATCGTTGTCATATAAAAATGAAAAAAGAGAAAAGGAAAAAGCCAAATAGGAATTAATTAGGCACGCTAACAAAATTCAGGGAATTGCTCTAACGAACGGCTAAAGCTCAAAGGGTTTATACGGAAGCCAATTTACCTTGTATTAACTCACTTGATACAAAATTGAAGTACTATACTGTAGTGTATAAGTGGTTTGAGAATTATTAAAATCTGAGAATGTAATTTGCACGGCTAATTAATTCCTATTTGACTTTTTTCTTTATTCTCTTTTTCATTTTTGTATGACAACGTTGTTGCAATTAGGTGTACATACATCAAGATTAGACAAGAGTATTTTTGTACAAACAATAGTGTAAGAGCGGGAAATGACGTCATCCATATCCTCACTAGTGAGGATATGTAAAATACGCCACTCGAGTCCCAGATGTAGTGGTCTATTTTCGAGTGGTCTATTTTCCACTAAAACACTCTTGTCTGTATAATAATCGTGTTTATTATTCAACAAATTGTCGCTATGCCCATATATGGTAAGGAAGCCCTCAATATCTGTCAGCCTACATGACAGATATCCTGCGATATACGTAAATGACCATATTTGGAAGTGCACTGCAGATTTTCTTTCATTGCTAGTTTGGCGGCCATTTTGAAAAGCGAGGCAGTTTTAGCAGTGTTCTCCGTAAATTTTAACTCTCTGGAAGAAACTTTCCACGATTAACTGCTCTCAAATGTCAACAAGTATGTGCTTCAGCTCACAAAGATATCCAGCGGTTGACTTGGAATTTTCATGGTGAGAACTCAACCAAGAAAATGCTATTGCGAAAGAAGCAGCACACTTGCTCACGGAAAGTTGTAAAGACTAAAGTTGAAAAGATTTTAATTCACAGGGAGAGGACTTATTCTCGGTAAGGTAGTAATATTTTTTTACTTTGCCTTGTCATTTCCAAACATTAGTTTGTAAATAAGTCTTTTTAAGTGAACGGTAGTAAACTTCGATTTCTTGAAGTTCTGTTTTGATTTTAAGTTAAGCTTTATGTGTTGCTAGCTTTTAGCGTTTTTATCATAGAGCCGTAGTTTTTCTCGTTCTGAAAATGGTAGTCGATGGGAATTTGTTGAATAATAAAACAATTATCCTGCTCAATCTTGCGGAATATCCCCTGATTTAGCCAACTCGGCCTACGGCCTCGTCGGCTAAGTATCAGGTGATATTCCGCGCGATTTCGCAGGATAATTGTTAAATATACAGGATGTCAATAGCAGTAGTACTAGACAGTAAAATGAAAAACGAGTTACCCGAATACTAAATATTCAATGAGCCTTTAGTTAGCAGTAACGTGAAATGTAATCCAGCCTAAAACAAATTTAATTTTGAGCGACATTAACTAGAATAGGTTTTAAGCTCCTCCACTATTGACAACATGTTTATTTTCAGTGGTTTGAAATGGAACGTCGAAAATAACTAGGATGTGTTTACCTTGGTTGAGCTTTTGCTCACACAGGCATTTCCTTCATTAAGTGGCCTCCCTTTTTCGTGTTATTAAGTTTAAGGACACACCTTATGAGCTGCTTTTCATGATACCTAAGATTAAAGCTGGTTTATTGAAGTTGAAAATGCAAGGAAGAAATGTAAAATAAGCTGCCTGGGGACTTGGTCGAGGAAACATGTGGGTATGAGTTATTTGACAGGTTAGGAAATCTTTGCTTTACCAAAAGGAATTAAAATGTTATTTAATTTTTCAATCAATCAGGAGCCAAGCCTAAACCAGCCTTTGTTTGGCTTACCAGCATTTTCCCGCGCTTTTGAAACAGTTGCAGGTGTTTGCTTTACGTCAGTGATTGGCTCGTTGCATTTGTTGTGACTGGCCAGACGTGATTGTTTCTGTGGCTTCTATTTACTTGGGTGGCAAAGTGTTGAGAGGCCGCAAAACATTTACTTCAAAAAATTCTGATTTAAAGTAATTTTCAACATCCACTAGTCAACATACACGCATACAAAACATTGAGTTCAATAAAGCCACAAACTACCGATACGGGTTGTTTAAGATTAGAACACTCTCGTAGGTCTCTTATCACACGTTTCGAGAACCTCCGTTTTTAATGGCATCCACACCACGAAATGACAAACGGTAGTCGAAAGATGCTTTTGCGTTCCCAGACTTTTTTCGGACCTTTTTGTTGTCTTTTGGGCACGCACATGCTTCGGTGGCACCCGCGATATACCAACGGTGATTGTAGCGACTGTGATGCCAGCCAGTTATCGGGAAGTTGCAGTCTTGCCGTCCACACCAAAACGATCCTCTGTTTTCAAAAGTCCCTAATCTGGAACTGAAGCGTTTTCGACGTAAAATCTCCGTTTCTACCGATAAACGTCCCGTTTTCAATCGTTTTGTGAGGAAATCCTGACAAAACACACAAAAAAGCATATGTTTTCAAACAAATAAAAGCGTGGTGTGTGTGGACAGGGGCAGAGACAGCCTGTAGAAACTGCTTTATCGCGGCCTGCGGATTCCAAATAAACCGACCATCACCAACACCACAACAACAGCAACAAAAACATACAAAACATGCAAAAACATGCATCACTAGCAAATCTCTTGTGGAGCAGATTGGTCACTATTAAAGAGGGTCCTGAAGGGGGGTACTAATCCCGTTTCCCAGCCCAATTTTTTCCAAATCCCACTTCCCAGTATTCAAATCCCATTCCCATTAGCAGCTCTTTTCTCTTAGCATCCGCAGAATTACGGCTTCGAAATACGACTCCAACAATGGCCCAAAAATTCACGAGGATTTGCGAAGATGTTCTGAAGACGATAGGATCCTTTCAGACCGGTAAAACGTGCAAGTAGGGAAGTTATAGTGTTTATTAGGCGGCGCAACGTCTCAAACGTCGCTGCCGTCTCATAAAATGCAAGGCACATTTCTGAATTGTCGGAAGTCAGTAGACTTAGTCTTCGCACGGGCTCTAAACAATCAGTCTCGTTATAATGACGTGGATTTTAGGAGATTGAAAGCTAATGTTTCAAATACCGCACGATTTGTTTGTGACACGGATTTTTATAAACAGAAGTGTGAAGCGTAATTTTGTTGTTTTGAGTTTCGCGGCGTATTGAAGTTGAGTAAAGGTAAGCTTTGAAATGTTTATTGCGCTGTTTTTGAGGACATTTCGTTTTTAAGGAGCAGTGTTTACAAAGTCTAGCGAGAACTTGGGAGTTGTGTGCGTCCAATGCCCATCCGTGCTCACGTGCGTTCTCTCAGTGCACGAGACGGAAAGCAATCTATACCTGCCACTGTAAACCCGGCCCTTACAGAATCAAAGCTGGAACTAATTTCTATAGTTCAATAAATAGCGTCCCAAAAAACTATAACACTAAAAAAAGGAAAACAGTAAACAAAAACCGGGTGGTGATGAAATCTCAATCAAATAACAAACAAGGCCTGAGGATCACCAATCTAAATTGCTTCCGTCGCACCAGGTCAGAAATACATTTCTGCTTTTTGGTTCTGCCCAATTTTTAGAATTTTGGTTGTCTAAACTTGTCTAACACCTGTCAGTCATCCGTTTACGTCTTTCCACGGTTTCAAACTAATTTAATAAAGTTTCATTCACTTTAGTCTGTATTAGAGCACGGGTTAACACGCAAAAATATAAACGTCACGAGCCGGTTAGCTATCTCAGCATTGACGTGAATATGTCTTCCAGATGTCTCTAGAAACACAGCTTTCTGGCGATAAAAAATTGGTCTGAACCCCTACGTGAAATCAAAAATACTAGACAAAATGAAGTTTGTGCTCAAAAGTGGAGAAGTAAAGCTTTTTGAGCAAAAAGGGTTTCCACCTGCTGTAGCTTAAAGGAGATCACGTTGAAAGAGTCGTACAGAGGTCACTGGTTACAAACAAACAAAGTTCTCAAGTTGCATACATACATTTAATTCCTTACATACCGGAAGTGCAAATTGTCCGTAACAGGTCACCGGAAACCACGAACTACTAAAGTTAAACCTTTTTTCCTTAAGAAAAGGGGAGGGGGAGGGGGGGAGAGAGACTATGCGCCGCCTGTAAATTCTTCAGAATTTCTTGTTTAGGCAACAACTTCATGCCACTTCACATTCCTGTCATTCCTGCCTGCAGGAAATCTGTCATTCGACTTGTGTTCTTATTCTTCTACGCCTGGTCGGACGGATCATTCTCAGTGTTGTTTCAAGAGCGCTGTCTACCTCTTCTTCGGAGTCACTGTCATTGTCACTAGCGCTGAAGCTGTCTACCTGTTGGTTATTAGGAGACTTTGGTGGTAAACTGACATCCTCGTTTGAATTAGGCGGCTCATCACTTCCGCTTGAAACTCTTTCTACAGCTTTCAGTGAATTTAAATTGACTGGTTTCAGGACCGTTTCAGTTTCATATAAGTTCAGAGGCAAAGTGCCCGCCCTGTCCATTGTGTTATCTTGTCTTTCCTTTTTGTTGTCTGACGGATTTACCATGCATTTTAGCCCACGCCCTCATTTCAGCTTCCTCTTTTCTGGTTATCTCCTGTGAGGTTGGCTTTGGAATTTTGATGCGAGGTAAGGAATCTGCATGTGATGTTGGCAGTTTGTAATATGAATTTGGATGTGTGTAGTACGCTGCTGCCCACTTAGAAACCCTTTTCACTGCTGCTTCAACTGATGTGCCAAACATGACAGCATATTCGTACAATGTAAAAATGTCTCTTAAAATGTGTTACGGGCATGCTGATTTTCAACGTGAAGGGTTAGGAGCGACTCCATGTTTAATCTCATTTTGTAGCCGGGAAATAGTGACAAGTCCTGAATGTTGGCTTTGATGGAGCTGAGAGACTTCTTCAGAAGTTCGAGGGATTTCAAACACTTATTGGATACAGTACCTTCAGGACCATTAGTGGTAGATGATGCCTTCAATAACTGTAGCACCTTAGCCTTCTCTGAGCATGCTTGCACGTACTGCAGCATTTTCAACCATCTCGATTCCTTGACCGATGGTATGATGAGGTGCTGTAAGTGGTTTTTTCAGAGCCTTTCTGAAATGTGACTGCACGTTGAATCACTCTAACAGAAAGTGAAGTGCACGAACTCTTCTGGAACATTTCCAATTGATCTTTAGTTCTTAGGACGGAGGCTTTTCGTGAACTTCCCGCCTCAATGACGTCGATGTAAAACATTCGACAGCAAAATCTGCAAATCCTCTTCGTCTACTCGATTCCTCTATGCCACACATTCTACGAATATTCCTCTCCAGCTGGGTCGTTGAACAATCCAATGGTAATTCCAGTTTACAGTTCTCGGTGTGTATGACAACATTTTGAGTAGAAAAGTACTTAACTTCTACGACAACAGTGCGAGTATTGCACGAGAGCGCGTTTCTTCCGCCATGTCAAACGTTTCCCGCCCGCTGGTCTAGGGTAACGTGGGCTCTGAGAACGAGATTGGCTTTACGCGCACCGCTGTACACAAATATCGTTGACCGCAAATCGAGACCATTCGGGGGAAAATAAAACATGATGGCTAAACATGCTAAAAATTGACACGAACAAGATGCTTGAACAATTTCTTAACGTCTCAACCCCAGGAAATAAGTGATGTCTCGACTGGTCTCGACTGGTCATGGTTACAAAATATTTATCCCATTCCCGTTTTTTGACATTTTTTCTCCCATTCCCAGCGACCAAATCCCAGTCCCAGTGACCTAAATCCCATTTTCCCAAGACAAAAACAGGCCAATCCCAGTTCTCATTTTACCCGTTCAGGACCCTCATTAAAACATCTATATTTGGTGATAGCTCTAGGCCTCTCAAATAATGAAAATATTAATAAACAAACACACTATTGAGTTCAACTTTGTTTATTCTTTCTGGAATGAAACAAAGAAAACTTCTATTTTAAGTAACACTCATTAGAACACTTGTTTTGCAGTCTAAGGTAAAGTTAACTTTGCTTAATCTAACCTTGAAAATGAAACAAAAGACTGCAATTCCTATTAAAATCACACTTCGAAGTAGTTGCGTATTCCTTCTGGAATGAAACAATTAATGTCTTGACCTATTTCTAACAGTGAAACAAGCGTATCTTGGATCTAGCATTCTTAAAAACAAGCATTTTGCAGTCAAAATAAAACTTAGCTTTGCTTATTCTTTCTCTGAGAATGAAACAAGACTGCAAATTCTATTTAACTCACACTAACTCCCACCTTCTGAACATATTTTAACGCCTCTCTTAGACCTATTAAAGAACCATGTACTGTAGCAAACAACAGCAAGCAATAATTAAAGTTCAACTGTTCTGTTAAACACAAACTGCCTCTCTGTCTCTTTTTTCTTCCAGTAAAGGTTTGAACAAAAGTCTTCGTTCACAAAAAAACCGTTCAAGGAAGGTATCCACTTTGGCTAATATTTGTTTCAAGTACCGTTTAATAAAGTGTCTTAAAGTTAAAAAAAGTAATAATAAGCTGGAAGTTTAACTGCGAGAAGTTTCACTTTATATGAGAGTGAATCATGACAGTCGCCAGTGTTCATTTGAACAAGGATCCAAAGATCACCATAGCAACGGTGGAAACCATGGCAACAACCAAATGAGGTTTGTTAGAGTTGCTTCCCGCAGTCGGACTACCTGGGCAAGCTTTCAAAGCATCGAGATCGTCCTTATATGATTTGCCAAGCCAAAGACCATAGGTTTTCTTCTCCCCAACATCAACAAGTTTCTTGGTTGAATCTTTGAACAAGAGATCCTTACCACCATACTTGGTCGAGTTGAACAGCTGGAACTTGTTGGACCAATCCGTTTGATTGATCCCAAGCTCGTCTGAAGCTTTTATCAGGAGATTCTTGAAGTTTGCGGCGTTGTTTGCTCCCACTTTTATCATCACAGCATGAGATGGAACTATTTCTAGGTAGCAGTCGTCGGGTTTATCTAGAAAGAAAAGTAACCAAGCAAGGTTTTAGTTTAGCTCAAATATATTATCGAACACAAACTACAAATCATTGCAGCGTTTTGACACGAAATTTATTGCAAAATTACAGCAGAATATGGTTTGTTTTCTAAAGATGACATCAGTCACTCTTGAGTACTTATTTTATGTTTATGTGATGCTGTTTATCATGTAACTCGAAGAGCGCCTACAGTACGATTATTCAAATAAAAGCTACTGAACGGTACTTTCTCGTGGTACTATCTATCGTACTTTACAAGGTGGCTCTAACATGCGGAAGTGGGGTGGGGGGGGGGCAGCGGGCAGTATCCCGGGAGAAAAGGGGGCGAGATGTGCACAGGGGGTGGAACTGAAAGAGGATGCGGAAAGCGGAATTCTCATGGTGGCTGCAATTAGGAGAATCCAGAAAATTACGCCACAACATTGCGTAATATTTTGCAATCGAACAAAAGGAAGAGCTGGAAAGAAAAAAACAACAAAACAAAACAAAAAATGGGGCGGGAACCGGGATAAAAGGGTACGGGAAGCGGGAAGTTTGGACCTCCCTGCCCCGCCCCTCTAACATAAGTGAGTGAATGAACTCATTAATTGTGGGCACCGAAATGAAAGTTATTGAACAGTACTTTCCCGTGATTTCGTTTATTATGTGGTACACGGGGGCTCCAACTTAGTGTTTAAGAAGTCTACAATCAACACTTTCGTGAGGCGGTTGTCGCTTTCAAAAATTCGTAATTTGATGGAAAAAATTCCGTAGGAACTTTAGAGCCAAGTGAAAGGCGGAGGGTTTGACATTTTATACATACCATTTCGCGATCCATCAGGACACAGATACACATAGCCGCTGTTTGAGCCCACGGTGGTGTGTTTCACAAATGCGACATCACCAACCCCGTCCACCAAACATTGGAAAGCGCCCGCGTAATTAGAGTACTTTCCTGGTTTGTTGCATTCATCTTTGCACAGAGCGCACAAGTTGTCAGGATTCTTTTTGTTGGGATCATAGTCAGCCTTTTTGACGTCTGAGAGTGGAATGAATATAAATAAATACATAAATAAACAAATATAGATTGCATGAAGAAACTGTGTCACCAACGAAAAATGCCGCTTGTGAGTGGGATCCAAACGGATACACGATGCCTTGACACCAAGAATTAGAAAAATCCGTAATAAAATCCCCGGCCGAAGCCTCTGAGTAGATCAAGTGTACGCCAAAATAACAAAATCCTAAAGAAAGGCCTTTGAACGTATATACGAGACTCTTATCGTTAAATTAATCTTTACACCTAGCTCTTAAAATTCTGTTAAGGACTCCTGCCTTGGAAACTGTTGTCTATCTAACTGTTGCTTTTATTCAAGGTCTTCTAGTTAGGATTTTGTTACGTTGAAGAACATTTTATCGTACTTTTCTCATACCACCTTGCATTATTATCTTTTACTTGTTTAGTTACGTAATAGCTGAATTTTTACACCTAAATTTTTGTTGTGATGGTTGCCCTTCGGCTGGCAAATTGGGCAATGCTTTTTATGAAGACCTCTGACTAGTTATTTGTAATGTTTTGTAACCTTTGTGTCTTTGGCTGACAAATTATGTATTATTGTTTACTTTCTGCGACCTTTGACAAGTTACTTGTAATGTTTTGTAATTGTAACCTTCATTAGCACTATTTCATTAGCACTTACGTGACCTTAAGACTTCGCAATCTACCACACTTTCTACATATATATATGATCTTGTAACCGACCCAGCTTTACCAAGTATATATATATATATATATATATATATATATATAGAGAGAGAGAGAGAGAGAGAGAGAGAGAGAGAGAGAGAGAGAGAGAGAGAGAGAGAGAGAGAGAGAGAGAGAGGGAGAGAGAGAGAGAGGGAGCTTGCTGCGAGGAGCCGGTACGCGAATAGTGGCTATGAAGGTCTTCCAAATCCAATAAAAGATTGTTGGAAGGAGGGACATTGCGTGACAAGGCAAATCACGTTTGCGTAAGAAGCAACAAGGCTGCATTTAAGTGGCATTTTTGCAACTTCCGTGCAAGATTGACTCCATCTCAACCTTGTGATCTCCAGCGATCAGGCTGTATTTCGCGCTGAGTGTTGCTAATATATCTATATATATATATATTTTTTCCAGTTAACACTTTATGGTAACAGTTCACATTTACACAGGTTCACATGACTGAAACATAAATAAATAAATAAACAAATGAATAAATTTAAATAAATAAATAAATAACTAAAGGAAAAAAAAGGGGGGAGCAAATTGAAGGCAAAGTAGACGGAGAGCAGGATAAAAAAGAGGGGAGGAACCCGGCTAAAAAAAATACTCAAGCAAAAATTGGTTTTGGATTAAAGAAAAGGAGGAGATTAAAGTTGTGTAAGAAGCCACTTCTTATAGTGCCTGGAGAATTTTGCACCATCTCTGCTGAAATTTGTTCTCTGAACCTGTCACCATAGAAACCTTGTTTTTCAATTTCAAAATTGAATTTCAGCCGTTTCACGTATTCTCCGATACATGGAGAGACATCCTTAAATTTACAACAATGGATATAATATCTTGCAAGGAGAAAACAGTGGTTTAGTAATACATCATCTTCCTCTCCTCCGAAGCCTAAACATTCATACATGTCTAAGACGTGCGAGGCTGGTATAAGATGGATTGAAACGAAAAATTCTTTCACACTTTGCCAAAAAGATGTTGTAACTGAGCATTCCCAGTAAAGATGAATTAGTGTTTCCTCGTCTGTTTTGCACAAGTAACAAAGAGCTGTATCCGATATTCGAATTTTGAAAAGAAAGGAATTCGTTGCTATACGTCTGTGGAGGAATTTGAACTGGAAATTCCTTAGTTTAGTACTTACTGCGCATATCCTTGGAAGTGAATAAATAAAAGTCCAGTTCAAATCCTCCACAGCTTGAAGTTTACAGTCTCTTACCCATTTTTCCTGACTCTTTTTAGGGCGAGTAGATTCTTTATTTATTAGAATTTCATAAGCTAATTTGGTTGGCTTAGTTGCTGCAAACAGTTTTTGTACTGAAATCCCTTGATCGTTTTCACTTTGTGATTTCATTTTCAAAGTCTTCATGGCGGACCTTATGGCCAAGGCTGCTCCATAAAATTCAAGGAAGGAAACATGAAAACAATACTGCTCTTTAAAGTTTCTATAAGTTATGATCTCATACTCATCATTCATGAGGTCTTTGATATTTTTTACTCCGGCTTTTGCCCAGTTCTTGTAGAAGACAGCCTTACCAGCAATTCTTACTAATGAGTTGTTCCATATCAGACTACCACTAAAGTCACGTTGGGAGTCAAAAGAATCTCTGTAGTTAAAGTCGGCCCAAATCTCTATAAGTTCTTGGAGGAAATTATCTTTGACATTGAGTTTCGTAGCGTCTTTTTTACTCAAGTTCCCAAGAAAAACTAATTTGCCTCCCAATTTAGAAAGATGGAAATCACAAAAAACACTTCCATTTAGGTTTGCACTCATCCGAAATATATTTTAATATCCACGCAATCTTCAAAGATTTATTAAATTCCATTATGTCTAACTTTTTTTGACCACCATCGCAACAATCAGCTATCATTTCAGTCCGTTTAATTTTGTCCCCTTTCCCATCCCATAAGAATTTGAAAAGCAGGTCATTTGTTGCTTTTAACGATTTAGAACATGTACATAGTGACGACATAACGTATACAAGATGAGATGCAGCTAAAGCCTGTATAACTGTAATTTTTCCCGAAAGCGTTGATCTCTTATTTTGCCAATTGTTAAGGATATCCTCAACTTTCCGAACCTTCTCTTCATAATTCATTTTCATTCCTAAAGTTTGGTCCGTACAAAACCAAACGCCTAAAGCCTTAACTTTGCCATTTGCCCATGTCAAGTTTTTTTCTGGGCACATAATTTGATTTGAACCTGTCTTGGATCCTATCCAAACAACTTCGGTTTTTTCGCAGTTAACTCGTAGGCCAGACAATTGACCGAAGCTGTCTAGCAATGCAAAGGATCTCTCAAGTGACACTTGTGAGCCATCTAGAATCATTGTAGTGTCATCTGCAAACTGACTAATCTTACATTCGACATTTCCTACAGAGATTCCTTTAATTTCGTTATCCCTGCGTATAGCGGTAGCTAGCACCTCGACACAAAGAATGAAAATGTAAGGTGAGAGCGGACAGCCCTGCATTACACCCTTACCCAACTCGAAGAAACTCCCTGACCAGCCATTGTTTATTATACAGCTTTGGATATCGGTATAAAGTAGACTGATCCAATAAATAAAAGATGAACCAAAACCAAAATGCTCTAGGGTTTTTCGAACAAAAGACCATTCGATAGTATCGAAAGCTTTTCCAAAATCAACGAAGAGGAGTAATCCAGGAATACCTTTTGAGTGTGTGTATGAAATAACATTGTTGATTAAGCAAACGTTTGCTGCAATAGAACGGCCTTTCAAGAAGCCAGTCTGATCGTACTCTATTAGATCCGACAACACAGTCTTGAGACGAGAAGCGATTGCCTTAGACGCAATTTAGTAGGGTTATAGGCCTCCAGTTCTTTAATTCGCTTAACGCTTTGTCTTTCTTGGGGATCAATGATATGATACCTCTCCTCTGGGTTATCGCTAACTTACCCTTCTGATAGCTTCTATTAAGGGAACTTATAAGATAAGGAGATATATCCTTCCAGAACACTTTATAAAATTCAGCGGGAAGACCATCTGTACCAGGTGATTTACCGAGTTCCATCGACTTCACTGCTTCTAGGCATTCTTTTTCAGTTAATAGGCCCTCGCATTTTTAACCGGCCGTCGCTATGGCGACCGCCGGTTTATAAAATGGGCACGGTTTTGTCGTGATAGTCAGTTGGCTTCACAAACGAACAAAGTGCTGTAAAGCTTGTGGTACGGGTACTCAAGAGCGGTACTGTCTTATATAAGACGCAAGCGCATATTAGTCTGCTGAATGTTACCTTCGTGTATTCATGTCTTTTAATTTACAGTATTTAAGATATGAACGGCGAAGGGCTGTTAATTTTTGGGTTTTTTGTTTTTGTCTTGTATAACGCATGCGCAATTGAGTAAAGCAGCTAATAGGATTGAATACGAAATTGGCTGTGTTGTCTGATCTAGTTAGTGGTTATGGTGAAAATTTTTTTAGCGCAGGAGTTTTTTTATTGGGATTGACATTTTGAGGGATGTAAAAATGTGGAAGTCAGAAGGATTTGTGAATGTCCGGAGCATATCACGCTTCTGTGAATGTGATTTGCTTTGAAAGTTGCGTTTTGTATAGGAGCGGTGTAAGAAAGAACGAAAATATCTGAATATTATCGACGGATTTATGTGGTTTGCGTGTGGTGTGCGCTAAAGGCTACGAGCAGTCTCTCTTTCCGTTCAGACTAGTGAAGGAAAAGAAAAACAAGCGAGTGAGCGCGAAATCGATTGCGGCTCGACAGGCGCGTTAGCTTTCAAAGACGTGGGCGACTTTCGTCCCCGCTCGCTTGTTTACTTTTGCAAGGGGATTCCCGGGTTAGCAAACCGGATTTAAACATCACGTCATGAGATATGCCTTGACGTGCCCCATACTCTGACGATCTGCTCGAGCTCGTGTTTATCAAGCGTTATATTTTGATTCTACTGCTATGTTCACTGTTTGTATTTAAGGTCTAGGCACAACAGTTAACACTTCGTCGTCCCTTTGTGAGCATTCTCAGTTGTGGACAAATTTATATCGACATTCAACGTTTGAGTGAATTTGCGGTTTTCAGCACAAATGAAAACGATAAGAAAGATAAGCTGAGTCATCAGAGTTTAAACATTACGTCATCCAGTAACGCTATAGTCAAAATATTTTGTCACACAATCACACTTTTCGTCACGCCGGTTCGTATAAATAGAGGATCGCGCTAACATTTGTGAAACCTAGGGGTGGGGAGGGTCAGAATGGCCGGTTAAAATGCCCAATGGGCTTTCTTGTTCCTTATCAATTTGATTGAGTTTAGGATGTTCCTGATCAAAGGAAAGTTCTTGCAAATTTTCTGTTCTCTGTGTAATTTTGGATGTGTAAAGTTCATTATAAAAGGAGTTGCATTCTCTCAAAATGTCAGAGTCATTCGTAATATTTACTCCGTCCTTTGTCTTGATCTCATAATTGTTTTTCATTTTCTTTATTTTGGGTTTTGAATACTTGATTGAGGTATCTCTTATTTGAAGCTTAATCATTTCCCAAAGCAACACCTCGTCAACTGTTCCGTCATTTTCGTACTGATGCACTGTTTTCGCAATAGTAGATTTGATATCGTTTAAGTAATCGATCTCACCTAAAAGTGACGAGTTTAATTTCCAAAAGCCTGGTCCTCTGGGGTTGGTGTGGAAGTTGATAACAATGTTGCACAAGGAGTGGTCTGTTTGTAACCGGGGAGAATATCACACTTTAAAACTCTTCCGGCAAGGCTTACACTCACAAGAAAGAAATCTAAACGACAATGTATTTCGGGTTTATTTTGGCTCCATGTATATCTTCTCTCTTCCGGGTTTAAGTCCCGCCATATATCCGTCAGATCAAGATTATTCTGAAAATTTTGGACCATTTTCAAAGAATTTTGATGCGTACTTGGTTTCCCGCCCTTTTTGTCTTTCAAGACATCCAAAACAAGATTAAAATCCCCCCGAAAAATGATTTCCTCAAATTTAAAAGATGTCATTTGTTCACTCACATTTTGGAAGAAAGCGGGATCGTCTTTGTTAGGGGCATAGATATTACAAATCGTTAAGGTCAGCTCACCGACTACCAAATCGATAATGATGTACCTTCCTTCCTTATCACATAGTTGTTTCAAAACTTTGAAAGTGAAGTTGTTATTGAAAAGAATAGCGACACCTGCTTTATTAGTTGCTAAGCCGCTGAAAAGGGCTGTATAGCCCCATTCAGCGGCCCAAGTCTCAAAGGACTTCTCTGTACAATGGACCTCATGCAGCCGATGTAAATAGAATAGTTTTTCTTTCTAAGCCACTGGAAAGTTTCTCTTCGTTTTTTGTTATTGCCCAAGCCTCGAACGTTAAGTGATGAAATAGTTATATTAGCCATGGTAAGTTAATAAAAATTACCGTAACAAGATTAATAGGTTCCATAGATAAAAGGTTCTCCCACTGGATATCCTGCTCACCGAAAAAAGAACAACATTGGCATAAAAAGATAAAGAAAACAAACATGTACCGTTACACTAATTACACTAACCGTAAAAATAATACTTAGTATGGGAAAAGTCTCCAGCCAAAGCACGCCTTGTCGTGAAGTGTTGCTAATATTGGCTCTGAACGCAGGTTGCACTTGCGAGCTGACTTGCCTCTCGGAATGACCGGAGGAGAGAGAGGCGTCTCCCTTCTTTCCCTTGCGTGAACCTCGCGCGCGCCTCGGCATCGCGTCCCATAAAAAGTAGGATGCATGCTACGCTGATATTCAGCTACGCTAATGCATGCTGAATGGGATGCATGCTACGCTGATACCTGATATTACTCTTTTTAAAAAAAGAAAACTATCTTACTTGGTACGCAGCTTTGACTAAAAAAATTCCCTGCTGCGACGTAAGCATCGCAGCTTGGATCTGGCTCCATTATACCCATAGACAGAAGCTTGCCAACAGGCACATTCCAACCGGCTGTTTTTCCCGCTCCAGTGTGGCACGATTTCTTTCCCTTTAGTTTTTTGAACGTTATGTCCGTGTTGTTCTTCTTCGCAACTGCTACAGCCTTGTAACTGGTGGCAAAACCAGAACCGTAGTCCTCACCGAGTATTGGTCTCATTTCATACTTCTTGCCTGAAAGATGAAGGAGGGATAAAGTAACCTGAATGAGTGGTTATAAAGACGTTATTTCAAAATGGCCTCAACAGCTTTTATTGTTCGGCTCGATTTGCCAGAAAAATTAAGTTTTGGATCGCACAATTGAAAGAGATTTACAGTGTTTAAATGGATTTTGTCAGTTTCCCTGATTTTGTATGGGAAAAGGGAATCTTGCTTAGTTTACGAAGAAATCAATAATCAGTAAGAACTTTTGAGGCTCAGTGATGGGCTGTGAACCATAAAAAGAATCAAAGTATCTCAAATCTTGCTGAAGCCTTAAAACTCCACACAACCTAATTAATTAGTTTCTGTTTGCAAATCGCTCTTTTGACTGGTGAAAATCAGTGCCCCGAAATTTTTTGAATAGGGTCAGTAAGTTAGAATCCACCGAGAAAATTTCTGCCAGTGGAAATAAAGACCTTGGTTCAAAATGTCCAAATTGCTCTCGAAACGAATTTTATTTATTTTTTGCACAATTTTTGGCCTTGAGATTTTTACTCTATTAAGCATCCTTAATGCTTTTAAGTACTTTATTGTTAAGCTATACCACTTTATTGTTAAGATATACCTTTATTGTTAAGATATACCATTACACTGCGAAAAAATCATGCTTTTTGCAGTAAACATTTACCGAGCATCCACCGAAAATAATGACAGTGAATGGGCGCTAAAACTGCATGAAAGAAAAGAATCTCGTAAATAACTTTCGGAGCAGTAAATTAAGTATTACCTGCGAGATTGATTTCACCACCATCCAAAGTAATCAGGTCGGCGTCTCCTTTTTGGATTTTCTGCATGCAGTCCACAGCATCCTCCCCTTCGACACATGAAAATGTAACGTTCAAACTAATATCAGGGGCCAGTTTTTCTATTTCTGGTTTAAAGGCGTCACACTTCGTTTGCTCATTGGCTGACGTTGTGCACCATCGCATTTGGAAAGCTTGCCCATGGCCTAGAAACGATGAAATAGAAAACAACATTTTACATGTAACCTTGCACATCCTTGGCTCTCTTTTAACAGGAAACAAACCCTCTAAGGCAACATGGAATTTACGAAGTTCGAATTAATGCACCGATCAATTCGAAACTTCAACATCCCCCACCGGACATACCCCGGGCATTTGACGGTGCATCGTGCCCGCGGAGGTGGGGTGGGGGAATTTGAACGTTGCGTTGGAAGGGTGGGGAATTTGAACCGGCTTTATCTCTTGTTCTGGCATAATACGCCCGTGAGTTTTTCGGTGTTTGCAGGATTTGACGGATTTACAAGATAGAATTTCGCCTTTTTGCGTTCGACGATAGAAGAACGCAACCCCAATCCCGGCCGGAGTGAAATCGAGATTTTCTCTGTAGTGGACGGACACCAATTTAGCCCCCCCGAATACTTTTGCAGGGGCATAACCTCGGCTGGGAACTGGTGTATACTTTGGCTCGCTTTCATGAAACCAAAGGCGTCTGTGTTGCAAAGAAGATTGTTTCGAACGTGGGAAGTTCCAAGCAACCTTTCGCCCAAGGAGTTATTGCAAATCCTTGATCGAAGTCTTAGGGAAGTATTTACGACTCCCTGGTACATATGTCAACCTGCAGTTCGCCGTTCAGTTGGCAAACCTTCTCGCCTTCGATGAAGAACCACTCGGCATACAACATTCAAATTTATATGTTTATACAATATGGGATATGTCCGTGAAAGAAACACGCTATTTAAATTTACTTGATACTTAAATCATTTCTCTCTCGAACAATGCTTTGGCGAGTCACTTTCGAAGTTTTATGTTATGTCCACGCTGCGACTTTTAAATTTAGAAATCGCGTTGTCTGCTTATTTCGGAAATCGACTTTTATCAACGAAGCCACGAACTAAAAGTGGTTGAGAGGACCATTGCAGGAATATTTTTCGAGGTTTTCAAAGCTTAAGAGTTCAGCGGTAGTTGTTACTCTTCAGTTTAATTCTGCATTTACATGTGAAACTTTCGATGAGTATATACAAGCGGACATGTAAATAAATATGTCACCTGAAAAATAACATGTGTCAGGCAACTTTGTTATTTTACAGTTGATCCACGTCACGCGTGAACGGAAACCTCAGCACGTGATCCGAGTCCTCAAATAAACAAGCTACTTTCAGTGACATAACGGAGATCACAAGGGAAATATTGAAGATCTCATTGAAATTTCCGAAAATGGCTTCTATCCTTGTAGAAGCAAGGGGTTGTGACGGGACAAATCTTTGTTTTATCGAGAGACCGCGTTATTTTCTGGCTTCGCTTCTCGTCAGTGGTTCAAAACGTTTTAGACGACTAGAAGGAGGTGAAATTATGTCAATTATTTTGCTGACGCGTGATTCCTGTTTCAACCGAACGAGAACAAACCTTGGAGCTGAACGCTTGTGTAAGAACGGTAGCTCCGAAGGAAGTGGACGAAAACCAAGATACATCTACCGTGTCAAGCAATTACCGATGACAGTTTTTCCCAGTTGCGAGGTTGATTAAAGACAAAGCCGACGCTTCGTCCACAGTTAACCAAAGCGTAATGTGAGTTGTTTGTATGGAGCTGAAATTCGATCCAAAATGTAAATGGCCAGTATTCCGTGCAAAATACCTAAAAAGCGAAAGAGGTTTGAAGATCATTACCTGTTGTCGGTTTGCTGTGTTTTTGCCACTTTTCTGAGCTTCTGGAGGCCGTTTGGGGCGATTTTCTGTTTAACGGTCGATGCGACATCTGTCAAAGTAAAGCCAGTACGTGACAAGACGTCGCTTCGACCGTTAAACAGAATATCGCCCCAAACGGCCTCCAGCAGTTCGGAAAAGCGGTAAAGACACAGCAAACACACAACAGGTAAGGTTTTTCAAACTGTATTTTGATTTTTAGGTATTTTCCACGGAAAACTGCCGATTATTTTCAATCGAATTTCAGCTCCATACAAACTCTCATATTACGCTTTGGTGACCTGTGCTGGTGTGTTCGTCTATTGCATAACCTACTGCTCAACAATCTTTGGCGATTTTCCCATCCATATATCCTAGGTTTCGCTAGTTTGAACAATTCAATAGATTCTACATGGAACGTCGTCTGAAAGTTTAGAAGGATAACTTCGTCCCCCTTGACTGAACGCCTCACATGTACTGAACGTTTCATGATGTGGAATGATACAATAATTGAATAAACAGTGAATAAACAGCGCCAGGAGTTGCACGAGCTGCTGTGGAGATCGCTTTCGGTCCCTGTCCAGTCAAATAACGATCAACTATCCGTCTTCTCGTTTCCTTGTGGAGAGGCCTACATGGGCTGTTCTTCCGACCTAAGGCATTAACATAACGAGGTCTGAACATTTCGAAAAATCTGTGACAGATTCGAAATCTCCTTTCGACTTTCGAAATCCCTCTCTGAATCTCAAGAAACACAAAGCGAATGCCCAAATATGGAGAACGTGACTCGTCACGTTGTTTTGAATTTTAGAGTTTCCGTACACGCGTGACGTGGATCAACTGTAAGATTTATTTCACATCTTACAATGTTCGATTGCTTTAAATCCTTTTCCATTTAACTATGAAAATATAGGGTCGAGAAACATCAGAAAGCTGAGGAGACTTTTTCTTTCCCTAATTTCGGCGTCGACAAGGGTTGCAGTCGAAAGCACTCCGCTAATCTGTGATTACTACTAGTTTAGTATATAACATATCTCTCTCTGAAAGGCGTGTGAAGTGTTTGATTAAAGAAGCAATTTGTCTTTGAGGAGAGGTAGTTTAGTACTAATTGGTGGGGCATTTCAACGGCTTTTTTGCTCCGAGGGGAGGGAATTTGAGCAAGTCAATCTTGAAAAGTTCAAATCCCCGGGGGGTGCGCGCGGGGGGGGGGAGGATGTTGAACTTTCGAATTGATCGGCGTATAAGTACGAGTTCATCGATCAAATCTGACCGAAGGCCGTCGGTAATAAAAATATATAGTTCTTTAAACAACTTGCTTTCTCATGCATATTAGTAAACGTTTACCCCGTTATTTTTGCGAATACGCCAATATGATTGGCTAAATTACGTTTGGATATGCAAAGTAAAAATCTTTGATTCTTTGCAAAGCGGACCTAAATACCCCTGTTTTCCCCACTGAGGAACAGTGCTTGCGTTCTTTCTTGGAGCAGTGAGAATATGAACAATTCCCCGTTGGGCATTACATTGGTTTATTCTACACTTCAGCATCTTCTTACTGGCACTTGAATATTTCACTTTAGCTTGAGACTTGACATGTGCAAATGCGTCTTCATATTTTTCAGCGGTCTTGATTAATTCCAAACTGGATTATATATTCCCGAGATATAAGTAATAATACGAGTTACTATGATTAGTATTAGATTTTTATGGTACTATAGTATTATTTTCAATTTTAATATCTAGTTATTTTGTGTCCCCATATTAGTATGGGTTTTTCCTAGGCTAGATGGTAGAGACACGTAAATTCATGAGGTCGAATAATCTAAGACAAGGCCTTAATTTGATTTTCCATGCTCGGACGGTAATGAAGAATTGACCAAAAATGACCGTAAAATTTATGGGACAGCTGACAGCAATGCGAACAGAAAAAAGTTAACCATGCGACAACTGCGTAGGACCCTGTTAGTCATATTCTGAAGCTTCGAAGGAATAAGTTCACAACAATTTAATAATTTCGGTTTCATAATCTAATGTAAATAATCGTAGAGGCGGGTCTCAAGCGTGTAAACAAACGAGGAATTAATTAAAAGCCAAACCTCTCAGTTAAATACAAACGTCATAAAGTAAAAGACGTCTTGGTCCCAGGTAGCTAAGTTCGACTGTTTTCTAGTTTCAGGGGCACCCAAAGCAAAAATTTTTATAGGAAATAATTCACTTGTCGTTTACTGATTTCTTGGATTGTTTCGGGGCATGTTAAAGGGATATTTCTGTAAAATAGAAGTCACAACTAATTTTAGGAAACAGAATCCTATCCCCCCAAAATTCCGAGCTGCTGTTGGTTCTCTGAAAATGTTAGCTGTCTTGTACATGTAGCTGACCTTTTTTCGCATTTTAGACGACATATTTGCCCCTCCGAAAACGGAAGGAATAAAATTTTCCATATTGCCAATTACGAACAGGTATGCGACAGAAATTATACGTTGGGTGCTCCTGTTAGTGTCCGATATAGAAATTGCCTTTTCCGTCCACGTACGCGCGAGTGCGAGGGCGATGTTCGCCCGCGATCTCACTCACTTTCCACCTTTATCTAAAGGAAGGACCGATAGGAAGTACAGGTATTACCTGATATTCTAGGTTAGACATTTAAACTACGTTAGATCAATAAGCTTTAGTAGACGTGGAACGAACAGTAGTTGAGCCTAAACTGTTGCGAAGAAATTTGGAAGGAACTGTATATTCATGACATTCATGTTTCACCACGAGGAGAATATAAACCCGAATTCTTTGTTGTGTCTTAAAACGGAATTTCTGAGTTGCTTTGAGGGTATGTTATTTGTACTGCTATGCAATATTCTTTGCGTTATTGTTCTCGTGAGAAGAATTCCATAGCTTCCGTTAATTTGAGCTGTCCGGCTTGCTCACAATGCTAACATCCATAAGTCACCACACCGACAAATACAGATACAGGGAGTGCCGTGGTCATTGTAAACACTAAAGATTTCAATCGAATCGCGAATGAACTGAAACATTAAAACGAACAGGTGCGATCTTGTTTTCCTGCGGATGGATCATCCTAACCAATTTTTGCCACGACTGCACAAAACCAAGCTAAGAGCACAGTGCACAGTGGGCACATTAGACTTTTGCAGGGCACGCAACTCGCTCACTTACACTTAGACTCACTGTGTTAAAATCTTTAGTTTCGTGAACAAATAAAAGAAGAGCGAGTGTAACGTCGAAAAAAAGAAGCAAAAGTGCAACCGATGTTTGTTAATTGGTATCATAGCGCAAGAAATAAATTGGCAGGCGACATTAGGAAGAGACACTAATCAAAGACAGTTGTCTTATGCAAGGAAACGAGCACAATGAGCTGTTCACCAAAGCCTTATACAACCACGAACGTGCATAGGCGATTACTTTATCTTTCGACCTACCTACAGCCAGGAAAACAACAGCGCTCAGGAGTGCGAGTGCAGTGTACATGTTGCAGTGAGGGAACTGAAGGTGTGTGATGCGCGGCAATCAGACTGATAAAGCGCAATTGTTAAATCTGACACCGATTATACTGTTCAATCGAAAATTGCATTCTTGGCATTGCGCAACGAAGCTAACCTAATTTAGGAGCAAATAAACAAAGGGTACGCCAAAAGGAGAAGTTAAAACAATCGAAACGAATTCAAATCACAGAAAATAGTTTTAAAACTGAATAGAATGATGATAATGCTTTACTATAATTTATTTCTAGCCGGTATGTCGTTTAGTGTTTTTACAGTATAAAGTTACGAGAAATGATTGCAATGCGGATCAACGTTACATAAAACGCAATTCACACAGGTCCCACTGGGCAGAGGATAGGGGCATATTAGAATTCATAACGCCGCTTGCTGTCCTGGGCTATTTAACTTTTCCAGTTAGGTATTCGTCCCTGCTGTTACGTTTCGTGCTGATTATTTAAAAAAAAAACAAAAGAAAAGAAAAGAAGAACAACAAAGCCTAAACAAAAACCTGCAGGCCAATGTCATTTCCTGAAGCTTAACCTCAAAGGGAATGTTGATTTAGAGTTGAAACAGTTTTGGCATTTATAGTTATCTTATTTATAGGTTATTTCAGGCATTCTTTTCAGTGCATTGTAGACTGATCAAATAACGCAAATAATCCCCCCCCGCTACTCGTTTTCTCACCTCAAAGACAACAAGGAAGTTTCATTTCCTATACGTACTTTTCAGACGTACCACATGGCCCAGTAGGCCATGCAGCAGTTCGCCTAGTGTTCAGGGTGTTGGCACTCACGAATTAGCTTGTTCACATCTTAACATGTGGTCAATGAAGCTTTCCGGGAGAGGCTCCCCTCGAATTCCCGCGCGAGTGACAAGCGCGCGTGTTTTGTTTCTCGCTCATGATGAAGAGGGATTGTTTGTATTCTAATGCCTCAGAATGTCTTGATAACTTGAAGGGCCTCACCTACTAACAGTAACCTACAAGCAGTCTCTCTTTCCGGTCAGGGATAGTCGAGCAAGCGCGAAAATCTTTCCGGCTCTCTCCCGGGTGGAGAAGGGGGTGGGGGGGGGGGGGAGGTGAGGTTCTCCCTTGTATGGCCTGTACGGGGACGTGCCGCTGGACAGGGTATGGCTTTTATTCTGAACAAGGTATAATATAATTTTACAATAGTCTGTCATAAATAGGGTATGGTTGCACGATTGTAGTCGTTAAATATGGCTTATACTGTATTCAGCAATCCTAGTTAAAGAAGTTTGCCTTATTTCTCCAAAACACTAAAGTTGTGTAAAACAAGGGTTTGCGTATCAGTGTCGTTTGTCCTAAACTGGGACCTAAACTAGTAGAAGGCGTTTTCCTAAACAGGGTTGGTTTTTTAGAACATTTTTTGCCCTAAAAAGGGTCATTGTTTCAGACCCTCAGCGGCACCGCTATACCCAAACATGGGTCAAGTGCCACCCCTCCCCCCCCCCGGAGGGGGCTCACTATACACCAAGCGGCTTATCACGTGCGCGCCAACGTGGCAGGCGATTCCGTCGAAATAGAAGGCATATTTAAAGTTTTATTACGTATTGGTCCAATTATTAATATTATGTTCTGAATATTTCAAAAATGGAATTAAAAAATAGGGGTCACCGTGCTCGTTTTTGCACGACTCGCAAGGTTTTCCCAGGCGGTGTGCGTCACGGCCCACAAAGGGTCATGGGTAAAAATATAACTGATGTCCATTTCACTCTAGGCACGATGGAGTAAACATCTCACGGGAGATCTTACAATGGCGGTAAAAATGAGAATTAAGACTCTGTTTCCCGTTTTGAAAAGAATAACTGAGGACACGAATGTAGATTGTTTTGACTGGTTAATGTTTTGGTTACATGGACCAGGTGAATACGTTTTTTCACGATTCGGAGTCGATCGAATGTGCACAGACTACTATGATATAAACTATGTAAACAAGAGCTGAAACGTTCGATCGTTTCTCGGAAAGTTTTTCGTATTTGTTTGGTACTTTGACTAGATCAGCGGTAAAAGAGATCCACAACACTTAGTTTGCTGGTATCGTTCACGGACTTACGCTACCGGGAAAGATTAGAGAGCGTGGACAACGAGCAAGGTGAGAAAGCCGGCTAAGGTGTGATTACGGTTTTTTACGAACATGGAAATCAGATCTTCCTTCATGCAAAGGAAGCAACACAAGGAAATAGCCTAACAACTTACTGAAAACGTATTAGACAAAATGTTACTTGTGGTAGTCGTCCTGGAAATTCAAGACTTTCCTGATAACAGCCATTCAAAGGGATTCCCCAAGTTTGTTGATGTAAGCTCACGGCCACACAAAAATAAAAAACTTTGTTGTTTTAATAATATCATTTATGCTGTTGTCCTTGATTTTATTAAAGGTGTGTACTTCATCAAGCATGTTTTATTTTCTCTTATATCAAACACTGTACATCAGTTTTCTCAACCTTGCTATAAGACTAGTGATGCTGATCCCAAGGAAGAGCCATACTTCCATATGTATATATACTCCTCTGCTTCCTATTTTAACAAGTTACTAACCTACATTCCTACAGTCACTGATTATAAAAAAAAAATTGATACCGATGTTATTCATTGACCTTCTTGTCTGCTTAAGAGAGGTGTTTCCTTTTACCGAAAATATGTGAAAATAATTTTGTCCACAGGTTTCAGTATTCAAGCAAATGGTAGAAAAACTTTTTCTGTGTTTGCATAGCCTGATATAAACACAAGAATGTTGGGAGAATTCAAGACAGTTATGCAAACCCTTGGGGTTTTGCAGGGAGTGCCCAGCCTGGGTTGCATAAAGACTTTTGAAAATTCCCCCCCCCCCCCACCCAACTTGAGTGTTTGCTGTATATCAGGCCATCCAAACACAGGAAAAGGTTTTCCTTACTTTATTCAACTGCAAACACACAACTCAGCCACTCAGAGTGCACATAGTATCTTAGTTATTTTATAAAATAAAATGTATTTCTCTGTCTTGTCTGTACCAAGTCAGTTGAAAGTATGGAACATTTGAGTGGATTACTTCTTTACGTGGACATGTGCAGGCTGGACAGTGGGCTGGATAGTAAATAAGTTTAACAATGTTATCTGATCTGGTAATTGAAACATCACATATTTGACAGTGTGTGCTATCAGAGCTCAGGGATAATTTTTGCCTCTAGGAATACCTTGCCTGCAAAGCCAGTGCTCTTGCTGAAGTTTGATGAGAAGAAATTTATAGCAAAGCCAGGAGCTCACTTCTTTGCCATGAATGTTTCTTTACCACACTCCAGTAATACCACAAAAGACACATACGAGCTAGGGAAAGCTGACAGTTCCAGAAATACAGGCAAGGATTGTCGAGAAAGCCCTTTATATGTGACAGCTTCAATTGTTACTTTCAGATCACTTCAAATTTCCTTTTAATCCCTGAGGACACTTTGTGATGGTTATCATGATAATTGCTTCTAAAATATCTCACTGGCCTGTGTTTCTGGACATATCTGAAAGGTAGCTAGCCACCCCAGACCTGTATATGGACATTTTAAAGATAAAGCAGTATGGGCAAAGCTCCAACCAGAACCTGATAATGACCAGGGGTAAATTCAATAAAACTTACAAGTGCAGCTATTGTTTAAGTTTGAAAAACAGTACACTTGTAAATAATCGTAAAAGTTTTAATGAATTGGCCCCTGAATGCAGGTGTTCTTGTAAAAACTTTGGTGTTTGTTATATTGCCGACAGGAGTCAGTAAGTTACTTTACTGTTGTCTTGTTTGTCAGTTAGAGGGTGTAGTTCATTTACTGTGCTAAAGCACAGTGCTAAAAGTTTACTTGCAATACAATCAACTTTATTCCAACTGTTTCACTGTGTAGTTTGGGTTACAAGGCTTCCAAGAATATCAAGTAAATATTTATTTCATCTTCTCTGTGAGAAAAGACTGGTGCACAGAGTGTATCTCAGTGGCACTATGGCAAAAAAAGAAGAAAACCTTCAAACTCCTAAATCAAAGACCAGAGTAGTAGAAGACTTCCAAATGAGACATGCACACAGGATACCTATTGCTTTTTACACTGATTACTATTTTCACTGGGCACTTTTATAGGTGAACACCCCTTTTTTTCAAGTACTCATGCATGAATTTGGGTACCTTACTACACTGTGAAATGAAGATCTGTGCTTGGGCTCTAAAGTGATCACCAATTCCATGTGTTTATGTCTTTCTTTAATTCCAAGGTTACAACTTAGCAAACACCTTCTGTCAGTCCGCTTATATACCAATAACTCCTGCCTATGCTCACATTTTTAAATTGCCTCTAATGGAGCAAAAGACAGCTCCGTTTTCAAAATGTGTACGCAATATTACATATTTTTGGATACCCAGTAACACAGCCCCAGTCTGTGCAGGTGCACAGACACCAAGTGTGAACATATCCATAAGTATCTTAAGCCGATAAGCTATTAGAAATCAAAATTAGCCTCGAAATTTAAGCACTGAAATAAAGTTCATACATAGTCTATTCCACTGGTGGCAGAGACGTGCACAGTTGTTGTAGAGCTGACTGTCAGAAAAAAATAAGATTACACACTAAACAGTGACAAAGCAGTACCAACTTTTGCTTGTACAAGTTGTTTTGCTCACCATTTTATTATCATAATGTACAAATAAAATCACTGTTTATGTCTTGTGACAAAAAAACAACAAAAGAAACAGCTTCACTGTCGACTTAAAAAACATCGTATTATAAGATAAGCTCACTTTGTACAGCACCCGGGTAACCTGCTTGGACCTCATAAACACAAACAAGGGAGACAAAAGGCTGAAATGCCCGAGGCATTATAGAAATTGACCTTTTTCCTCTTTTTTAGTTCAAATTTGAGCGGAACCTTTCGAAGTTTGATGTTATTCCCTTGGTGTCGGCTTTCATCTCGGTCTACTTTATCAGCCGGTTTACCGAGAGATCTGCTACTTGGTTTACATGATCTCTTCATTCTACGATACTTTCCGGGCTTGTAACGGAGAAACTATAAGGGGTAGACCCGGGTAGACCCCGAAATTTCAAAAGAAGAAAAGTTATACTACCTAACTGGCCAAGATAATGGGCAAATACCGTTAACAGTAAGCAGCTTCGAGTCCATAAAGAACTGTGACATTAACAGTGAAATCAACATGGCGGCTTTCAACTAACTGCCCACTTTGAACTTCTCATAAACGCAACTAAAACATTTACCTTCAACGATAACCTGACCAGAACTAAGATATGGTATTCCAAAAACTTTAGGATGAGATATAATTCCGAGAACAAAATCACAAGCGTCGAAAATAACGAAAATTTCACCTCATACACTTCTCGAAGCGGCTCTTTCCGAGCGCGAAAATGCCTACACAAATGACGCGTTCTGATTGGTCAAATCTCGTGACGCACACCGCCTGAGGTTTTCCTAAGAAGCTCAAGTAATCAGAAATGAGAACAACAATTCCTTTAAAACGTCATTGCTTACATTGAAATAATAGAGCAGTTTAACAAAATAGGCATTTATCTTTTAGGCATTTATACTATTTTATAGGTCGGTAAATTATTATTATTATTATTATTATTATTATTATTATTATTATTATTATTATTATTATTATTATTATTATTATTATTATTATTATTATTATTATTATTATTATTATTATACAGTGTAGTCACTATCTGTCTTTTCATTAGCTAAGAGCCTACAGTTAATTCTGGGAATCAGCGCAACCTACAGATGATTCACTAATCTGCTACCAGATTAGTGAATAATCTGTAGGTTGCGCGCGATTTCATGATTGCGATTGTATGATTTCCAAGAGCAATGTGGGAGGCATCTGAAAGCGAAGTAAATTCATGGCTCGTCGATTCGCTTCTTCACCCGAGCAAGAAATTGAAAGATTGCGAAACAAAAAGACTCGGAAAACAAACGAAGACTGACAAAAATTGCGAAGGAACTGTTCCACGAATACCTTAAGGAAAAAAGCGGTCAGAAGCCGGAAGACAAGAAGAACACAATTGTCGAAATTGTTTGCCGCTATTTTGTTTACCTGTAAAACAATGTATAATAAAACAATTATTACTTCGGTTTTTGCGATATCCGGAATAATCAAGGTCTCGGTAAGTGTTATCAGCCTCAGCCTCCGACTTCGGCTGATAACAGTTACCTCGACCTTGATTATTCCGGATATCGCAAAATCCTCATCCAATAATTGTTTATAATTTTTTTAGGTCGGTAAATTATGATCGTCCGGGTGAGTGTAGTCCTGAGAAGGGACGTGCTTGTGTGTTTTTCTCGCTAGATTATCCAGGCTGAGCGTAAGGATAGACTGTTCTTATGCCCGACTGTCTCTGAGAGAAATTAGAGACTTTTATAGTTCACCAGTTACAGCTATTTTGTAGGGCTCCGTGGATCACTGATGGCCTATGCTTTAATCAAACGAAAAGTTCTTCCTTTCTTCAGGGTCAATCGAGGAAGCAACACAAACACCCGCGGAACAAGGAAATTGGTTTGCATGAATGCGAGGTGGCTAAGAAATATGAAAATGAAATTATCTGGAACAACCGCTTTATTAGAATAGATGGAAAATCAGTTTTTTACCCATCATGGTATAGAAAAGGAATAATTAAAATCGGTCATCTACTAAATGACAATAGGCAGTTTTTATCTAGATCCGAGTTCCAACGCAAATATGGTTTGACAGTAAATTTCTTAACATATAATGGCCTCCTTGCTACGATCCCTGAGGTATGGAAAAGATCAATTTTAAATTCTGAACGAATCCTTACTGATGTTGATAGGAACAACCTTTCTCCTGCGAATGTCAATGCCAAATCTGCTCATGAATTGCTTGTTCTTAAAGTATTCAAAGCTCCAAACGTAGAAATTAAAGCCAATTTATAAGTATTATAAATTAAAGTTAATGGGACAACCATGAGGTTAATGTCCTAGCGTTACTATATCGGCAATGTGATATGTCATCAAGATAAGACCTTTCAATCATCATGCCTAAAGGTCATGCCGCATTCACGTGCAAAGATCAGGATATTTATATTTGACCAATGACGTTTGGCTGCTCACGTGAAATCAAGCACCCTCAATCTGCCTTTGTTCATTTCAGCCTTCCAGTCTAGTAATCATTCTGGTTGAGTACCTTTGTTAACCAGCTCTTTCTTACGTCCTTTTGCGTATTGTTTTTACGGATTCCGACAGCTTCCTCAATTATTTTCATTGAGCATATGCTTCTTGAGCCTGGCAATTTGAAATTATGTCGCCCATTGCACCTCGAAGACGTTCCCGTTCGCAGACAGCTCCGACTAATGCTTGAAATCTCCGACTGAACACCGCCGTTTTTCAGGCTTTCTCGCTTTTCGACTACCTGCGATTTCTGCCATAGTAACAACCTCTTAGCCACTGACAACCGTTTGACGCTATCAAAGCGATTGGAAGACGCTGGCTTTCCCTTTAGAGGGTCCCGAAGGCCGAAGAGCGGAGAAATGCTCCAAATGTTCGACCACAACAGACCATTGAACGACACGCCAGCAGGTTCCCAACGGCAAAAAAAAAAAAAAAAAAAACACATTCTCTGAAGAATAGACGGCCGAGATCAAGCCTTTGGTCGAAGAACGCCCTCCTGCCGTTACCGCAGCTTGAACAAGATAAGTACTTTCAATTTGTGTTCTAAAAATTCAATCCCATTTTCAGTGTTTAAAAGTGTGACGGGCCTGCGTGACTCCAACGCACGTGTTTTTAGCCTTTCTAGACTGGACGAGTTTTGTTCGGACGAATAAATCTTTAAGGGAAAGGCTTCTTTTGCACAATATTACCGTAGGGGCGGTTCCTTGAAAATGTTGTTAAGCAATGGTTGCTGTTTTATAATATGCCAGCTGTTCATGAGTATTGCTTAAGTTAGGCACTGCATGCTGGGCGATATTGCGTTACAAAGGGCCTGATTTTCTTGTTTTGTTTTTGTCGGAGGGCTTGATTTCTGTCTTCAAAAGTACCGGTAACTTCTGAGAAGGTTGTTTGAATAAAGTTTTCTGGGTATCCTCTCTCAAGAAGATGTGTTTTAAAGTTTTTACCCCCGACGGATGGCAAGTTGAAAATGGGTGTACTGAAATGTTTCAGTGGGCTTAAAGTAGGTGCATACATCTGGCACTGATTCGGTTTTAAATCTTTCGCCTTTGTAAACAGTAGTGTCCAAGAAATTTGTTTCTGTTTTGGATACTTCAGCCGTGAACTTAATAGTTTGATGGTGTTTGCTAGCTTGTTCAATGAACTTTATAATCTTCAATTTGGTTGTGCCCCTGAGGGAGAAGATGTCATTAATGAATCATTCCCAGCCGAGCGGTTTTAAGTGCTTTGATTCAAGATCTCTGCTGCTACCTTAGCCATGAAAATATTTGCAAAACAAACGCCGTTTTGGTGCCCATGCCAGTTCCATGTACCGGTATCTGTACATAGTTTTCTTCATTAAATTGAAAAGAGTTTTTCCACTAAGATAAGTTTCTTGAGCGCTCATTACAGTAGTGACGTAGAGATAAGAGGTTCATTTCTGTGGAATGCTTTGTGTGCGTTGCATACAACCGTGGTATATTTGTAGATAAGCTTGTAATGTCCACTGAACAAAGATTATGTTTTCTGAAACCTCGATTTCCCTACAAAGTCAGTGAAGAGAGTCGTATCTTTCAGTTATGACTTTTATTGTTGTGTCATAGACTGAGGGAAATTATTAACGAATGTTGATAGTGTCTCTCTATTTTAGGGATATATTTGTTCACAAAATTGGGATACGGATTATTTCCAAAATTTACCCAGGATTAGGGATTATTCAGAACCCTCCTAGCAGGACCTCTTATTTTTAAGATTGCGTATTAAATATTCAGCCTTACATGTATACATTCGCTGTAATGTGGACAACCTCTCCAGGATTCGCTTTTTTCTATCTATATGAGAGTAAATCCGTCAAATAATCACTTATTGTTGGTCTGTGTGGGTGGTAATTGTTTTGCCCTTCGTACACACCTGGGAAATGCTCATACTTGGTGCTTTTCATTTACTAAAGACAGTTCCATGCAACCTGCACTTTTTGTTATGTAGTTTACAAGTATCATGCTACAGAACTTCCTCGGGTTTCTTTGATGGTAGTTTATACCAGGAATAGGATGATAGATATTTTAGTCTGCTTATGTGCCAGGCAATCATTTTATCGGCAAATCAGTGCCCTAAACAGTCTATTGTGTCTATTGTGAATCTGGCAAATTCAAGCCTGTCGGTTATCTGGCAGGCACTGAAGGTCGCTGTTTCTTATTTAGACTCCCCTGAGGGGCTACCAGCCAAACAAGCAGCCTTCCTCTCAGGCCTTCCAAGCTCGGATTACCTCGCGGCCTCGGTGAACACTAACGCCCCTGAGCTCCCACCCTGACCCTCTCCAGTCACGCAGTGTTCTTGCTACACCCCTTGTTGTCCTCACTGGCACCATTGTTTTTTGCAATGTACCAACCTGTGCTACCAAGGTTTTACTCTGGATCAGAGATGCGGGAGCCATCACCAATCTGCTTGAGTCTATCCCGGAGTGGGCCTGGATCATCACACTATGTGTTATCAACGATATGCAGATTTCCTCCATAGATGCCTGGCTATTACAACCTAGTACTGCAGTCATGAACTTTACTTCACAGAATAACCTATGCTTTGATTCACAAGCTTTATTTATTTGTTTATATATCTATTTATTTAGTTATTTTTCTGGTATGTGATTGCCCCTATTTTCAGGGTTTGTGTGGTCTGCAGTGATCTGGAAGACAACATTCCCCTATTTTTCCCCACAGTTACTCACCAGTCCATACTAGAATTTCCACAGTTAATTCATGTGGACTCTCACTGTGCAGGTCACCTGATAGTTCTTTTTACAGAACCGGATTTCTTCATGGCAGCCGGACCAGTCATTTACTTTCACATATACATCCATTCCTTGCATTGATATGGCAAATTTTCACTAATGCAAACAAACCTTAAGACTTTCATCTCATTAACCAGTATTGTATTGTCCTCATTCTGTATTAATTCTGTGCATGGGAAAGTTCCAGTTCTCAGCATTATAACATGCCCCAATTACACTATGCAATTTCTCGTCAGAACAGGAGCTATCATGAGAAATATGGGCATTCTGATTTAAGGTGAACAGGGGACTAAGGCCACAGGGGTTTGGGGTTCGTCATGGGGAATACACTTCGTGTATTTGTGGGAGGAAGTGCTCCCAATACAGGTCACACTTTTCCCCATGGACTCACAGTCTCAGTTACTTCTATATTCTGCGCCATTCACAACTGGTTACTATGGTAACCTTAGGGTATAGGCTCGGATAGGATAAGGACCTCGCTCATGGGGGATTTTAGCCCTCTGGGGAGGATAAGGACCTCGCTCTGAGGGGATTGTTAGCCCCCTGGGGAGGATCGGATAAGGACCTCGCTCATGGGGGATTTTAGCCCTCTGGGGAGGTTACCGTCCTCGCTCATGGGGGATAGCCCTCAGGGGAGGACTGTTTGGGACCTCGCTCATTGGGGAACTCAGCCCTCTGGGGAGGCCCATTGCCAATCTAGACTAGCCTGACCTGTATGCAATCTATGCTTCACTGGAGTACTTCCTCCCCTACCCCTTTATCCCACAAACTGTTGTCGTCTCACTTACTCTCATGGGTTGGAACATTAAAGCCAATTTATAAGTATTATAAATTAAAGTTAATGGGACAACCATGAGGTTAATGTCCTAGCGTTACTATATCGGCAATGTGATATGTCATCAAGATAAGACCTTTCAATCATCATGCCTAAAGGTCATGCCGCATTCACGTGCAAAGATCAGGATATTTATATTTGACCAATGACGTTTGGCTGCTCACGTGAAATCAAGCACCCTCAATCTGCCTTTGTTCATTTCAGCCTTCCAGTCTAGTAATCATTCTGGTTGAGTACCTTTGTTAACCAGCTCCCCTCCCTCCCTCCCACGTGTTGTCTCAGTTTCTATGGGCATGGCTTTGCACAGTTTCATAACCGTTGCCCCAAACGTTATAAACACCTGTATCCGGTTGCATGCAATAGTACCTTATCTACAGTATACATCTTGTTCCGTCAGCATATAGATGTAAAATTAATGTACCAGCTAATTGTATATTACCATAGTTTCTAGTCTAAATGTAGTTTATTGTTCATTCTTTGCCACAGCGCAAAGCTGTGATGAGACTGCGAACTCTGGCTTTATAGCCTTTTTCTTAGCCTCATTTACTACTGACTTGCTTTTCATTATTGGCATTGTTTTATTTATTTATTTATTTTTATTTCCTAATTTTTGATCAGTTCTTTGAATAGCGTGATCAATGTAAGGGCATGATAGTTATTACTCTGGCCTTCGTACACTGCTGTAGTTGTTAGTCTTATTTTAGTAATTCTTCATTTCAATAAACATGGGTAAGGGAGGAAGTGCTCCCAATACAGGTCACACTTTTCCCCATGGACTCACAGTCGCAGTTACTTCTATATTCTGCGCCATTCACAACTGGTTACTATGGTAACCTTAGGGTATAGGCTCGGATAGGATAAGGACCTCATTCATGGGGGATTTTAGCCCTCTGGGGAGGATAAGGACCTCGCTCTGAGGGGATTGTTAGCCCCCTGGGGAGGATCGGATAAGGACCTCGCTCATGGGGGATTTTAGCCCTCTGGGGAGGTTACCGTCCTCGCTCATGGGGGATAGCCCTCAGGGGAGGACTGTTTGGGACCTCACTCATTGGGGAACTCAGCCCTCTGGGGAGGCCCATTGCCAATCTAGACTAGCCTGACCTGTATGCAATCTATGCTTCACTGGAGTACTTCCTCCCCTACCCCTTTATCCCACAAACTGTTGTCGTCTCACTTACTCTCATGGGTTGGAACATTAAGCTAGTTGAAAAACATCTTCTTATTAAAGCCATCTATGAATTGCCATTTAAGGTTACAATAGAAAATAAACTCAGATGTTTTTAATACAAGGTAATACATAACATTCTACCCACCAACAGCAGACTTCACAAAATGAAACTTGAAAACTTCCCCCAGTTGTGATCGTTGTAGCTCTCCATATGAAATTTTATCTCATCTCCTTTATGAATGTTCGACAGTACAAATATTCTGGCAAAAAGTTATTGCATGGTGGAATGAAAAACGATCAGAAGGTGTTACCTTAAATTATACAGATATTTTGTATGGCTATAAACCAGAATCAAGTGGTTTTTATGCCCTGAACCATTTCCTTATCATTGCCAAGTATCATGTATTTCTGTCCTGGTTGAACACGGTCTCTCCGCGTTTTGATATCCTCTTTCTTTTACTCAATGAAAAGATCCTCTCTGAACGCACAATTGCTGTTAAAAATAATACTATGATGGGATTTAGATCTAAATGGACAACACTTTGTGCATGAGCGTCCCCCAAATATTCGCCTCAGAAGTTGTGCCTCTATTTATTCATATTCAGTCATTTGTCTTGATTAGTATAAGTAAACAATTAATATTTTGTAAGTACATTGTCACTACATAATGTGATGTAAAAAATTAGTATTGTAAGTAACGTTATTTTTTATCGTAAGTAATGCGTGATACTGTTTTAATTAGTAAGATATGTTAGTAAGTAATGTTAGTATTCGTTAGTAATCGTAATATTGATGTAAGTAGGTTAATTATGCTACTGTAAGTAATGTATGTATCGTAAGTAGGTAATTGTAATGCATTGTAACTAACAGTGTTTGTGTTGTATTGTAAAATAAGTATCGTATAATGTGACGTAAGTGTAATGTTAAATAGCAAAAATGTATGTTTGTGTGAGTTAGTTTCAATAAAGCTTTTTTTCTTAGGAAAAAAACAATGAATGCGAGGTGGGCCAAACAGAGATGCAAGCAACAACATCAAAAAACATATAAGAAAGCTTTATATCAGCGGCACAATTTCAACAAATCCTTTCCAAATATTGAACGCCCAAAAGTCCTTTTATAGCAAACTTTATGAAAGACAACAAACACACCAGGACAATGATACAGCGGGGCGCTTTTTTAAAAACCCTAACATTTCAAAACTTTCCGAAGAATTGAGGACAAGCTGTGAAGGGGAAATCACCGTTGATGAATGTGAAAAAATCCTGGGCTCGTTTCAAATAGGTAAAACCCCCGGCAACGATGGTATTCCAATAGAATTTTATAAAACATTCTGGCCACTCATTGGAGGTTTTATGGTTGATTCGTTTAATGAAGCTTATGATTACAAGGAGATGTCTCCATCACAGAAGCAAGCTATTATCACTCTTATCGAGAAAAAAGGGAAAGACAGGAACTATTTAGAGAATTGGAGACCAATATCTTTAACTAATGTAGACGCAAAGATCGCGTCGAAAGTCATTGCAGCCAGAATTATCCCAGTTTTGCCCACAATAATAAACTCGACTCAAACAGGATATGTCAAAGGTAGATTTATAGGGGAGGCAGCGAGATCGATTATAGATATTATGGATTATACAAAAAAAACAAAATATACCTGGCATATTACTGTTCATTGATTTCGAAAAAGCTTTTGATAGTCTCGATCGTGACTTTATGTTTAAATGCTTGAATGTTTTCGGTTTTGGTCCTAGTCTTATTAGGTGGATTGAAACCTTTTATACCAATATTTCCAGTTGTGTGTTAAACAATGGCCTATGCTCACCATATTTTGAGGTACAAAGAGGAGTAAGGCAAGGTGACCCGCTATCCCCCTACTTATTTATTATTGCAGCGGAGATTTTAGCAATCGCAATCCAAACCAATATGGACGTTCAAGGTATCAAAATTGGAAATGAAGAGTTCAAGCTGGTTCAATACGCTGATGATCTGACTGTTTTCGTTCCTAATATCGAGAGTGCCCAGCTTATCTTTCGTCTGCTTGACCGGTTCCGATCCTGTTCTGGTTTGAAAGTTAATTACACTAAAACCGAAGCAATGTGGATTGGCTCTTTAAGAGAAAGCTCGGCAACGCCCCTGGGTATAACTTGGCGCAAAAGCGTTAAGGCCTTAGGGATTTGTTTTAGCTATAATCCAAATATTCACTCACAAGTAAACTTTTATGACAAATTAAAAGATATCCGGATCGACACAGACACGGTTGTGGAGTTGCCGAGGCCTGTCACTCTATGGTAAAATAACTATTATCAAATCGTTTCTGCTTCCAAAAATGCTGTACATATTCTCAGTTTTGCCTACTCCAGAGGCATTTATTAAGCAACTCAATACTATTATCTATAACTTTTTATGGAACGGGCCCGATAAAATGGCTCGACTAGCAGTAATAAACAATATAGAGTATGGAGGTCTTAAATTAGCAGATTTGGAAACTTCAATTAAATCTTTAAGATTAGCCTGGCTTGGCAGGCTTTTCGCAGAAGGCTCAACTCCGTGGAAGGCATTGGTAAATTTTCTCCTCGAAGATTTCGGGGGAAAATTTTTATTCAGGTGTAATTACAATGTAAAGGAATATAACATTAACTCTACATTTTACAAAGAACTTCTTCTGTGGTGGGCTGATTTCAGAGCAGATTTTTCAACCACACCTCCAATTTCCGATTCAATTATTTGGAACAATAAGAACATTAAGATAGACCATAAAACAATATACTATCCACATTACGTAAAAGCTGGAATTTTAATTTGCCAGCACATGCTTTTGAATATGAATAATTTAGAATCTTATAATAGTGCGAAACGAAATGGTTTGAAACACACAAATTTTTTAGTTTGGACCGGAATTCGTCAGGCTATTCCTCTCGATCTCAGACTTCGAGAGATAAATGTAAATGAATTGATGACATTAGAATTTCAGTGTGAAGGAAAATTATTTGATCCTTTAACAAGCAGAAGTAAACAATTTTATGAACTGCTCATTTTAAAGAAAGCTAAGGTATCAAGAGGTTTCTCTAAGTTGAAAGAGAAATTCAGCTTGAACGATGAAACTGTTTCCAAAGCATTTTTAAATGTGAGAACCATCTCGTCCGAAACCTTTTTAAGGAGCTTCCAATTTAAGATTTTGAACGATATCACTTTTACTAACCATCGCTTAGCCAAAATAGGATACGTCCCAAACGACCTTTGTACATTTTGTGGAATTGAATCGGAAACTATATGTCACTTATTTTTTGAATGCCATTTTTCAAGAATAATCTGGAATGAGTTAAAATTCTTCTGGTTTTCGATTTCTGGCGAACGGGTGGACCTCACATTACAAGATGTGTTACTAGGTAAATTGGATACGGAAACAGATCTGCTAAACTATTTTATTACTCTTATTAAAATACATATTTGGACAAGTAGGAAACATGATGTAAAACCCAATTTTGATCTGTTCAGACAAATTGTCGAGGAAAAATTCAGGACTGAAAAATATTTAGCGTTGAAAAATAACTCAGAATGTAAATTTCAGGCTAGATGGCTACCATATCTAAACAGTAGATTAAGAACTTAGATTAACTCAATCTGAGAGCTTTAATTTAATTTAAATATGGTAACAGGACACACAACTGTTAATTTCAGTGGTGATAAGTGTTATTAATATCATGTTGTAACATAATTGAGCTTCATAAGATCTTAACAAAAAGTGGAAAAAAAAAAAAAAAGAGATGCAAGTCAACGCAAGTTTGGAAATGCCAAAGCATACACCCCCGGGGGGGTACTCCTATAGTGGGTTATACGGGGAGGCTCCGCCCGAAAGGGGATACCTTTTTTAAGGTCGCAGTATGAGAGTATGGAAAATTGCCATTTTAGAGCGGTTTTCAATTGACTGTCGAAAGTAATTCGCGTTTTGCTTTGGTTTTGCTTTACTTCGCTCTGTGATTGGTTAAAAAATCTCGCGCCACTTTCACGACCAATCAGAAGCAAAACTCAAACCAATCGCCACTTGCTCGCGCGCGTTTTCCCGCGCTTGGCGCTGGTTACATGTACTTGCTTCGAGTTCTGATTGGTTCATTGGGTAATTTGTGTTTGTTGTGATTGGCTGTGATAATTACTTTGGTTTTGGTTTTACGACACTCATTTGAAAAGCGCTCTAGTATACGAAAGGGTCACAAAATCAGCTGCAAAGTGGAATAAATGGTGGCTAAAGTGGAGTATATCAAAGGGTGTCACATTTTGGCAGGAATGACTACCCAATTGAATCAGGTCGACTGTAAACCCGGGAAAAACGTGGCGATTATAGAAAATTCTATTGTTTTGGCTTATCCTTGAGATATAAGAAACGGGTGCAATTTTGCTCCAGGTATATGAAAAGGGTACCATTTTGGTAAAAATTAGTCTATTAAAGGGTAAGGGTTTGAACCTCTGGGCGGAGCCTCCTCGTATAAAACTTTATTGAGTAGCGCCCCCCGGGGGCAGCCTGGGTGCCAAACGAAGTCGCCTGAGTACACACAATGCTATGCTATATTTTTTCATCTTTTAACTATTATTTTCAGTATGTTTTCAGCGGATGATCATGAAAGGGAGGGAATTTAGGAATGTGAGGGAATCGAAATTTAAAACATTAAGACTTAAAGGTGATTGTACGCCTCTAATATAGACCTCTAAAATAAGCTAAAGTACTCTCGGGTTTCGATTAGTGTGCAGGCAAACATTGTTGTCCCCATGTACAGGTTTCTCTCAGTTGTTCCATTAACATTCAACCAGGATGCTCCTTAAGCTCGATCGCTAACTAATTTTTCGACTGATTTTTATCAGCTGTAGATATCAAGCAATCGCAAATCCCTTCACAGTCCGTGCCTCCCCCGAAATACCGATTGCGAACTTGCGATTTGTTCATCCTGTGCCATTGCTACTCCTTAGGCTTTGTGCGTCACTACCATAGACCTCCCAACAAGCGCGTGGTAGCGACGACAAAAAAAAAAAAAAGCCTCGCACAAAATGACGATTCATGGAGCAAAACAGAAAAGGAAAACAACCTACATGCTTCTATTAAACAGTGATCGTAGTGTTCTTAATCTGCATGCTGCCGTTTCAGATCTTGATCCTCGTGACCAATTTTAAAGATATTTTGCGTTCAGGAGCGTATGCCATCTCGACAAAACTTTCCTCTGCCTTAGCAGTTTACTTCATGGCTTTTAATCCTTTCATTCATAGCTTTTTCAACGAGAAATTTCGCTGAGCTTTTACGAATGTGTTTTAATGCAAGAATGACAGCCAACAGGCGAAAACACAACTTTCTTCCGTTGTTTTGCTGAGCTCATCGCTCTTGCGAAAATAACAACAACGACGACAGCAACAACAACCACAACAACACTTTACTTGTAACAAAGAGGCACACAAGCCCTTTCAAATACTAAAGTTTGTTCCTGTAGTGCATATTTTAGACTGTACGGTGGCCCACAGGTGCACTCCGAATTCCAAACGACACTCCAAATTTGTAAACACACTCCCAATTCTAACAACTCGTTCACAATTCCAAAAACTCACTCCGAATTCTAAGCACTCACTCCGAATTCTAAAACTTTTCTCCGAATTCTAAAAACTCACTCCGAATTCCAAACTTCACTCTGAATTCTAAAAACTCACTCCGAATTCCAAAACCTCACTCCGAATTCTAAACACTCACTCCCAGTTCTAAAACTTCACTCCGAATTCCAAAACCGCACTTCAAATACAGTAAAACTTAAACTTCACTAAAAAATTTCTAAACCCCCACAATCCGCTAGTACAACACTCCACACACAGACACACCTCCGGATATCTTGTGCATTTCCAAGATGGCGGTGGCAAACTCGACAACATCACTAAAATGTGAAGTTTGCACAGCAACATTGACGCTTTCCAACAAATTTTGTGCCACTTGTGCTGCTGAACTTGATGAAGAAACGCTAGCACTGAAATATTATTTCAACGAAGGATACGGCGAGTATGAGGCCATTCTGTGCTTTTTGCTGAAATACCACGGAATGGAATGAGCTTGCGAACGCTCAAGGAGAGATTCAAGTCACTCGACGACAAAAACTATTGGATTCAAATAACCAGGATGTCAGAGGTATAATACAGGAAGAGTTAGATGGGCCTGGCTGTTAATCGGGCTACAGGAGCATGTGGCATACTTTGCGCCGTGAGGGTTATCAGGTGTCGAGGCAAGCAGTGGCGACATGCTTACAAGAAACGGATCCTGAGCGGTGCGAAAAAATACGAAGGCGGAAGCTCAAGAGAAGAGTTTACTCTAATCCAGGGTCGAACTACTGTTGGCATATTGATGGGTATGGCACAATTAAATCTGACGGTTTCGCGATCCATGGCTGTATTGGCGGTTACAGCCGCAAGGTAATATGGTTAAGATTGGATAGAACAAACAATTCAATCAGTAATCCCGTAGTGATCGGGAGATATTATATGGATGCTGTGAAGGAATACGGAGGATGCCCCCTGAAGGTTAGAACTGACGGTGGTACTGACAACGGCCTTGTACCAGCAGCACAATGCTATTTCATTGGCAACGATCTGGCACATATTTATGGAACCTCACCTCATAACCGACGAATAGAAGGGTGGTGGTCGTACCTAAGACAACACACAACTACTTGGTGGATCAACTTTTTTCAAGGACTTACTGGAACAACAAGTCTTCACTACTGGTAATGAACTACAGATGGAGTGCTTGTGGTTCTGTTTTTCCGGACTGATTCAGCAAGAGTGGATAAGGTAAAAGAACACTGGAACAGCCACTACATCGGAGGGTCACGCTATGACACTGTAAAAGGAAGACCCAATGAGTTGTTTTACTTACCTAAACTGCACAATACTGAGGATTTTCTTGCTCCTGTCAGTGCACAGCAGTGTGACTATATCACGCAGAATTACCTTGCCCTTGTAGACAGCACCAATGAATACCAGGAGTATTTTCAGTATGTCTTTCATGCTGCAGGGCTTTCAAACCCTCAAACCTGGCGATAAGCCTTAGATTTGTACCCTAATCTTTATACCTATGCATCTACTTGACTATTTCAGTGTCAGACACATCTGCCCTAACTCAGATTAATTTGAATTGTATTGGAGATCGGATATAAAGTTTGTTTTCAGATGATACACTCTAGTTTCAAACCGGAAGTGTTTTTTTTCCGAGCGAGATTATTTAGTTGAACGGAGTGAAAGTGTTTAGGTGGAGTGAATTATTCGGAGTGTAAGATTATAAAATTCGGAGTGAAGTTTTAGAATTCGGCGTGAGTTTTTAGAATTCGGAGTGAGATTTTAGAATTCGGAGTAAAGTTTGAGAATTGAGAGTGAGTTTTTAGAATTCGGAGTGAAGTTTTGAAATTCGGAGTGAGTGTTTAGAATTCAGAGTGAAGTTTTGGAATTCGAAGTGAGTTTTTAGAATTCGGAGTGAAGTTTTGGAATTCGGAGTGAGTTTTTAGATTTCGGAGAAAAGTTTTAGAATTCGGAGTGACTACTTAGAATTCGGAGTGAGTTTTTGGAATTGGGAGTGAGTTTTTAGAATTGGGAGTGAGTTTTTAGAATTGTGAGTGAGGTTTTCGAATTGGGTGTGTGTTTACAAATTTGGAGTGTCGTTTGGAATTCGGAGTGCACTTGTGGGCCACCGTAAGACTGCAATACAGTCTTTTTTTCTCTTAAAACCCTCGAGAGAAGTGCACGAGTGAAGAAAAGCGTTAACACGCGAGGCGCGGAGCGTACACAAGGCTCACACGAAGACCGCGCCTTTCCACGGAACAACCCAAAAAATACGACTGTTTTGCAGTCTAGTAGTGCATAGTTTAATTCGTCGACTTTGAAATCGGAAGCTCTGGTCGACATCCCGCTGTTGTGCCTTATGCAAAAGCATTAAGCCAGCATCATGTGTAACTTCACTCACTCCAATTCGATCCGGAACCTGAGGGCCACAGGTTTGTCAGTCCCAGACTGTTGTGTGTCACCCTCGTTAAACAAAGTTGATTTATTTATTTATTTAAAACAAAAAACCAATTGCAAGGCTGATCGGACAGCTAAGAAGGGTAATATTTTTATTGCCCAATATTTCCGTGAGACAAAACTCACCTTCATCAGGGGCTGTAAAAGCTAAGTAAAAATCGAATGAAACGGTTACATTTTTACGGTTCGATTTTTACTTAGCTTTTACAGCCCCTGATGAAGGTGAGTTTTGTCTCACCGAAATATTGCGCAATAAAATTATTACCCTTCTTAGCTGTCCGATCAGCCTTGCAATTGGTTTTTTGTTTTATTCTACATTGCTGATCCTGATCTGCACCAAGATCCGGCTTCACCTCGCTACTGTTTGTCCAAGTGGTCCTTGCATCGAGTTACCTGATTTATTTATTTATTTACTCAGGTGTATAAACAAGGACAGGAAAGTTAACAGTGTGCTGTGCGTAAAGCTTCAGTGGACTGCTTCATGCCTTCATGGACGGAGTCCAGCATGTTATGAAAGTGGGTATTGTAAGTCGGCAGGATTGTGTGAATTCGCTCGGTGAGAATCTGTTGGAGAGTTTGTAGCCCCCTCAACCCTCTGTTTTCCCAACGTTTGAGCCCTTTCTCCTAATTATCTCCATAAGATTTCATTCAACCAAAAATTTTTTTGTAATTTTAGGAAGTGGACGTAAAGAAAAAATAAAGGGTGAAGGGGGATTGACAAATTTGAAGAACATTGCAAATTTTTAAAAATTAAAGGTGAGTTAAAATTAAAATTTATAAGTTAATAATAAATAGATCGACACCTAGGGTCCTTCTCAAGTGACAGTTTCTATTGTATTTTGCGAGGCGAAGCCTACCCTGGGTACCAGAGGTTTTTTCCTCGTTAACGTCGGGAGAAATTGGCCGGAGGCCCAGCCGCGTCGGCCGAAGGCCGACGCAACGAGCGGCTGGCCGCGAGAACATAAGAACATAAGCTGCAACCGGAAACCGCGCAAGAAAAGCCTCTGGCACCCAGGGTAGGCGAAGCCGCGTTTTGGTGTTAAGTAATTTTGCATTGTACGCAGCCTCGGAATAACTAAAATGAGCCAAACATATTCAAATACTATAGTGCCCATGGAGGTTTGGTACTTTTATCACCCAAGTTGCGAATGTGCATGAATTTTATTGTAGAAGTCATATTTATAGGCTAGGAAGTGTTAGCTTTACCAAACGGAATAAACATGTTATTTAATTTTTCAATCAATCAGGAGCCAAGCCTAAACCAGCCTTTGCTTGGCTTACCAGCATTTTCCCGCGCTTTTGCACCAGTTGCATGCATTTGCTTTGAGTTCTGATTGGATCGTTACATTTGTTGTGATCGGCCAGGCGTGATTATTTCTGCGGCTTTTGTTTAATTGGGTGGCAAAGTGTTGAGAGGCCACAAAACATTTACTTCAGAAACTTCTGATTTAAAGTACCTAAGAAGTAAAAACTAAGTTAAGCTTATTTGAAAGGTCTTTCAAAGTTCAATAAAGCCAGAAACTATCGGTACGGGTTGCTTAATAATAGAACACTCCCGCACGTCTCTTAGGCCCCGTCCACACTGATGCATTTTCCAAAGCCTCCGTTTTTAGTGTATAGATCTGCGTCCACACCAGAGAATGATAAACGAGGGGGGTAAATAGGTCTACGGACGGCGGATTTTGCAAACAATTTTGTCCGGATTAAGGATTCAAAGTAAGATTTGCGGATGTTGCTTTACCAGCAGATCGCGGTTTTGTTTCTTATTTGGGCCCGGGTTTTGGATTTTGCTTGATATATAGCTCGGATCGTTGATCTCAATCCTCTTCAGAAATTTTTAACCTGCTTATTTTTTCTTTTTAATTTCACGGCCAAGGCATGCAACTCACTGCACATGATCAAGCGTTAGAGAAAAAGAAACGCACCTTGTTACGTGCATGACTTGCATAATAGAGCTAAATCTCCCCCCCCCCCCTTATCTCTCTGTCATATTACAAATGCTTATGTTTATCAGTTCGGGGGGTAAGGGGGTTCCCTTATCTCAACGTAATTGACAGTGACGTGCGGCCTGATCAGGTACGATTTTCTGGGTTTTTAGTCGTTTCTGTCGTTAATGGAGTATCACGGCGTATTGATTTCATCACTTTTTTGTTCGAAGCGAGGTAACCTTACACGGCGTAATTGGAGTTGACTTCTATTGCCTTCTGTTACAACAAAACCAGTGGCTTTGTCTTAGAATGGTCATAAAAAAAAATGGAATTCTGCCTAAAACAGGGTAACAAAATCAGCGGATTGTGTCTTTAACAGGGTCAGGGTTAGCCTGCGTGGCAGGCACAGAAAGGATAGGGAAAGGGGGTAATTATTCTTCCCTTCCTCTCCAGCTCCGCACTTGTGAATAACAGTTCTCCCCTTTCCTTCCCCTTTCTACACCTGCAGAATTAGGTCGGGGTTTGAGCTGAATTGAGAAGCTTTTTTACGGATCGGTAGATTTAGGTATTAAATTATAACAGATTGGCGGATTTTCATACCCCTATTCATCCCCTCCCCCCCCCCCCCCATTTAAACGGAAGTCGAAAGATGCTTTTGCGATACCAGACTTTTTTCTGACCTTTTTGCCGTCTTGTGCGCATGCTTCAGTGGCACCCGCGTTATACCACGAGCGACTGTAGCGACTGCGACATTTACCGTCCACACCAAAACAATAATCCTCTTTTTTCAAAAGTCCCTAATCTGGAACTGAAGCGTTTTCGACGGAAAACCTCCTTTTTTTTATCGATAAATCGGTCCCGTTTTCAATCGTTTTAGTGTGGTAATTCGGGCAAAAACACATACAAACAAAAGCGCTTGAGTATGGACAAGGGCTAAGACAGCAGGTACAAACTGCTTTATCGCGGCCTGCGGATTCCGAATAAACCAACTGTTGATGAATTGTAATGACGTAGTTTACCCATGATGCCACGCACGCTTAAAGAGAACCATGTGCTCGGAAACTGTAATAACTGTAATGGCGTCTTGTTAAATTAAATGTTGTTGTGTTTCATCATCGCCGTGTTCCTTCCTCTTATCCTTTCCAAATTAACATGGTGGCAGCTCGGGAATACTGTTGACAAAATGGTGACTTTAGAAACCGGACTTTTCAGACTCCCGCCGCAACTGGAACTCAATTTAGGGAATGTGTCCGAAAATTTCAAACGGTGGAAACAACAAGTGGAAGTGTATTTAACCGCTTCCGGAGCATCAGAGAAAGACGAAAAGGTACAAACTGCTATAATTTTGAATAGTGCAGGCCCTCATGTTCTCGAGGTGTATGACAATTTTGTGAGGGCGAAAGCCGAAGACAAAGACCCATTAAGTTCTCGAATCCCATAGATTTTGGAACATTCCCTATCAAGAACCGTTGGACAAATTTCTCACGGAGCTCAAAACGAAAGCAGCTTCCTGTAACTTTCAGGAAAAGGATAGGATGATGAGAGACAAAATAGTTTTCACCGTGACAGGGAAACTTCAAGAATTACTTCTCAGAGAGGACAGTCTGACATTTGACAAAGCGGTGAAAATCTGTAGGGCGTTTGAACAGGCTGCTAAACAAGTCAAAGAATTCAGAGATAATGTGACCCCTTCGATCTCCTCCACGAAGGTGAACAAAGTGACACAGAAGCCCACTCCAAAATTGCCTAGTAACCAGAAACCCACAAATGCAAACAGAAACTCAAAGAAGAGTGATGAAAGATTGTGGCTATTAACGTGAAAGTCAAAGAGAGAAATGTCCTGCATGGGGTAAGACATGTGACAATTGTAAGGGCCGTAATCACTTCAAGTCCAAAGTGCAGGCAGTGTCACAGTCCCACGACAGTAACAATGGTTATGATGACCAGTGGCTCATGGCTGTAAACCATGGTGAAGAAAGCATTACTGCCACACTTAGCGTAAACGAGCATGAGGTCAGATTCCAACTTGACAGTGCACCAAACGTCAACACTACCTGTCAAAGACATGTAAGGAAACACCAAGTGTCCCCCACTTCTGTGTGACTGAATATGTGAAACAAAACCAACCTGAAACCTCTGGGCGAAACTGTTCTAACAATCGTGAATTCCCGCACCGGTATAGAGACTGAGGTTAAGTTTATAGTGGTGCCACATGGTTTTACCAACTTGCTAGGCCTTAAGACCATTCAGGACTTTGGTTTCATAACCATAAATAAGGAACGTTTCATTTCTCAGATTACTACCCCTCAGTTAGGTGATCTGGGAGAAGCTACTCTTAGGATTGACGAAAGCATTCCATCGAAAGTACATCCGTGTAGGAAAGTTCCACTTGCGATTCAAGATGTGGTGAAAGAGGGATTGGATCAGCTTGTGGGAAAAGGTGTGCTCGTCCCGGTGACCGAACTGACTGAATGAGTCAGTCAAATGGCTATTGTACACAAGCCTAATGGTAAACTACGCATATGCATTGATCCTCAAGTGAGATATTTCAGCGCAAGCTTGATGAAGCGCTAGGAGGCCTTGATGGTGTATTCAGTATCGTTGATGATGTAATCATTGTAGGATGTGTTCCTACAGAAGCCGAGGCTCAAATGGACAACCAGCGGCAACTGACGGAGACCCTAAATAGGTGCACTGGAAAGAACATTTTTCTGAACCAGGACAAGCAGGAGACTGGTTTGAACGAAATTATCTTCCACGGGCACCGGATCGCAAAGAAAGGAGTGAAAGTTGACGAAGCGAAAGTCCACGCTATCCGCGACATGCCAGCACCTATAGACGTAGAAGGTGTAAGGCGTCTCTGTGGCATGGCTCAGTACATGTCCCGATTCCTACCAGACCTTGCTGGAACACTTGAACCGATACGTGCTCTGACACGTAAGGACACTCCGTTTGTATGGTACAAGGAATGCGAGAGCGCTTTCAACACACTTAAGAGAAATCTATCCGAGTCACCTTGCGTAGCCTATTTTGATTTGTCGAAAGAATTTGTGATCCAGTTGTTAGTAGTAAACATGCGATTGGCGCCTTGCTGTAACACCATCAGAGCGGAACTGGGCACAAATTGAGAAAGAAGCTTTTTCTGTATTGTACGGTCTGGAGAGTTTTGATCAATACACTTATGGCCGCCCGGTGAAAGTGGAGAATGACCACAAACCTCTTGCAGCGATATTGCGCAAACCTCTGAGTATGGCTCCAAAACGTCTTCAGGACATTATGATGCGTTATCACAGGTATGACATTAACTTCGTATTCGTCAAGGGTGCCGACTTGCAGCTTGCTGACACGCTGAGTAGAGCTCGCCCGGACTCTAGTGAAGGTAACCATGATGCTCGTGCTCGAATCATGAATGTCAATGCATTTGGCGACATTCCAGGCAAGCGACTTGACGAGATACGTGAAGCAACCTCACGTGAAGCTACTCTACAAGTTGTGATGACGTTAGCGTTGGAAGGTTGGCCAGAAGAGAAGCGTGATACTCCACACTATGTGCATTACCTTATTTTGACGTGCGTGACTCCCTGAGTGTCACGAATGAAATTCTGGTGAAAGAAGAAGCAGTAGTGATTCCCTCAGAATTGAGAACATCTACCAAGAGAGTGGGGGGGGGGGGGACAGGGGGGCGGGAGACCGGGAGAAAAGGGGGCGGGAGAAGAGGGGGCGGGAAGCGGGATTCCCAAGGTGGCGGGAAGCGGGAGAAAAAGGGAAAAATTACGCAACATTGTGCAATATTTCGCAATCGAAAAAATGCAAAGGGGCGGGAGCCAAAAAATACAGGGCGGGAACTGGGATTAAAGGGTACGGGAAGCGGGAGGTTTAAATCCCCCTGTCCCCCCCCCCCCAAGAGAAGACTCCACAGTGCCCGCCTAGGCCGTGACAGTATGTTGCGTCGAGTTAGAGGTATAGTATTTTGGCCCGGCATGGCCAGTGACATTAAGCAAGTAGCTGATTCATGTATTACATTTCAAGAAATGAACATTACGATGGTGTCGGACCATGGCAGAAAGCTGGTCTTGACATATTTGAAATCGCAGCCAAGCACTACCTAACAGTGGTAGATTATTACTCCAACTTCATAGAAATTGATCTGCTGACAACCATGACAACAGCACGTGTTGTAACATTTCTTAAGAAGCGTTTTGCCCGGTATGGTATACCAAGAATGATCGTCTCAGATGGAGGCCCGCACTTTGTCAGCCAGGAGTTTCAGTCGTTTGTGACTCGCTGGGGTATTACTCACGTTACCTCATCACCAATGCATCAGAGAGCCAACGGTAAAGCCGAATCTGCCGTTAAGATCATGCAATCTCTTTTCGTTAAAACCCACAAGGAAGGTGGTGATCGCTATATGAAGCAATGCTCGAGCAAAGAAACACTCCACGTCAAGATACTGGTCGCAGTCCTGCAGAAATGATGTTCAACAGGAGAACAAGGAGCTTTTTGCCTACTGTGAGCAATGGCCCAAAGCACACTGTTGTAGCGGAGAGGCGTGACGTACGTAAGCGCAGTGCCAAGCGATCTCATGACCGAAAATCGCGATAACTCACAGAACTAGACGTGGGACAGTATGTATTCTTTCAGCACACCGAAGGACAGAACTGGAAATTGGCGAAGTAAATAAGATTCTGGGCCCTAACACCTCTCAGGTCAGAGGTGGTAACGGAGGCACTTACCGAAGAAATCGTGTGCACATGCGTCCAACCAAGACACACTAAGTGTTCGTGATATCTCTCCTATTGTTGCATTGCATATTCCTGAAATAGCACCATTGACAGCGCCGTCACAAGTACCACAAACACCAAGCCCATCTACAGACATTATTGTGAAGGATACTCAACCAAGTAGTTCTCAGGACAAGACTGTGCCCATGGATAATGGTGGACAGTCACTGAGTGTGACCAGGCCCAGACGTGAAATCAAACCGCCAGTCTGATTTAACCGAAAATTTGACTGCGGCATAGTGAAAACTTATAGTACTCAAAGTTTAATGTTTTTAATAATTTGCGCGTTGGACAGTTACCAAGTTGTCGTGAATCAAGTGTTCTTAGCTCTTTAAGATATTTGCACAAAGTAATAGCAGTCCTCGCCTAGAGACAAATTCACTTCTGGTAGCCTAAGACTTAAACAAATTGTTCATGTATATAAAACTGTGTTTTCGTTTTTCTGAAAGAAGAAGGGGTGTTGATGAATTGTAATGACGTAGTTTTACCTATGATGCCACGCCCGCAGAGAAACATGAGCTCGGAAACTGTAATGGCGTCTTGTCAGATTAAATGTTGTTGTGTTCCTTAATCCTATCCTTTCCAAATCAACACCGACCATCACCAACACCGCAACAAAAGCAACAAAAACATACAAAAGATGCAACAGAAAGAATAATACTCGCTAGCAAATCGTTTGTGGAGCAGTTTGGTCACTATTAAAACATCAATATTTGGTGATAGCTCTAGGCCTCTCAACTAATGAAAATTTTAATAAACAAACACTCTATTGAGTTCAACTTTGTTTATTCTATCTGGAATGAAACAAAGAAAACCGCTATTTTAAGTAATACTCATCAGAACACTTGTTTTGCAGTCTAATTAAGGTAAGTTAACTTTGCTTATTCTTACTTTGAGAATGAAACAAAAGACTGCAATTCCTGATTAGAATCACACTTCGAAGTAGCTGCGTATTCCTTCTGGAATGAAACAACCGATGTCTTGACCTATTTCTAACCATGAAACAAGCGTATCTTGGATCTAGCATTCTTAAAAACACGCATTTTGCAGTCAAAGTTAAACTTAGCTTTGCTTATTCTGTCTCTGAGAATGAAGTAAGACTGCAATTCTATCCAAATCACACTAACTCCGCAGTAGCTGCTTATTCTTTCTCGAATGAAGCGACCACCTTCTGAACATATGTTTAAGGCGTCTCTTGGACCTAAGACTGAATCATGTACCGTAACAAACAACAGCAAGCAATAATTAAAGTTCAACTGTTCTGTTAAACAAAAACTGCCTCTCTGTCTCTTTTTGTTTCCAGTAAAGATTTAAATGAAAGTCTTCTTTCACAAGAAACCGCTCAAGGGAGGCATCTACATTAGTTTAAGCGTCATTAAGTTAAAAAAAGTAATAGCAAACTAGAAGTTTAACAGCGAGAGGTTTCACTTTATTTCAGAGTGAATGATAGTCTGAGAAACCAGCCGACTGCTGAGCCGACGTGTCACGAGGTCGCCACTTGAACCCTCGCAAAACGACGTCTGAGTAACGAGCGCAGAATTCCTTATACTGATGACGTGTCTCTACCCAGATCTTGGTAGTGCTTCTGATTGGTTGGAATTTTCTTTCAGCCAATCAGAAGCACTACCAAGATCTGGGTAGAGACACGTCATCAGTAAGGAATTTCTGCGCTCGTTACTCAGACGTTGTTTTGCGAGGGCTCAAGCGGAGACCTCGTGTAACGTTGGCTGTTTTTTCAGGCTAAGTGAATGACAGTAGCTGGTTTTCACTTGAACAAGGATCCGAAGATCACCATAGCAACGGACAAAACCACGGCAACAAGCAAATGAGGTTTGTTAGTGTTGCTTCCTGCAGTCGGACCACCTGGACCAGTTGTGGTTGGGCAAGCTTCCAACGCATCGAGGTCGTCCATATATGATTTGCCAAGCCAAAGATTATAGGTTTTCTTCTCCCCAACATCAACAAGTTTCTTGGTTGAATCTTTGAACAAGAGATCTTTGCCATTATACTTGGTCGAGTTGAACAACTGGAAGTTAGACGAATCGGTTTGATTGATCCCAAGCTCGTCTGAAGCTTTTATTAGGAGATTCTTGAAGTTCGCGGCGTTGCTTGCTCCCACTTTTATCATCACGGCATGAGATGGAACTATTTCTAGGTAGCAGTCGTCGGGTTTATCTAAAAGAAGCCAAGCAAGGATTTTGTTTAGCTCAAATATATTATCGCACCCAAACTAAAAAATCACTGCAGGGTTTTGACACGAAATTTATTGCAAAATTACAGTAGAAAATGGTTTGTTTACTGAAGATGGAATCAATCACTCTTGAATACTTCTTTTATGTTGTGCTGTTTATCAGGCACTTTCCGATTTTCAGTCGATGAACGCCTACAAAGTGAATATTCAAATGAAAGCTAATGAGCGGTACTTTCTCGTGGTACTATTTATCGTACTTTACAAAGTGGCTCTAACGTGCGGAGGTGGGGGGGGGGGGGCAGCGGGGCGGGAACCCGGTAGTAAAGGAGGTGGGAAGTGCACAGCGGGTAGAACCTAAGAGGGTGCGGCAATCTGGGGAAATCAGAAAAAATTACACAACACTGCGTATATTTTGTAATCGAAAAAGGGAAAAGAGCTGGGGAAAAAAAAAACAAACAAAAATGGGGCTGGAACCGGGATAAAAGGGTACGGGAAGCGGGAAGTTTGGACCTCCCTGCCCCGCCACTCTAACATAAGTGAGTGAATGAAATCATTAATTGTGGCCACCCAAATGAAAGTTATTGAACAGTACTTTCCCGTGGTTCCGTTTATTCTGCGGTACACGGGGGCTCCGACTTAGCAACGTACAATCTCGTGAGGTGGTTGTCGTTTTTTAAAAATTTGCAATTTCTTTGAAAAAATCCACAGGAGCTTTAGAGCCGAGTGAAAGGCCGAGAATTTGACTTTTTACACGTACCAGCTCGCGATCCATCAGGACACAGATACACATAGTCACTGCTAGAGCTTGGTGCATTTTCTTTTACGGTGGTGTGTTTGACAAATGCAACATCACCCACTCCGTCCATCAAGCACCTGAAGGCGCCCGCGTAACCAGAGTAATTTCCTGTTGTGTTGCATTCATTTTTGCACAGAGCGCACAAGTTGTCAGGATTCTCGTTCTTGGGATCATAGTCAGGCTTTTTGACGTCTGAGAGTGGAATTAAAAAATAAGAAATAAATAAATATAAATAAATAAATGTATATAGTACTAAACAAACAAACGAACACAAACAGACTGATGTAAGGATGGATTGCTAGATAATTACATGAGAGACAATTAAAGATATAAGAAAAAATAATTGACAATAAAAACTAACGGTAAAAATTCACGACGTTTCGACCGCTCTTCGGTCATTATCAAGCGAAATGTTGAGAATAAGAATTTGCATAGATATATATAGTGACAAAGAGGTAAAAATATGTAATAAATATGTATGAAGTAAAAATATGTGAAAGTATGTGTAAAAAGAATTTACAAAGAAGGTGCTAAAACAATAAAAAGCATGCAAAACTAACTAAATAAAGACTAATTATATAAAAACCTTCGCACGAATTGAGTCGGACTGTACATTGAGACTTGGTCTCAGTTCATGAATAAAAAACATTTCGTAAATGAGGCAGTCAAATTTGTTTTTACATTTCTTTAGAATTTTAAAATTCTTGTTGAGATTCTTAGGGGCCAGAGAATGAACTGAGACCAAGTCTCAATGTACAGTCCGACTCAATTCGTGCGAAGGTTTTTATATAATTAGTCTTTATTTAGTTAGTTTTGCATGCTTTTTATTGTTTTAGCACCTTCTTTGTAAATTCTTTTTACACATACTTTTACATATTTTTACTTCATACATAGTATGAAATTTTTGCAACTTTCGAGAAAAATTGACTACATCTCAACCTTGTGATATCTAGCGATCAGGCTGTATTTCGTGCAGTGTTGCTAAACTTGGGTCTGAACGCAGGTTAGATCTTTGATGACTTGCAACTTAGACGTATGCTACGCTGACATTCAAGAAAATTACTCTTTAAGAGAAAACTGTCTTACTTGGTACGCAGCTTTCATTGAAAAAATTCCCTGCTGCGGCATAAGCATTGCAGCTTGGATCTCGCTCCATTATACCCATAGACAGAAGCTTCCCAACAGGCACATTCCATCCGGCTGTTTTTCCCGCTCCAGTGTGACAAGATTTTTTTCCCTTTAGAGTCTTGAACGTAATGTCTGTGTTGCTCTTCTTCACAACTGCTACAGCATTGTACTGACTGGTACCAGAACCATAGTCCTCACTGACTATTGGTCTCATTTCATACTTCTTGCCTGAAAGATGAAGTTGGGGTAAAGTAAACTGGGTGAGTGGTAATAAAGACGTTATTCCAAAATGGCCTCCACAGTTTTTATTGTTCTGCTTGACTTACCAAAAAATCGAGTTAAGGATCTCACAATTAAAAAAAAAACGTTTTTTTCAAAGGATTTTGTCAGGTGTCCTGATTTTGTAGGGGAAAAGGAAGAAATCACTGATAGAACATACGAACTTTTGAGGCTGTTAAGTTGTGGATTATACAGATTCTTGTTCCATTTTGGACGAAAAAGGTCACTGTATCTCAAATCTTGCTTAAGCCCTAAAACTCCAAGAAAGATGAAGTTAGTTAATTAGTTAACTAATTAGTTTAAATTTGTAAATTCTTCTTTTGAGTGGTGAAAATCATTAGCCGGGAATTTTTGAACAAGATCGGTAAGTTAGAATCTACCGAGAAAATTTCGTGTTGTCATTGGTTGAAATCGATCACGTGGCATATCTCTATTGGATAATTATTACGTATCACGTGACACTACACAGTTGAGTTTTCAAGCCTTTTTGCGTCCAAATCAGTGAAGTTAATATAGCAAGAAATAGTAAAATAGTAAAATAGATGGCTAAAAAACAACAGTGTTCCTGTGTTCAGCTTACTTGGTTATGCTTGTCGACTTGTTTCTCTTCAAACAAACAAGGGGGTTAGTTTCTAAAGAAACTTTGGTGCTGCGTCGGTGGGGGCGACACCTTTAAAGTGTCACTTTTGTCATTTTTTTGTTACATAAAATTTGAGGGACAACTCAGAAAAAAAAAATTTGGAGGATTCTGGCAGTAGTAATAAAGCCCTCACTTCCAATTTGTCTTCAAATTGTCCAAATTGCTCTCGAAACTGATTGTTTTTTTTTTTCCACATTTTATTTTCAGATCCATTTACAGTACAGTACAATCAATAATAATAATAATAATAATAATAATAATAATAATATCTAATTCATTTCCAATAACATCTTCAGATGCAATAGGTGCATTTACCCAACAAGTTCTCTAGCATTAATATACAGTTGCCATTTAGCCTGAAATTTTCTTCTCCTATTGTTCATTGCAGCTATGTACATTTCTGTTCTGTATTTCACATCATCCATTCCTATAAAGACTCCGACATTTGGGGTCACCCTACGTTTACGGAATGTTCAAATATGAAGTTTTGCAATAATAAAAAGATAATTTAGTAAATCACATTCCTCATCTAATCTGCCTACCAAAACGTCTTTTAAAGTGAAATCGTCACGTGGCCCGAGAGTGTATACCAGAAATGTTCAAAATGTTTCCAAAAGAGATTTGAAAAAGAACATTCATAAAATAGGTGGTGAACCGTCTCTGATCCAGCCTCACAAAAAGTACAAAGATCATTCGGAACATAACCTATCTTAGCAAGGCAATAATTTGTAAAGGTAATGTCGCCTATCATTTTAAATTGAGAACTTTTAATAAAAGTTTCAGATGCAAGCGACTTTATATTGAGAAAGGCATTTGCAACAGTTAAATCATCAAGGTCAAAGTCCTCTTTCAGTTTTTTGAAGCTCCTCGAAGGTTTTGCTTTTTCGGACACTAGCAAGTGATAAAACTGCTAACTTTTACTTGTTACTGGGTTAAAGACTTTTTCTCCACAGAAAAATCCTAATACTCCTGATTCTTTTTCGATCGGATACAAAGCCTTTAGGTGGGCAGGAATCGCACTTCGTACCCCTGTCCAGACTAAAAAATTCGTATTTCTCAGACCAACACCTATTGCATCGTTATAAGATTGTACATTATCTTTATCGAATTGTAAATGATGGCAAAATAAAATTCCAGCTTTTACATAGTTCGGATAATATATTGGTTTACCATCTATTTTCATGTTTTTATTATTCCAGATTATACTTTCGGACTTGGGAGACAATTTTCAGCCTCGGGATTTTTACTCTTTTAAGCATCCTCCAAATTACTTTATTGTTAAGATATACCATTACATTGCGAATAACTTGCGTTTGTTTCAGTTAACATTTACCGAGCGCCCACCGAAAGTAATACAGTGAACGGGGGCTAAAACTGCATGAAAAAAAAGAATCTCGTAAATAACTTTCGGAAAAGTAAATTAAGTACCGGTATTACCTGCGAGATTGATTTCACCACCATCCAGAGTAATGAGGTCGGCCTGTCCTTTTTGGATTTTCTGCATGCAGTCCACAGCATCCTTCTCCTCGACACAAGAAAATGTAACGGTCAAACCAAGAAGACCGGCCAGTGCTTCCAAAGGAGTTTTAAACGCGTCGCATTTCGCTTTCTCATTGGTTGACTTGGTGCACCATCGCATTGGGAAAGCTTGTCCATGGCCTAGAAACGAAGAAATAGCAAAGAACTTTTTACATGAAACCTTCCACGCCTTGGGCTCTCTTTTAATAACAGCCAAACGTTCTAAGGCACCAGGGAATTTACAAAGTTTGAATTAAGTTCGAATCATCGATCAAAACTGACTGAAGGCCGCTTGAAAAATAGTTCTTTAACAACTTGTTTTGTCACGCATAGCAGTAAACGCTTATCCCGTTATTTTTTGCGAACACGCCAATATGATCATTGGCTAAATCGTCGTTTAAAATTCGCTGATAGAAAACGGTTGTGCACGATATGGACATGGAAAGTTAAAAATCTTTGACCCTTTGCAAAGACGACCTAAATATCGCTGTTTTTCCCTTGAAACCATTTGTATGTCTACTGAATCAATTGGACTATATATCCTACACCTCCTGGTTTTATACTGAGGAACAGTCAACCTGGCTGCACCCTTGGGAACCAGAGGTTTCTCTCGCTTGCTTTCATGGAGCAGTGAAAATAATAGGAACAATTCATCACTCTGCATGCGCATTGGTTTATTCTACACTTCAGTGTCTTCTTACTGGCATTTGAATATTTCACTTTAGCTTGAGACTTGACCTGTACAAACGAGTCTTCATATTTTCCAGCGGTCTTGATAAACTCCAACTGCATTATATAAACCCGAGATAAGTAATAATACGAGTTTTCGTCAGAGCCAGAAGAAAGTGGCCTCAATAACGAAAAGGTCGTATGAACGGAGCGGTCTTTAACATTGAATATGCAAGTTAGGTCTCAATTCGATTTTCCATGCTCGGACGGTAATAAAGAATTGACCAAAAACGACCGTGAAATTTGTGGGACAGCTGACAGCAATGCGAACAGGAAAAAGTTAACCATGCGACATATACGTAGGACTCTGCCGTATTCTGAAGTTCCCAAGGAATAAGTACACAACAATCTAATAATTTCAGTTTCATAATCTAACTGCAAACAGTTGAAGAGCCGGGACTCAAGCGTCTAGACAAACGAGGAATTAATTAAAAGCCAAACCTCACAGTTAAACGCAAACCTCACAAAGTAAAAGACTCCTTCGTTCCAGGTAGGCAGGTTCGTCTTTTTTCGCCGCCGGGATTTTCATGATAGTTTAATTTCAGGGACACCCAGCACAAAAATTTAGAGGCCAATGGTTTAAAAGTCGTTCACTGTTTTCGTGAGTTGTTTCAAGGCATGTTAAAGGAATATTTGTGTACAATTTAAGTCACTGAGAAAATGTTTGGAAACAGATATCTATCCGCCGAATTTCTGAGCTGCTGTTGGACCTCCAGACGACATATAGGTCCCTACGAAAACGGACGGAATATGATTTTACGAAACTTGTAAGGTGACATTTTTCATGACAATTTATTCTGAATTTCTGAAGCGCTTAATGCCTTCCGAACAGATATGCGACAGAAATTATACGTTGGGGGCTCCTGTTAGTTTCCGATATATCCTGATTTTCTGGGTTAGACATCTAAACTACAAAGATTACTAAGCTTTAGTAGACGTGGAACGAGCAGTAGTCAAATTCGACTAGTTGTTGTTTCATTTTGAGGCCAAACTGTTGTGTAATATAATTTTGCAAGGAACTGCATGTTCATGACATTCATGTTTCACCACGAGGAGAATATAAAGCCTTGTCTTGAAATGGAATTTCTGAGTTGTTTTGAGGGTTATATATTTGAACTGCTATGCAATATTCTTTGCGATATTGTTCTCGTGACAAAAGTTCCATAGCTTCCGTAAATCTGAGCTGTTTTGCATCCGTACCATAAGTAACGACACGAAGATACAGGGAGTGCCGTGGTCAGTGTAAACACCAGAGATTTCCATCGAATCGCGAATGAATTGAGGGTGACATTTTTTTTCCTACCGATGGATGACCCTAACCAATTATACCTCGGTTTGCCACACTGAACTGCACCAAAGCCAAGCTATTAGTTTAGTGCATAGTGCATGTGCACAATTGCACTGAGGGCGCGCACTATTATGACACACCGTGTTAAAATCTTTAGTTTCGTGAGCAAATAAAAAGAGAACGAATGAAATTTTGATAATACGAAGCAAAAGTGCAACCGATATTTGTTAATTGATATTATAGCACAAGAAATACATTGGCTGGCGACATTAGGAAAAGACACAAATCAAAGTCAGTTGTCTTCGCTCTATGCAAATTATGCAAGGAAACGAGCGCGATGTGTTGTTCACCAAAGCCTTATACATCCACGAACGTGTGTAGGCCATTACCTTGTCTTTCGACTTACCTACAGCCAGGAAAACAACAGTGCTCAGGAGGGTGAGTGCAGCAGTGTACATGTTGCGGGGTGGAGTCTGAAGGTGTGTGCCGCGCGGCAATCAGATCGATAAAGCGTCTAGGCAATGTAAATATGTGACTCTTATTATACTGTTCCATCAAAATTTGCATTTTTGGCATTGAGCAATGGAGCTAAGGTAATTTTAGAAGCAAATTAAAAAAGGGTACGCCAAAAAGGGAAGACAAAACAAAGGAAACCACTTGCTGTCTTAGGCTATTTCAGCACTTAACTTTTCCAGTTAGGAATTCGTCTGTGATCAATTCTGTTTTTTATGTTTCGTGCAGATTCTTTAAAAACGAACAGAAAAGGAAAGACAAGACTAAAAAGAAGAAGAAGAAGAAGAAGAAGAAGAACAAAGCTTAAACAAAACCTACAGGCCAATGTCACTTCCTGAAGCTTAACCTCAGAGCGGGTATTGATTTAAGAGCTGATGGCTGAAACAGTTTTGGCATTTATAGATACCTTACTTATAGATTATTTCAGGTATTCCTTCCGGCTGCATTGCAAATGACCGAATATCGCAAATAATCTTCACCCTTACTCGTTTTCTTACCTCAAATGCGACAAGGAAATTTCATTTCCTACACGTATTTTTGCAAGAGAAAGCCCAGTCGGCCATGTAACAGTCACGTATTAACTTGTTAACATGTGGGCAATGAGGCTTTACTGGAGAGACTCGCCTCGAATTCCCGCGCGAGTGACAAGCGCGCGCGGTTTGCTTCTTGCTCATTATAAAGAGGGATTGCTCGTATCCCAACGCCTTAAAATGGCTTGATGACCTGAAGGGTCTCACCTACGAGCAGGGTGGCAAGCAACTTTCTCGCGCTTAACTCAGATTCCCGCTCGATTGGCGAGCGCGCGTTTCGCTTCTCGTTAGTTGAGACTGACCTTTCGAGTATGCTATACCTTAACCTTTGATAAGCCAGAAGTTTCTCATCTACGGGCAGTACCTCTTTTCTTCAAACAACCGAGGTCTGAAATGTCCGCCATCTTTCGCTCCTGCTGAAATAGACAGTTGACATTTCAGCCTAGCAGCCCACAATTCCCACTTCTGCTCTGAGATGGTCGAGCGACTGAGGGACACGCAAGCGCGCAACCAGCGCGTCGTGTTTCCACGCGCCAGCCAATTTTTGCGCGTGCTTGCGTGTTTTTCTCGCTCGATTATCCAGGCTGAGCGCAAGGATAGATTGTTCTTATACCCGACTATCTCTGAGAGAAAACAGAGACTCCTTATAGTTCACCAGTTACAGCTGTTTTGCTGGGGTTTGTGGATCACTGATGGTTTATGTTATTATCAAGTGCAAAGTTCTTCCTTTCCCCAGGGCCAATCGAGGAAGCGACACAAACACGCACGGAAGTTGGAACATTGGTTTGCATGAACTCGAGGTGGGCCAAACAGGGATGCAAGTCAAATGCCAAGGCGTACACAGCCAGGGTGCCAAACGAACTCGCCTGAGTGCACACAAGTTGTCAAAAAGCTATTGAAATGCTGCCTTATTACTTTGATTTGTATTACGGCACGCGCACCACGCACTCAAGTACTTGAGCAATAGATGGGTGGGGAAGAATTTTTCACTTTAGAATTTCATTATTAATGTTTATTTTTATAGGGGGAAAATTTTTATATAAATTCCAATATTAACTGTATCTTATTATTTTCATTTAGGTGCCACAATTAGTTTACTATTGTTTATCAAATGGATTCACACAGGTAGCCCAAGCTCATACTGCGAGTGTATTAATAAATGTAAGGATTTGAAATTATATATGAATTCGAAATACGTCTACTTCTGAAAGTCACTGGCGAGCAGAGTAATTTCAAACTCTTCAAATTTTAAATAATTAATTCTAGAAGATGTAAGCCACCGCTTTAACGTCAAATTTCCTTTTCCTTTCCGGCCTCTCTCTTTTGTTGCGCAAAGGATTCTAATGTTAATAGTAACAAGTTGAGTTAGACTAACATTGGTGAGAAGCAAACGTTAAGAGCTCCTCCTTGTCCTTCGTCTTCGTTTTTTCTCCCACTTAATTTGGGTTCTTTTCTTGGGAGCTTCTGCCAGGCAAAGAGTGCTGGAAAGATGGAAGATGAGTGACAAGATTTAAAGGCCTAGAAGTGCATAGTCGGATCCGTTTTTAAGTTCTCTCCTGAACTGGGAGTATGTCTGCTCAAGAACATAGAATTCTCTCGCCGTTACCACCACAGACCAGCCGCCAGATTGCCGCCTAGTTTCAAATTGAAAATCAAGTTTTTCTAATGATGATTTTCTCCCACTGCCCCAAAATTGGCTTTGTTTTCAACAATCGGACCCTGCAGTTACAGCGGATAGGGGGGGGGAAGGGAAGGGGAGGGGATGTTTACTCGAAAAAATTTAAAACGGGTGGGCTCTGACTCGAGGTTCACTTGCTTTTTCAGATACCTGTTATTCCACGTATTATAGACACACCCGCGTTTCTTCGTCGACTCAGATTCAGTCGCTCGAAGGCTCCAGGCGTTCATATATTTTTGCGTTATAATATGTGTAAAATTGTTCAACTTTTGTTTAAAATTCACTTTCTAATGTATTTTAGGGGACCTTTAAAATGCTAAAGTAGCCTTGCTGGTTATGTGACGTCATCAAAATTCTAAAACGTAAACCAAGGCCACCACAAAGCTCTTCTTTTAATATGTTCAACACACTAGTGAGATAAATCTTCAAGGAAAGTTTCATGTCGATACATTGCTTCCTTTTATAGATAAAACAGTTTGAAGTTTGATATAATTATAGGCAGCTCGAAACACAGCAATTCTCCAAATTTCATAAGACCGATATTTTGCGCTACTTTTTAATTTTCAGGTATCATTATACCGTAAAAATGTCATCTCTGTAAATGTGGAGAGAAACTTGGAATGTTGATTTCACTGACTGCCTCATCTCTCTTATGGACTTTGATGGCCGCCATATTGGTGCCCCCAAGAGGGACACCAATATGGCGGAGGCATACTGTATCTTGTAATTTTCTGAAAGCTATTTTGTCGATAACTTTCTTGGGAAGAGTACTATAGACCCACAAATTGTTGTCGTTGTTTTTTTTTACCTACCGTTTAACTCCTTTGTTTCTGAATGTTGTTCATGGAAGCAAACTCATTTCATCATAATGATGAAAACCAAGAGCGCAAAAAAGGCACCCCTTTCAGGTGGAGCCTCCCCGTGTAGCTGCCACCTCCCTCCTCAGGGGATATAGGGAGTATCATCCCCCAGGGAATTGTAGGTCTAAGGTATGGAAACTCGAAAAAAAAACGTGGGTTGTTGGCTTGCAGTGGCATTCCCCAATCCAAAATTCAGGAACTACTAAGACAATGAGCAGTCCCTATTTTTTCCCAGCAATAGTCCAGAAAGAGGTGAAACACGCGCGATTGGCGCAGAGTTTGCCCGAGCGCTCGTTCACTGAGTAACGTGCAAACTTTCAACAAAACAAAAATGCACACATGTCATCTTGCTTATTTTAACAATTACTTTAGAAGAATAACAAGTCAAATTGATCATGAACATGAGCCACACTCGTTGGCTTAAATGTTGGAACAACCTACTATGCTAATTCCCTTTATTTACTCATGCAAAGCCTAGACAAAAAATATAGCTTTTGTCAGGAAAACTCCATACTCCGTGGGCGTATTGCAGACGCCTATCGTTACAAGTTAACAAATACTATTTAATTTAACCTTCTTTTAAGCGACCTATTTATAGGTGCAAAGTGCAAATAATATTATGACTAGTTTGGGTCTTGGACATCTGACTACATTCGAATCCAATCCTGGATTCATGAAGTTTGGTTGAGTCCAAATTAATGTGTCGTATGTATTGTTAGAATACAAAAGCCTATCGTCAATATTAAGGATCCTTCTTAGCTTAAGAGAGTTCCTGACAACAAAATAATTTCCTACAACTGATAGTCTGCCTGATCCAGCCACAGGACAAATAAACTAGATACAATCTGGTATCAAACAGGATATACAAATATTCAATTGGTACAAGCTGGATATACAAAGGTACCACGTGAATTCAAAGTGAAGAGCCAGAGATTCGCTGACAAAGACATTTTTTGTGTACACTTGAACAATGACGATTTTTAAGTCAAAATCTGTCACAGGAAAAAAGTCAGCTACATGAAGTTACTTTCAGCCGACGGCAGGGCTTTCCAGAAGGGCCACCAGGCCAATGGATACCACACAAAGGGAGCCAACCAGAACACCTGTCCACAGCTACGTAAGAGAGGAAATAAAAACAATATTAGGTACATTTATTTAGTGATTCAGTGATTTTGTGGGGGCGCGGTGGTGTAGTGGTTAGCGCGTTGGACTTCAGATCTGGAGGTCGGTGGTTCGACGCCAAGTCCCTGCCATCGTGTTGTTTCCCTAGACAAGATACTTTGCCCTACATTGTCTCTCTCCACCCAGGTGTATAATGGGTACCGGCAACGTACTGCTGGGGGGGGACTAGCATCCCGTCCAGGGGGGAGTGGCAATACTCTCAGTTGCTTCATGCTACGGAAACCGGGATAAGCTCCGGCCGTGTGGGCCTCCTTGGCCCGAGTGCGACTTTATCCTTATTTAGTGATTCAGCATTGCTCTCCCTTCCCCCTGAATATTCCATTTTCCAGTTGTGTGCTTAGTGTTCTGGCCTTTGACTGGAAGCAGGGCTAATTGATGATTGATAGTTTAATACAAAATAATTACCTGACAGCCAAATGTTGAATGCGTAATTAATACAAGATAAAGCGATACGAAATCCTAAAAATATAAATATACATTACAAATATTCACATTAAAATGTGTCTAAACATCGAAATATTAAATATCTATATAACATATGATGTAACTGCATGTATCTTTGTTTTCTTAAAAATTTGTCATAGCAGGTAAAAACGTTCTTTTAAAACGACTGGTTTTGCATTTCGGTGCATTAAAAGTACGTGGCCCCCTAAGATTTTACTTGGGTTGGTGTCTATGAGGGACTAAGGTGGTGTAACTTGTGAGATGGGCTGCACATGTCATTAAATAACTTAGAATAGGCTGATTCTCTCCTACTGCCTTGGCTGGAAAGGTTGAAAAGACTAAGGTCGTCCTCATAGGTGTACTCAGGGCTAATAACATGAAGGCCCTCTTCGGAACCCTCTTAATGTCCTCCTGGAGATACTTAGGTAACGCTGGAGTTGACTTTGGTTTGTTACAAACCTGCTTGCTTTTCATATGTAAATAATGATGTTAAAAAGCTTGTTACCTTAAGAACAACATGATTTACATATTGAAACCAGGAAGGTTTGTATCAAAGCAAAGTCAACTCTAGCGTCACTTCCACTCAAAGGCCAGATCGCCAAGCACACAACTGTAAAATGGGCTATTAAATAAAAATTGCCAATTCTATCCCCTCCCCTCCCCTGAACCTGGTGATCCTCCCACCTCTCCTCCCCTGGGTTGTTCTCGATGCTGCCTCCCACCCCTCCTCTTGTGGATTGGATGCTAATACTGCCTCCCACCCCTCCCCACTGGTTTGGATGCTGATGCTGTCTTGCACCACTGCTCCCCTCAGTTGGATGCTGATACTGCCTCCCGCCCCTCCTCCCCTGGGTTGGTACTGATGCTGGGTGCTGATACTGATACTGCCTCCCACCCCTCCTCCCCTGGGTTGGTATTAGAGACTTAAACCCTGATGGCGACGCTAAATTAAAGGAAAACAAAACTTACAAAACGAGTATCATGTTCTTTGAACTACCCACGAGTTATTTTGTAAAGAGAGCATTCAAGTTCAAAGAGAGAGGGACAATTCTCGTCATGTGTTCATGTTCTCCATAAAGCCTTAAAATGCGATAATTTCACATTGCAAAGAACTGCAAAGAAATGGTCCAAATAATGCACATGCAGAGCCATTGTTTTGCTCATCAGTAAAGTCAACTGTTATGTGATGCTCTCGTTGCCTTCCCTGCTGTGGTTGCTTAAAGTCCCTGTAAAACAAGGGGGAGCCTAAACATGCTCCATAAATGCTTGCACCCCACTCTTGTTTCAGTCTATGACACGTTTCTAACAAAGCCAAGAAATTTTGCAGTTGACATGTTTATTGTATTTCACACCAAGAGAAGGAAATTCACCTTGTTTGTCAGACGGAAACCAACAATTCCAACAATCCACTTCACAAAGATGAGGACAGTCACCTCTAAAGGCAACAGAAAAGACATGTTAAACGCGAAAAGCCCCAGGGGCATTAGACCCGCCGTTGTTCTCCCTCCCCTCAGGGTGGTACGGAGCCACCGTAACCGGTAAATAGAGGATATTGCACGGCGGCGCAAAGATATGAATTTGATTTTCGATTGGTAAAAACAATATCTCAAGTAAGAGCGCAGCGAGTGAGTAAAATATTGTTTTTTACCACAAAAAAATAAAATTCATATCTTCAAGCCACCGTGTAATTTTCTTTTTATTATATAGACATACATACATTAGAATTAGACAAGAGTATTTTTGCACAAATAACAGTGTAAGAGCGGGAAATGCCGTCATCGATATCCTCACTAGTGAGGATATGTAAAATACGCCACTCGAGTCCCGGATGTAGTGGTCTATTTTCGAGTGGTCTATTTTCCACTAAAACACTCTTGTCTATATAATAATCGTGTATATACAGGATGTCAATAGGTTAGTACTAGACAGTAAAATGAAAAACGAGTTACCCGAATACTAAATATTAAATGAGCCTTTAGTTAGCAGTAACGTGAAATGTAATCTAGTCTAAAACAAATTTAATTTTGAGCGACATTAACTAGAATAGGTTTTAAGCTCCTCCAGTATTGACTACACGTTTATTTTCAGTGGTTTGAAATCGAATGTCGAAAATAACTAGTATGTGTTTGCCTTGGTTGAGCTTTTGCTGACACACGCATTTCCTTCATTAAGCGCCCTCCCTTTTTCGTGTTATTAATTCTTAAGGAAGCGCCAACTCGGAGTCCCCCTTAAATGCAGTCAAAGTGAAAAAATCAGGGAAGAGAAGGTGAAAATTACTCCAGCTTTATTAGTTTTGTTGGCGAATTTGAGCTGCTTTTCATGATAGCTAAGATTAAAGCTGTAGTTTATTGAAGTTGAAAATGTAAGGTAGAAATGTAAAATAAGTTGCCTGGGGACTTGGTCGAGGAAACATGTGGGTATGAGTTATTTGACAGGTTAGGAAATCTTTGCTTTACCAAAAGGAATTAAAATGTTATTTAATTTTTCAATCAATCAGGAGCCAAGCCTAAACCAGCCTTTCGGCTTGGCTTACGAGCATTTTCCCGCGCTTTTGCACCAGTTGCATGTGTTTGCTTTACGTCAGTGATTGGCTCGTTACATTTATTGTAACTGGCCAGGCGTGATCGTTTCTGTAGCTTCTATTTAATAGGGTGGCAAAGTGTTGAGAGGCCGAAAGACATTTACTTCAAAAAATTCTGATTTAAAGTAATTTTCAACATCCACTAGACAACATACACGCATACAAAACATTGAGTCCAATAAAGCCACAAACTACCGATACGGGTTGTTTAAGGTTAGAACACTCCCGTACGTCTCTTATCATGCGTTTCGAGAACCTCCGTTTTTAATGGCATCCACACCAGGAAATGACAAACGGTAGTCGAAAGATGCTTTTGCGTTCCCAGACTTTTTTCGGACCTTTTTGTTGTCTGTTGCGCACGCACATGCTTCAGTGGCACCCGCGATATACCCACGGTGATTGTAGCGACTGTGATGTCAGCCAGTTATTGGGAAGTTGCAGTTTTGCCGTCCACACCAAAACGATAGACCTCTGTTTTCAAAAGTTCCTAATCTGGAACTGAAGCGTTTTCGACGTAAAATCTCCGTTTTTACCGATAAACGTCCCGTTTTCAATCGTTTTGTGAGGAAATTCGGGCAAAACACACAAAAAAAGCATATCTTTTCAAACAAATGAAAGCGTGGTGTGTGTGGACAGGGGCTAAGACAGCCTGTAGAAACTGCTTTATCGCGGCCTGCGGATTCCAAATAAACCGACTATCACCAACACCACAACAACAGCAACAAAAACATACAAAATATGCAAACACATACATCACTAGCAAATCGTTTATGGAGCAGTTTGGTCATTATTAAAACATCAATATTTGGTGATAGCTCTAGCCCTCTCAAATAATGAAAATATTAATAAACAAACACACTATTGAGTTCAACTTTGTTTATTCTTTCGGGAATGAAACAAAGAAAACTGCTATTTTAGGTAACACTCATTAGAAGACTTGTTTTGCAGTCTAAGGTAAAGTTAACTTTGCTTATTCTTACTTTGAGAATGAAATAAAAGACTGCAATTCCTGATTAGAATCACACTCCGAAGTAGCTGCGTATTCCTTCTGGAATGAAACAACCAATGTCTTGACTTATTTCTAACCAGGAAACAAGCGTATCTTGGATCTAGCATTCTTAAAAACATGTATTTTGCAGTCAAAGTTCAACTTAGCTTTGCTTTTTTCTTTCTCTGAGACAGAAACAAGACTGCAAATTCTATTTAAATCACACTAACTCCGAAGAAGCTGCTTATTCATTCTCGAATGAAGCGACCACCTTCAATTCTGAACATATTTTAACGCGTCTCTTGGACCTATTAAAGAACCATGTGCTGTAGCAAACAACAGCAAACGATAATTGAAGTTCAACTATTCTGTTAAACAAAAACTGCCTCTCTGTCTCTTTTTGCTTCAAGTAAAGATTTGAATGAAAGTCCTCTTTTATAAAAAAAACCGCTATTGATCAGCATATGTAAATAGCGCTATATATATATATGTAAAAAAAGATAGAGTCGCACTCAGGCCAAGGAGGCTCACACAGCCGGAGCTTATCCCGGTTTCCGTAGCATGAAGCAACTGAGAGTATTGCTACTCCCCCCTGGATGGGATGCTAGTCCATCGCTGGGTTATCCCCAAGCAGTATGTGGCCAGTACCCATTTATACACCTGGGTGGAGAGAGACAATGTGAGGCAAAATGTCTTGACTAAGGAAACAACACAATGGCAGGGACTGGGCGTCGAACCACCGACCTTCAGATCTCAAGTCCAGCGCGCTAACCACTACACCACTGCGCCCCCACAAATAGCGCTATTTAAACTATTAAATTATTATTATTAATTATTATAATTAAGTGTCCTAAAGTCTAAAAAAAGTAATAACAAACTGGAATTTTGACAGGGAGAAGTTTCACTTTAGATGAGAGTGAAAGACAGTCGCCAGTGTTCATTTGAACAATGACCCAAAGATCACCATAGCAACGGACACTGAAACCATGGCAACAACCAACTGAGGTTTGTTAATGTTGCTTCCTGAAGTCGGACCACCTGGACCAGTTGTAGTTGCTGAAGTCGAACCACCTGGACCAGTTGTAGTTGGGCAAGCATCCAACGCATCGAGGTCGTCTATATACGATTGGCCAAGCCAAAGCTGATAGGTATTTTTATCCCCAACATCAACAAGTTTCTTGGTTGAATCTTTGAACAAGAGATCTGTACCATCGTACTTGGTCGAGTTGAACAACTGGAACTTGGAAAAATCGGTTTGATTGACCCCAAGCTTATCTGAAGCTTCTATCAGGAGTTTCTTGAAGTTTGCGGCGTCGCTTGCTCCTACTTTTATCATCACGGCATGAGAAGGAACTATTTCTAGATAGCAGTTGTCGGGTTTATCTAGAAAGAAAAGTAACCAACAACCAAGGTTTTTGTTTAGCTGAAATATATTATCGCACCCAAACGAGAAATCATTGCAGCGTTTTGACACGAAATTTATTGCAAAATTACAATTATAGAAAATGGTTTGTTTACTGAAGATGATCAGTCACTCCTAAGCACTTCTTTTATCATGTTTATGTGGTGCTGTTTATCGTGTAACTCGAAGAGCGCCGACAGTGGGAATATTCAAATGAAAGCTACTGAGCGGTACTTTCTCGTGGTACTATTTATCGTACTTTACAAGGTGGCTCTAACGTGCGGAGGTGGGGAGGGGGGGGGGGAAGCAGCGGGGCGGGAACGCGGAAGAAAAGGGGCCGAGAAGTGTACAGGGTGTGGAACTGAAAGAGGATGCGGAAAGCTGAATTCCCATGGTAGCTGCAATTAGGAAAAACCAGAAATTACACAACATTGCGTAACATTTTGCAATCGAAAAAAAAAGAGCTGGAAAAAAAAACAAGAAAACAAAAAAACAACAACAACAAAACAAACGAAAATGGGCCTTGAACTGGGATAAAAGGGTACGGGAAGAAAGACGTTTGGACCTCCCTGCCCCGCCACTCTAACTTTTAAGTGAGAGAATGAAATCATTAATTGTGGCCACCCAAATGAGTTATTGAACAGTACTTTCCCATGGTTTCGTTTATTATGCGGTACACGGGGGCTCCAACTTAGAGTTTAAGAAGTCTACAATCAACACTTTCGGTTGTCGCTTTCAAAAATTCGTAATTTGATGGAAAAAATCCGTAGGAGCTTTAGAGCCAAGTGAAAGGCGGAGGATTTGACGTTTTATACGCACCATTTCGCGATCCATCAGGACACAGATACACATAGCCACTGTTTGAGCCCACGGTGGTGTGTTTCACAAATGCGACATCACCAACCCCGTCCACCAAACACTGGAAAGCGCCCGCGTAATTAGAGTACTTTCCTGTTGTGTTACATTCATCTTTGCACAGAGCGCACAAGTTATCGGGATTCTTCTTGTTGGGATCATAGTCAGGCTTTTTGACGTCTGAGAGTGGAATAAATAAATAAATAAATAAACAAATACTTGAAATAGATAAATAAATAAATAATGTACATAGTGCAAAAAGAGAGTGCAAAAATTGGGTCTGAGTGCAGGTTAGACTTGCGATGACTTGCAACTTAGACGCATGCTACGCTGACATTTAAGACAATTACTCTTTAAAAGAAAACTGTCTTACTTGGTACGCAGCTTTGATTGAAAAACTTCCCGGCTGCGATATAAGCACTGCAGCTTGGATCTCGCTCTATTATACCCATAGACAGAAGCTTGCCAACAGGCACGTTCCAACCAGCTGTTTTTCCCGCTCCAGTGTGACACGATTTTTTTCCCTTTAGATTTTTGAACGTTATGTCTGTGTTGCTCTTCTTTGCAACTGCTACAGCCTTGTAACTGGTGGCAAAACCGGAACCGTAGTCCTCACCGAGTATTGGTCTCATTTCATACTTCTTCCCTGAAAGATGAAGGTGCATGGGGTAAAGTAAACTGGGCGAGTCGTAATAAAAACGTCATTCCAAAATGGCCTCCACAGCTTTTATTGTTCTGCCCGATTTATCAGAAAAATCAAGTTTTGGATCTCACAATTGAAAGACGTTTACAGTGTTTAAATGGATTTTGTCAGGTGCCCTGATTTTGTATGGGAAAAAGGATTCTTGCTTAGTTTACGAAGAAATCAATAATCTGTAAGAACGTTTGAGGCTGATAAGCAGTGAATCATTAGTTGTAGAGTATCAAAGTATCTCAAATCTTGCCGAAGCCCTAAAACTCCACACAAGCTAATTAATTAGTCTCTGAATATGAATATTTGAAATAATCATATATCTAAACTGCGGATAAAGATAGAATTATATGAAGATCATCGCAGTGAAGGTGTTTCAACTTAAGCAGTTGAAAAGAAGAAACCTGAAAAAATTCAGGCTTGAACGGGAATCGAACCCATGACCTCTGTGATACCGTTGCAGCGCTCTAACCAACTGAGCTATCAAGCCAACTGGGAGCTGGTTAATTGTGAGTTCGTATTTATTCCTGCGATACCGCTGTACCGGTATCGGTATCATATTCATTTCTCCATCTACGGGATAAATACGAACTCACAATTATTCAGCTCCCAGTTGGCTTGATAGCTCAGTTGGTTAGAGCGCTGCAACAGTATCGCAGAGGTCATGGGTTCGATTCCCGTTCAAGCCTGAATTTTTTCAGGTTTCTTCTTTTCAACTGCTTAAGTTGAAACACCTTCACTGCGATGATCTTCATATAATTAGTCTCTGTTGCAAATCGCTCTTTTGACTGTGTGAAAATCAGTGCCCGGGAATTTTTGAATAAGGTCGGTAAGTTAGAATCCACCGAGAAAATTTCTGCAGCGATAGTAATAAAGCCCTCGGTTCCAATTTGTCTTCAAAATGTCCAAATTGCTCTCGAAACGAATTATTCATTTTTCGCACAATTTTTGGCCTTGGGATTTTTACTCTATTAAAAGCATCCTCTAAAAGTACTTTATTGTTAAGAAAATATCATGTGTTTGTTTCAGTAAACCGATTTAGCGAGCATCCACCGAAAGTAATGACAGTGAATGGGCGCTAAAACTGCACGAAAGAAAAGCCAGAATCTCGTAAATAACTCTCGGAGCAGTAAATTAAGTATTACCTGCGAGATTAATTTCACCACCATCCAGTGTAATGAGGTCGGCCTCTCCTTTTTGGATTTTCTGCATGCAGTCCACAGCATCCTTCCCCTCGACACATGAAAATGTAACGTTCAAACTAACAGCAGAGGCCAGGGTTGGTATTTCTGCTTTAAAGGCTTCACATTTTGTTTTTTCATTGGCTGACGTAGTGCACCATCGCATTTGGATATTTTGTCCACGGCCTGTATAGAAACGGAGAAATAGAAAAGAACATTTTACATGAAACCTTCCACGTCGTAGCCTCTCTTTTAACCCTTTAAGCCCTAAGATAAAAATGAATATTCTCCTTGCTGTTCTCTATACATTTCTTATGGAGCTAATAAGGAGAATTTGTCTAAATAACAAGACACCTCATCCTTGCTGACCACTTTCTTTATTCTCATCACTTGATTATTTGAACAAGTACTAATAATGTAAAGAGAAATTTCTTTTTCGTCACTGTTAGTGCTTAAATTAAGGGTTAATAAGAAACAAACGTTCTAAGGCACCGGGGAATTTACAAAGTTCGAATTAAGTTCGAGGTTCATTGGTCAAATCTTACTGAAGGCCGTTTGCAGGGGCACCCAACGAGAACATTTTGCCAAAATACTTGATTGGCAGAAATATCATTTTCTGCTTTTAAAGATTGTTTCAGGCCTTTTTAAAAGCATTTTTGAGGAAGTTAACACAGGTTGATCTGTTCGGCGTTTTTAGCTGAAAATGCAGGCCGCAGAAAACTCTGGAAAATTTTAGGAAACGGAATCCTAACCACCGAATTTCCAAGCTGCTGAAGGCTTTCCGAAAATGCTAGCTGACCTTATTTTACCCTCCGAACGACATTTTCAAAAACAATAGAAATATTAACAAGTCCTCTTGTTACGAAAGTCTGAGGTGATGTTTTGCCAAAGAAATCTCTATTTTTAACAAGAATTAAATCCGAATATCTAAGGGGATTTAGGCCTTCCGAACAGATATTCCGCCGAAATAAACCGTTGGGTGTGTTTGTAAAATAATTCTATAAACAACTTGTTTTCACACGCATATTAGTAAACATTTACCCCGTTATTATTGGGCCTTGGTATCACGCAGTTTATTTTATTTTTTTTGCAAATAAGCCAATATGATTGGCTAAATCGTCGTTTAATATTCGCTGATAGAAAAAGTTTGTGCACGTTATGGTCATGGAAAGTTAAAAATCTTTGCAAAGACGACCTAATTACCGCTGTTTTCCCCTCGAAACCGTTTGCATGTCTACTGAATCAAATTAAACTACACGTCCGTGTTTTCCACTGAGGAACAGTCAGCCCGGCTGTACCCTGGGAACCAGCGGTTCCCCTTGCGTGCTTTCTTGGAGCAGTGAGAATATGAACAATTCACCACTCTGCGCATTGGTATATTCTACACTTCAGCATCTTCTTGAATATTTGAATATTTCACTTGAATATTTGAATATTTCACTTAAGCTTGAGACTTGACCTGTGCAAATGCGTCGCCATATTTTCCAGCGGTCTTGATTAATTCCAAACCGGATTATATGGCGCCGAGATTAGTAAAAATACGACTCTCGTTAGAGCCAGAAGAAAGTGGCTTCAATAAAGAAAATGTCGTATGAACGGAGCAGTCATAACATCGAATAATCTAAGACAGGGCTTAACTGCGATTCTTCCATGCTCGGAAGGTAATAAAGAATTGACAAAAAACGACCGTGAAATTTATGGGACAGCTGGCAGCAATGCGAACAGAAAAAAGTTAACCATGCGACATATACGTAGTACCCTGTCATATTCTGAAAGTCCGAAGGAATAAGCACACAACAATTTAATAATTTCAGTGTCATAATTCAATGCAAATAAAGGCAGAGGCGGAGCTCAAGCGTCTAGCCAAACGAGGAATTAATTAGAAGCCAAACCTCACAGTTAAACACAAACCTCACAAAGTAAGACTCCTTCGTAAGACTCCTTCGTTTCCATCGCCGCCGGGTTTCTTATGATAGTTTCAGGGGCACCCAACGCAAAACTTTAGAGGAAATAATTCGAATGTGGTTTACTGTATTTGTCTGTTTTCTTGGATTGTTTCGGGGCATGTTATATGCAAAGGGATTTTGTGTAAAATTTCATTAGTAGTTTTAGGAAATAGTCGAAAACAGAATCCTATCCCCCGAATTTCTGAGCTGCTGTTGGATCTCTGAAAATGTTAGCTGACCTCATTTCCTACCGTAGACGTCACAATTTTTCCATGTTGCAAAAGAAATGGCCTTTTTCGTTCACGTACGCGCGAGTGCGAGAGCAATGTTCGCGCGCGATCTCGCTCACTCCGTACCTCTACCTTGAGGGACTGAAAGGAAGTACTCAAACAGACTATCATTTTTCTGATTTTCTGGGTTAGACATTTAAGCAACAAAGATTACTAAGCTGTAGACGTGGAACAAGAGTAATCATCAAACTCTAGTTGTTTCAATTTGAGGCCAAATTGTTGCGTAATATAATTAAGCGGCGCGACGTGCCTAGGCACGTCCGGCCGTCTCATAAAATGCAACGCACATTCCTGATTTCGCGTACGTCGGTTCACGTAGTCTCCGCGCGGCACCCTAAACAATCAGGCTCGTTAGATTAAAAGCTAATCTCTCAAATACCGGAAAATTTGCTCGTGATATTACCTTTTTTTCCATCTATAGCTGTGACGTAACCAGAAAGAAAAAAGTAACCGTAGAAAGGAGCGTGATTTTGTTGTTTTGAGCACAGGTAGCCCAAGCTCCAAAGGGAGCCGTCAACATGACATTGCGTAACAGCGTTATATTTATAAGAGTTTGTATGTGAATAGAACGATCGTACAAAATAGTTCAAAATAGGGGAAAGAGATTTAATAAAATGGACTTACCCTCCCATCTTCTGTGTATAACTTGTGTTTCTACGGCATTCGGAGGCGTTTCAAAGCGATTCCAGTGGGCTTTAGGTGGAAAACAGAAAACCTAAAACCCACTGGAACCGCTTTGAAACGCCTCCGAATGCCGTAGAAACACAAGTTGTACACAGGAGATGGGAGGGTAAGTCAATTTTATTAAATCTCTTCCCCCTATTTTGAACTATTTTGTACGATCGTTCTATTCCCATACAAACTCTTATAAATATAACGCTGTTACGCAATGTCATGTTGACAGCTCCCTTTGGAGCTTGGGCTACCTGTGTTTTGAGCGCAGCGTATTGAAGTTAAGTAAAGGTAAGCGTTGAAATGTTTATTTCTCAGGGTAGTATTGACAAAATACATTAGAATCGCTGGTTGGCATTCGAACAATGGCCTTGTTGTCATCATGAAGTAAATTAAAATGGACCTGCATCGTTGTTTAAAAATAGACTGCAATTAGCCTGCACTCGTGTCGTTAGGCTGAAACATTTGTCGTGAATGCCTAAGGGCCGTACTTAACGATATCACGGTTAAGAACGATTTATTTCTCCAGGTAAAGCCACAGGGTTTTCTCCTGGAGAAAGAGTCGTACAGAGGTCACTGGTTACAAACAAACAAAGTTCTCGGTTAAGTGGAAAATCAGGAGTGCGGAGTGCGGAGTGCGGAGTGCGGAGTGCGGAGTGCAGAGTGCGGAGTGCGGAGTGCGGAGTGCGGAAAATGAGGAGTGTGGAAAATGCGGAGTGTAGAAAACGCGGAGTGTGGAAAATGCGGAGTGTGGAAAATGCGGAGTGTAGAAAATGCGGAGTGTAGAGAATGCGGAGTGTGGAAAATGAGGAGTGTGGGAAATGCGGAGTGTAGAAAATGCGGAGTGTGGAAAATGCGGAGTGTTAAAGAAAAATATATAAAAAGCTTAAAAGAAAAAAAATAAGGTAATATCGCCACACGTAGGTATAACATCCATTATTATTCAACAAATTGTCACTATGCCCACATATGGCAAGGAAGCCCTCAATATCTGTCATCCTACATGACAGATATCCTGCGATATACGTAAATGACCATATTTGGAAGTGCACTGCAGATTTTCTTTCATTGCTTGTTTGGCGGCCATTTTGAAAAGCGAGGCAGTTTTAGTAGTGTTCTCCGTAAATTTGAACTCTCTGGAAGAAACTTTCCACGATTAAATGCTCTCAAAATATCAACAAGTATGTGCTTCAGCTCACAAAGATATCCAGCGGTTGACTTGGAATTTTCATAGTGAGAACTCAACCAAGAAAATGCTATTGCGAAAGAAGCAGCACACTTGCTCACGGAAAGTTGTAAAGACTAAAGTTGAAAAGATTTTAATTCACAGGAACAGGACTTATTCTCGGTAAGGTAGCAATATTTTTTTCCTTTGTCTTGTCAATTCCAAACATGAGTTTGTAAATAAGTCTTTTTAAGTGTGACTGAACGGTAGTAAACTTCGATTTCTTGAAGTTCTGTTTTGAGTTTTATTAAGCCTTATGTGTTGCTAGCTTTTAGCGTTTTTATCATAGAGCCGTAGTTTTTCTCGTTCTGAAAATGGTAGTTGAAGGGAATTTGTCAAATAATAAAACAATTATCCTGCTCAATCTTGCGGAATATCCCCTGATTTAGCCAACTCGGCCTACGGCCTCGTCGGCTAAGTATCAGGTGATATTCCGCGCGATTTCGCAGGATAATTGTTAGATATAACTCCTCCCTTCCCATGCCCTCTGTGCAGACCCTGGAAAAGCACAATACTCTTAACGAAAGGAAAAAATAATTCTTTTGCTTATTTTCAAAACTGCGAAATTTAGTGCTCGTAAAACACGTCTTTCGAATTCTAGAGAAATAAATGAAGTTGTGTAGTTTTTATTTCCGGTTAAGCCATACTAGTTGTTTCCGGTTTAGAAAAAAAAATGTCAAGAAGTGCTACGGATGCGGTGACAATTTTGCGGAAAAATTTCGTCAGCCACCACACATCATCGTGGTCAAGCACGTCGACCGTCGGCAGGTACGCAGGGACGACAACACAGGGGTGTTGGTGTACATCACAGACTTTACCAATACCTATTACCATCCCAGCCCTGCACATATCATACGAAAAAAACCCGTTTTTGATGGACGTGTACATATCGACCTCAGCACCTACCACTCACTTGATGAAAGCCAGAAGGAAATGCTAAAAGAACATGGACTGATTGTTAATATCGTTAATTAACAGTAATGCTACACGCGATGGTGCATCGCTTTTTCAAAGAACATGGACTGATTGTTAGCTTGTTACTTGTGTCCGTGTGAAGATATCACCCTTAATTAAACATTTAAAACGATCTTACCAACAATAGGTTCCTGCCAAGAATATAGCGGAATTAAAGATTATTTTTTAATTTCCTTTTCCATACAAACATTTTATATTCATTAATTTTCGTTAATTTTCACGTGTACTTTATTTCTATAGAATTCGAAAGACGTGTTTTACGAGTACTTAATTTCGTGATTTTGAAAATAAGCAAAAAATAAATTTTGTGATTTTTCATTTTGTTAAGAGTAGCTTGCCTTTTCCAGGGTCTGCACAGTGGGCAGGGAAGCTCTATAGGGTGTTATACCTTATATAATTGAGTACGTGTGGCGATATTACCTTATTTTTTCTTTCGACCTTTTTATAACCTTTTTATATATTTTTCTTTAACACTCAGCATTTTCCACACTCTGCATTTTCTACACTCTGCGTTTTCCACACTCCGCATATTCCACACTCCGCATTTCTACACTCCACATTTTCCACACTCCGCATTTTCTACACTCCGCATATTCCACACTCTTCATTTTCCACACTCCGCACTCCGCACTCCACACTCCTCGTTTTCCACTTAACCATTTAATTCCTTACATACCGGAAGTGCAAACTGTCGATTACAGGCTACCGGAAACCACGAACTACTAAAGTTAAATCTTTTTCCTAAGAAAAGGGGAGTGGGAAGGGGGGGGGGGGGGATGAGAGACTATGCGCCGCCTGTAAATTCTTCAGAATTTCTTGTTTGCAAAGAATTGCACATATTCATTACATTCATGTTTCACCACGAGGGGAATATATTAAAAGCCAAATTCTTCTTTGTGTCTTAAAATGTAATTTCTGAGTTGTCTTGAGAGTATGCTATTTTTACTGCTATGCAATATTCTTTGCGATATTGTTCTCCTGACAAGAATTCCATAGCTTCCGTAAATCTGAGCTGTCTTGCTCATATTGCTGACATCCATACCATAAGTCACGACACGTCTCACTTAGGATGTTCAGGACAGAAAGCCAATATTTTTACTCATACAGGTAGCGCTTAGGGTAGACTATGAACGAAAACTAAAGATTTAAGACAGTGCTTCTAAAATCTAATAACAGAATACAGTATTCGATGTAAACATCTTAAGCGCAATTTAAATCCTTGTAGCTCTTATTTGGTTGTCTGTTTAAGCATGGTCTCCTTTAGGGGTAAAATAAAGCCTGAGCCACACCCAGATTGGTCTCCTTTAGGCTTTTAATTCTAATTTTCCGACGAGCATCCCCGTCCCTTTCATATGGGAGTCCCCCCCCCCCCCCTGGGCAGGGAGTGCAGTGGTGAGTGTAAACACTAGGGATTTCCATCGAATCGCGAATGAATTGAAACATTAAAACGAGCAGGGGCGATGTTGTCTTCCTACCAGGTGCACCCAGCAAGAAAATTTTATCAAAATACTTGAAATATCATTTTGTGCTTTCTAAGATTGTTTCAGAGCTTTTTAAAGGCACACTTGTGTAAGCTAATGAGTATACAGATTGATCTGTTCGACGCTTTTAGCTAAAAGTTAGGCCGCAGAAAATTTTAGGAAACAGAACCTATCCGCCGAATTTCCGAGCTGCTGATGGCTCTCCGAAAATGCTAGCTGACATTATTTAACACTCTGAACGACATATTTGTCCCTCCGAAAACATAGGAATTAATCAGTCACCTTGTTTACACGAAAGTCTGAGGTGATGTTTCGCTAAAGAAATCTCTAGTTTTCACTGGAATTTGTTCAGTGCATAGTGTGCACAATTGCAGGGAACGCACTCAGATGAAGCGAAATGATCCAAAATGAACGATGAAATTTACAAAATGATCCAGAAACAAAGGAACTTATGCGGGAAAGTCTAACAGAATATAAATTGCGGTAATTGAAAGAATGTGAAAAGAATGTGAAAAACTAAACAAAGAACGAACGCGATGAAACATATTTGTCAGGAAATGCGGCCGCAACGTATTCATTCTTGCTCTTTGATACCCAAAGAGCAAGAATAAATACGTAAGCTGGGGACATTCGAAAGGGACACTAGTCAAAGTCAGTTGTCTTTGCTCTACTTAAAATTGTGCAAGAAAACGAGGGCGATGTGCTGTTCACCAAAACCTCATGTGTTCACAAACGTGTATGGGCAATTACCTCGTATTTCGACTTTACCTCTTACCTACAGTCAGGAGAACGGCAGCGCTCAGGAGTGCGAGTGCAGCGTACATGTTGCAGGGTGGGATCTGAAGGTGTGTGATGCGAGATAAAGCAAGCGTATATACTGTTCACTCGAAATTTGCATTTTTGGCGTTGCCCAATGAAGAAAATGAAACTAAGCCAATATAGAAGCAAATAAACAAAGAGTACGGAAAAAAGGGAAGGCAAAACAAAGGAAATGGAATGATGGTAATGCTTTATAATTTATTTCTAGCTTATACCGTTTAGTGTTTTTACAGTGTAAAATTACGAGAAATGATTGCAATGCGGATCCACGTTATGCATCAGTCAATTCCAGCTGCGCCTATGCCCCCCCGGGCTAACCCCCGGGCATTACCATTTTTTTTCTCTTGGATGGCAAATTCCGCGGGGGTGAGGACACTTAAGCTACCAAATGCCCCGCGGTGGGGACGAAGGAAGAGGGCAAATGCCCCGCCCCTGGGATGGTACGTCCCCAATCAGTTTTCATTCATTGCACAATAATGCCACTTTCAGCATTAAATGTGTGATTTTTCGTTTCTGTAGGCCTGCCTCTCCGGCTTCTATTGTTTGTAATGGCACTATCCGATGTTAATAAACTTAATAACGCCAAGTATGGTATTTTAATACTTCACAGACAACACTAAATGATAGTTGATTGTTGCTTAAATGTTTGAAAACAGTTCGCTAGTAAACAAAAATCTTGACATTATAAAAGTCATCTTTAGCGAATAATATGCGAAAGTATAAAACGTCGATCCCTATACACGTTTTTAGAATTTAATAATCAATCATTATAGTTTAAGAGTCATCGCGACTAAATTTTATTTAAATCGTCGATCAAAGAAGCATGAGTACGTCGATTCACGTTGATCGTTTCCAATCTCGCTATATATAGTGATAGCTCAAGTTGTGCCTTGATAAGCAATGAAGAAATGCATAAAATCGAGAAAACCTCCACTAGTTTGTCCAGTCCATGACGGTCGATCCAATCTGCAACGAATTGCTGGTCCTTTACGATAAAATCCTCCATGTTTGGATTTCGAGTCGGAAACCACGAGTGTGTCAAAACCCCTAGGGTAGCCCCAGGGTAGGCAAATGCCCGACCCCTGGGCCGTGCCAAATTTGCTAATGCCCCCACCCCCGGAACTGACAGGGTGCGCAAATTCCCCGCAGTTGCCCGGGGGGGATGGGCGCAGCTGGAATTGACTGATGCATTACATAAAACGCCATTCAGACATGTCCCACAGGGCAGCAGAGGGATTAGGGGGTCATAACCAGAATTCATAACGCCACCTGTTCCACTTGCTGTCCCAGGCTATGTCAGCACTAAACTTTTTAAGGAATTCGTCCCTACTCAGTTCTGTTTTTTTTTAATGTTTCGTGCAGATTCTTTACAAAAACGAAAAGAAAAGGACAAAAAAGAAGAAGGAGAACCGGCAACAAAGCTTAAACAATACCCGCGGGCCAATGTCACTTCCTGAAGCTTACCCTCAAAGTGTTTCAGTTTTGGCATTTATCTGGGCATTTATAGATGTCACGAGCCAGAGAGAACCGGAAGTTTAAAAATTCGCAAGGTCTGGTTGCCACGGAGTGACGTCATGGTATTCGGCTTGCGGTTTCACTCCCGCAGCGTTTCAATAGGGCTCTTTTGACAATTCTAAAAAGGTTAGGTTTCATAAATATTTTGACCAGGGCGGGAAAATTCGATTACTCAATCCTTTACTCCTTTCCTTCTGCAAATGGCTGCTTTCGATAATTGGCGGTTGGAATTTCTACAAGCGCTTCATCCAGCTGCTAAATTAGATCTGTGAAATGTGGCGTTTCAGAGTAACCCGTTCACTGGCAAGTTTTTTGAACGAAGTGGCCACAAGTATCAGCTCGCCGACGTGGTGGGCTTTCTGGTCTTTCTGATCGGAGAGTTAACAAAAAAGAGTTGTTTCTTATTCGGTGTCGTTTTTGCCATTCTGCTTTGCAAATCTAAAGCAAGCAAACGTGATGACGGCGAAAATTGCCTACAAACAATGCGGCACGGACCAAAGATTGACTACAGCAAAACGTCTTCAGGTATGCAGCGAATCGACCGTAACATGTATCTGGTAGTCTAGCGAAATAACTGCACACCGAGATAAGTTATTCATTCGATCGTTTTCTTTAGATAAGATAAAAGCTTGCGCCCGTTCGCTAGAAGTCTCCTCTTTCAGGGATAATAGAGCGAAAACAACACACCGGCAGCGAGCGCGAAAATCGCCTGCCGCGTGAAAACGTGGCTCGCGTGTGATGAACAGCTGGTGTACGCGCGCGGCACGTTTTTATTTATTTTTAAAGAAAAGGAAGCTCTTTCACAAATGTGGTGGTCAAAGGGGTCCTTAACAGAATAAATAAACTTAACATTTATGAACTCTTAGGTAAGAAAATAAAGTGATTTAACAAGAACCCCTCTTATACTGCACACCAAAAATAATATAATTGAGTTTCCACGCGTATTTGAATATCTTTTCTGGTGCACCCAGGTTGGAGTCCTGGCTTCACCGTATCCCTAAGCGCTTTTGGGCTATGTAGCATAGTAACCATTTTGAGCCAAAATTTTAGGCACATGTTGTATATCCTTCTGTTCCAGCCAGGTTGAAGTCCTGTCATCACAGTATGCCTGACAGCTTCTGGGATATGCAACACAATAAACATTTTGCGACAGGACATTTTAGGCAAATGTTGAAAAATCTTATTTGGTTCAGCCTGGTTGTAGTCCTGGCATCACTGTATGCCTGAGCGCTTCTGGGATATGCAACATAATAAACATTTTGGGACAAAAAACATTTAAACAAATACTGTATATCTTTCTGGTTCAGCCAGGTTGGAGTCCTGGCATCACTGTATGCCTGAGAGCTTCTGGTATATGTAATATCATAAACATTTTGCGACACGAAATTTTAGGCAAATGTTGTAATATCTTATCTGGTTCAGCCAGGTTGGAGTCCTGGCATCACTGTATGCCTGAGAGCTTCTGGGATATGCAGCATCATAAACATTTTGAGGCAAAATTTTCATACAAATGTTCTGTATCTTTCCGGCTGGTTCAGCCAGGTTGGAGTCCTGGCATAACTGTATGCCTGAGCGCTTCTGGGATATGCAACATGATAAAAATTTTAGGCAAATTTTGTATATCCTGTTTGGTTACCCAGGTTGGAGTCCTGGCATCACTGTATGCCTAGGCACTTCTAAGGTTTGTAACATTCAAAGTCGTCGTAAAATAGATGACAATTTTTTCGTATTTTTTCTGAAGAATTACCCTCCAATTTTTTGTCCCGCTCTTATCCGTAAACCCCCTCTCCCAAAAAACAATCCTACCTCAAAGATAAGCCGCTGAAAAACGATTTGGAATTATTGCCTTATTTTATTTTCGTACGAAAAGCCTGTGTATTTCACGCCCGCCTGTTAAATGGTCACTTTTTGACTGAAAATTTCTCTTTTCTGATGCTTGTGCCTATTTTTCTATGTACCAAAAGAACCAAAAAACACTTCGCTAGCAAGGAGCCCTGCGCTAGCGTATGCTGTCCGTATTTCGCAAGATGGAACCAGAATAAAATTTGAGGAGCTTATGCAGGTGCGACTTTCAAACCGGTGTGAGTTCATTTTGGTTCGCTCTGTATTTATTTTGTACATGATACTGGAAAGTGTACGAGAAGATAAGGCGCAAAGGACATGCGAGAGACGCGAGCGGGCGCGAAAATGGCCTGTGGAGTGAAAACATGAAGCGCGCATTATGATGATTGCTTGACTATTCTTGAGTGAAAAGAGACTGGGCGTAGTCTAGATACTTGTCTAAAATCCTATGCCGGTACAATAAGTCTTTTTACATGTTTTTTTTTATTTCATGGCAGAAGGCTTGCATCGTCCTTATAGTGGAATAGGTAAACGCGGTATAAATTTCCTACCGGAAAAGGATACTTGTTAGCTGCTCTGGAAGAAATCCAAGCGGCTGATAATTTCAAGTAGTATTTCAGCGTTGATATCCTCGTTTCAGGTTGGCCGATCGAGTGAAGTGGGATGCAATATTTAATTATTTTTCAGTATAGCTAACGCCAGGACAGTGTGCATGAGTAGGGTGTAGTTTTTTCAATTTGCCGATAGAAATCCGTCGCGTGATTAACAGCCTAAATTTTTCTTCTTCAATACTATACTTTTCTAAAAAACCGATTTCCTGCCAAACCGCAGTTAAAACTTGTTTATATATCTCTCAAACGCCATGAACAAAAGTAGAATAAATTAAAAACAAGCAATAAATAAATTTCACGCTAAAGATCACCAAAACAGATTTTATTACATTGGAATGCTAGTAAGTCACTGGGCTTCACGCAGAGATACTGGGGATCCCAAGGTATTTTTTCGGTTGCTAAAAACGTCCGGCGCGGCGGGTGATCTCATATCAATTATAGATCATTTCAGGCATTTTTTTTCGTGTGCACTGCAAACGATCGAATATCACAAATAATCTACCCCCCTACTCGTTTTCTTACGTCAAAGCTGACAAGGAAGTTTCATTTTCTTTACGTACTTTGCAAGCGAAAGCCCAGTCGGATCGGCCATTCAACAACCACGTATTAGCTTGTTAACATGTGGGCAATGAGTGACAAGCGCGTGTGTTTTGCTTCTTGTTCGTTGTAAAAAGAGATTGCTCGTATCGTATCTTTAAAATGGTTTGATGACTTGAAGGGCCTCACCTAAGAGCAGGGCGGCGAGCAACTTTCTCGCGCTTAACAATTAAGTCAAATTCCTGCTCAATTGGCAAGCGCCCGTTTCGCTTCTCGTTTAATAGTCGAGACTGACTTTTCGCGTACCGTGCCTTGAAATGGTATGTCAAGCCTGCAGTTTCTCATCCACGGGCAGTACCTCTTTTCCCCATGCAACCGAGGTCTACGTCTGAAATGTCCGCCATCTTTTCGCTCTAACCATGCCTCACGGCGCTTTCAAACCTAGCCTGTTCCAGGCTCCGAGATAGTGGGGAAAGCGTGAATTGAGAAAAAGAGCGCGAAAACAGAGCGATCTGCGAGCCTGGAACAGGCTATTTCAAACCTGACCTGAGCGGACACTTAGCTTGGTGACCGCGCTATATTAACTTGACCGCATTCCGTCGATGGTGAAGCGAGAAGACCACGCAAGCACGCAATCAGCACGTTGCGTTTCCACGCGTCAGCCAATGTTTGCGCATGCTTGCGTGTTCTTCTCGCTCGAAAGGAGACTGTTGTATTGCTCGACTATCTCTGTTGTGACAAGATTTAGTATTATTTTTCCTGGTTTTGTTAGTTTCACTTCAAACTCGTTTTCAGTAATTTTAGTGCCTTTGCAAGCAGAAATTCGCATTGGGTGTTACAAGTACTTCCTGCAACAAGTTAGAGATATGTATCAGTTTGTAGTTATCAACCATTAGTGGTTTTAAAAAGATCCTAATCAAATTATGTTTCGGTAATTAACAATAGATATCGTAGCCCACGCTAAGGAAATTAGTATAATGCATGAGCGTTACCGCAAAGAAACAATAGGGAGTTTATGCCAACTTAGGTTTGCGGCCGGACTTACGAAGCTAAGGCGTTTACATCCGATGATTTTTGAACTAGTGAGCATTGTAGTGTTAAGTTAGAACGGTTAGAACGATTAGAGTGAACAGAACGAACGTACGAACGAAGTCCAATAAACCCAAGAAAACGATAGATACAGTCCTGAGTGTTTGTTGAACCAGCCGAGCGGAGCTATTCCTTAACGCAGTGGAAGATTCCGCAAAAATCTCTGAGAGAAAGTAGAGACTCGTCATAGCGCATCAGTGACAGCTGTTGTGCAGAGGTCTGCGGACCGCTGATGGCCTATGCGTTTACCAAGCGCAAAGTTCTTCCTTTCTTCAGCGTAAATCGCGGAAGCGACACACACACGCGCGGTAAAAGGAAAATTAGCGTGCATGGACTCGCGGTGAGCTAAACAGAGATGAAAGTAAACGCTAGTTTGGAAATGATAAGGCGTACACAGCCTGGGTGCCAAAAGAACACAAGTTGCCAAAAAGCTTTTGAAATGCCGCCTTATTACTTTCATTTGTATTACGGCACGTACACCACCGACAATAGTGACAAGTTGAGTTAGACTGTCACTGGAAAGAGCTCTTCCTCATCCTTCGTCTTTATCTGCTTAATTAGGGTTCTTTTCTTGGGAGCCACTGAGACTGAAAGGCCTAGAAGTGCATAGTCGTCTATTTTCCGGTATCACTTTTTAAGTTCCGGCTCCTGAAGTGGGAGTATGTCTGTCGAAGAACATGGAATTCTTTCGTCGTTACCCCACAGACCAGCTGCCAGATTGCCACCTAGTTTCCTTACCCTTTCAGATACCTGTTATTGCACGCATTATATCTGGCTCCTGATTATATAGACACCCGCGTTCTTCTTCGACTCCCTCGAATGTGACAAGGGTCCTAGCTTTTACATATTTTCGCGTTATAATATGTGCACTGATTGTTCAACTTTTGTTAAAACTTCACTTTCTAATGTATTTCGGGGGATTCTTTAAAATGCTAAAATGATAATTTTCCCTACTCTTTAGTATACTGCGAGGGTAAAAAAGGCACCCCTTTCAAGCGGAGTCTCCCCGTGTAGTTACCACCCTCTCCCCAAGGGATATAGGGAGTATCTCCCCCCCCGGGATTGCAGGCCTGAGATATGGAAACTCCAACAAGACACAGGTTGTTAGCTCAGGGTGGCACACCCCAATCCAAACTTCAGGACTGCTTAGACAACGAGCAGTCCCTACGTTCTCCCAGCCATAGTCGAGAAAGAGGTGAAACACGCGCGATTGGCGCAGAGTTTGCGCGCGGTACGCCACTCTCGCGAGCGCTCGCGTTGGTTCTTTTCGAGCGTTAACTGAGTAACGTGCAAACTTTCAACAAAACAAAAATGCAAACAAGTCATCTTGTTTATTTTAACAATTACTTTAGAAGAATAACAAGTCAAATTCATCGTGAACACGAGCCACACTCGTTGGCTTAAATGTTGGAACACTCTTCTAGCTAATTCCCTTTACTAAAGCCTAGACAAAAAATATAGCTTTTGCCGTGTATGCTCCAAACTCCGCGGGCGTACTGCAGACGCCTATCATTACAAGTTAACAAATACTATTTAATTTAAGCTTCTTTCAAGCGACCTATATATACGTGCAAAGTGAAATGGATGCAAATATCATGACTAGTTTGGGTCTTAGACCACAAAATATTGAATCGATGTCTGAATACATTTGAATCCAATCCTGGATTCATGAAGCTTGATTGAATTCCAATTTATGTGTCGTATGTACTGTAAGAATACAAAAGCCTATCGTCAATATTAAGGATCCTTCTTAGCTTAAGAGAGGTCCCAATACAAAATAATTTCCTACAACTGATAGTGTGCCTGATCCAGCCACATCACAAATAAACTAGATACAATCTGGTATCGAACAGAATATACAGATATTCAACTGGTACAAGCTAGGTATTCAAAGATGCCACGTGAATTCAAAGTGAAGAACCAGAGGTTCGCTAACAAAGAAATTTTTTGTGTACATTTGAACAATGACGATTTTAAGTCAAAATCTGACACAGAAAAATGTCAGCTACATGAAGTTACTTCCAGCCGATGGCAGAGCTTTCCAGAAGGGCCACCAGGCCAATGGATACCACATAAAGGGAGCCAACCAGGACACCTGTCCACAGCTACATGTCAGAGGAAATAAAAACAATATTAGGTACATGTATTTAGTGATTCAGCATTGCTCTCCCTTCCCCCTGAATATTCCATTTTCCAGTTGTGTGCTTTAAGTATTCTGGCCTTTGAGTGGAAGCGAGGCTAATTGATAATTGATAGTTTAATACAAAATAATTAACTGACAGCCAAAAGGCTGAATTGTGTAATTAATACAAGATAAAACGGTAAGAAATTCTAAAAATATAAATATACATTACAAATATTCACATTAAAATTTATCTAAAAATCGAAATATTAAATATCTATATAACATATGATGTAACTGTATCTTCGCTTTAAATATTAAAAAATTGTCATAGCAGGTGAAAAAAGTTCTCTTAAAACGACTGGTTTTGCATTTCGGTGCATTAAAAGTACGTGGCCGCCTAAGGTTATACTTGGGTTGGTGTCTATGAGGGACTAGGTGGTGTAACTTGTGTGATGAGCTGCACATGTCATTAAATAACTTAGAACAGGCTGATTCTCTCCCACTTCCTAGGCTGGAAAGGTTGAAATGACTAAGGTTGTCCTCATAGGTGTACTCAGGGCTAATAACATGAAGGGCCCTCTTCTGAACCCTCCCAATGACCTCCTGGAGATACTTAGGTAACGCTAGAGTGGACTTTGTTTTGTTTCAAACCTGCTTGCTTTTGATGTGTAAATAACGATGATAAAAAAGCTTGTTACCTTAAGAACAACATGATTTACATATGAAAACCAGGAAAGTTTGTATCAAAGCAAAGTCAACTCTAGCCTCACTTCCACTCAAAGGCCAGATCGCTAAGAACACAACTGTAAAATGGGCTATTAATTGCCAATTCAATCCCCTCCCTTCCCCTGAGGCTGGTGATACCTCACACCTCTCCTCCCCTGGGTTGATCTTGATGTTGCCTCCCACCCCTCCTCTTGTGGATTAGATGCTGATACTGCCTTCCACCCCTCCCCACTGGTTTGAATGCTAATGCTGTCTTGCACCACTCCTCCCCTCAGTTGGATGCTGATACTGCCTCCCGCCCCTCCTTCCCTGGGTTGGTACTGATGCTGGGTGAAACCCTGGTATTTCTGAAAGACCTTCATTAGAGGCTTAAGGACGTTCACGCTAATTGTTTCTGCGCATCCTTACTGCGCACGCAATTCACTGCCACGTCATGCATTGAGCGTGTGTGCTGTTGGAGAAATGTGGAGATATATAGCGCTAGTGGGCACTTTAGTATCTATGCACGGGTTTAACTCTCTTAAATGTTCGGTGACCCCATATTTTCTTTTGATTAATCACTTTCTCTGTCAATTATCTATGTTTTGAGAAAAATTAAAGAATCTGTATTGTGGAAGTTTGATTTTTTCAACTTTTCTGCCCTCACATCATCGAATTATGCTATTATTGTAGCTGCACGGTGCTTGCAAAAGTCCATCTTAGAGGATGAGTTTAACTAAAAGGATGACACCAGCTCACATTGTTTACTTGACACTGACCCACTTAAATAAAATTTGACTAAGAAAATGGGTCTACAGCGAATCATTTTTAATATTTTTCAACTAACAAGCACTGAGGCCATGTCGAGTTGCGAGGGCCGATTTGTCAAAATTGGTATTGTTTTCCACGCGCTTTATTTTTAAAACGAAGTCGGTGACCCCCCAATTTTTTTGCATTTCTGACATAGGTAACTCATTACCTGACTGTAGCCAAAGTATGAAAAAAATCTGTATATTTGTAGAAGTTTTTCGCGCGAACGTCCTTAAACCCTGATGGCAACGCTAAAGGAAAACAAAACTTACAAAACGAGTATCATGTTCTTTGAACTACGCAGGAGTTATTTTGTAAAGACAGTAGTCAAGTTCAAAGAGAGGGAAAATTCTCATCATGTGTTCATGTTCTCCATAAAGCCTTAAAATGCGGTCATTTCACATTGCAAAGAACTGCAAAGAAATGTTCCAAATAATGCTCACGCAGAGCCATTGTTTTGCTCATCAGTAAAGCCAACTGTTATATGATGTTCTCGTTGCCTTCCCTGCTGTGGTTGCTTAAAGTCCCTGTAAAACAAGTGGGAGCCTAAACATGCTCCATAAATGCTTGCACCCCACTCTTTTTTTAGTCTATCACACGTTTCTAACAAAGCCAAGAAATTTTGCAGTTGACATTATTATTATATTTCACACGAAAAGAAGGAAATTCACCTTGTATGTCAGACGGAAACCAACAATTCCAACAATCCACTGCACAAAGATGATGACAGTCACCTCTAAAAGACAACAGAAAGGACGTGTTAAACAAGAAAAGCCCCAGGGGCATTAGACCCCACAGTTGTTCTCCCTCCCCTCAGGGTGCAAAATATATTACGGTCACTCAAGATACGAGCACCAGTGGTGTAGCAGAAGTTTGTGACGAATATTTGTTTGGACGAATGAAAACTGGGAGTGTGGGACTAGTGACCGACAAAAAACGGAAAAACACGAAAAACAAGAAAAGCCCCAGGGGCATTAGACCCCGCTGTTATTCTCCCTCCCCACAGGGTGCAAAATATGTTACGGTCACTCAAGATACGAGCCCAAGAGGTAAAGCGAAAGTTTGCAACGAAGATTTGTTTGGCTGAGCAAAAACTGGAGGTCTGGGCAAGTGACCATGAAAAAAAAAAACAAGAAAAGCCCCAGGGGCATTAGACCCCGCCGTTGTTCTCCCCCCTCCCCCCCGGGTGTAAAATAGTTACGGTCACTCAAGATAAAAGCCCTTGCCTGTGTAGCGAAAGACACGACGAGTATTTGTTTGGCCGAGCGAAAACCGGAGGTCTGGGGCAAGTGACCACCAGAAAAAAGAAAAAAAACCATGAGCTATAGGAAACATGGAGTTCGAATCGAAAGTTGTTTCAAGGAAACAGCGCTGAAAGATGTCGAGACTCCAATAAAATTATCACCTTACCGTTAGTTCTGTTGTTCTGTGTCTTTGATTTCTACATCATCTTCTGCAAATATCCCTATTTCTCCCCGATTCTCTCAGTGGCTGAGTTCGATGGTAGATGCTTAAACCGCCCGCCATTTTGAAATTCACTCAGTCCCAGTTCTACTCAGCTTACCAAAAACCCCTAAAGCGAGTGGGTAGGCTATTTTGCCAGGCTATCGTCACGAGCTCGTAAGAACACTGCACGACGGACTTCCATATATGGAAGGTCGTCGTGCAACGGATTAAAATTTGCAATTCAAATTAGGTTCTATCTTGGTTCTTCTTTCAGGGGTTTTCTCGGAGATTCAAAAAGTAGAATCAAATTGCGAAACTTAAATTCATTTTTAGTTGAAAACCAGATCGCATCAGTGGCCAGTTCTTTCGTATTTGATTATTAACTTTAGTTTACGCTTACAGTTTGAAGGAGATATTTACTTTCGGGTTTATTTCCCGTTTTCGAAACGAATCGAGCCTGTGTACTCGCTGATCAAAACCTCAACGTCCATTTTATATTGCGAGAATTATTTTGCGTTGTCGAGAAGGAAAACTGTTCCGATCAGCCGGGAAATCATGGAATTAGTGTGGACGAAGCCTACAAACACTTTATTTTCATGTTAAGGTCGAGGAACATTGCCAGAGACATAAACAAAAACAATTTTGGAAGTCTTTTGAGAGCCGCTTTCCCGGGAACGATTGTAACGAAGAAACGACGGGTTAACTACGAGGGAGGAAAAACAATTGCCCCAGCTAAGACAATTCACCTACCTAATATCAGCAGTTGCAAGAACAGATGGTTTCAGTGAAACTGTCTGTTCGGATAGCCTGCATTACAAGACCTTACAAGCGTTTATTTAGCCAAGCGCGGAGAGCGAGACGAAACAAAATATTCGCTTTCGGCGCTCGGCTATAAAATAATGCTTCTTCTGTTTTCGTCCCCGGAATGTAACCTTCAACTTGTGTTCTATGGTAAAATTAATGCTTTTTGTTTTCGGCCAAACAAATACATGTATGTTGTATGTCGTTTTTGTGACTGCTAGCTTCTTCGGGGAGACAACAGCTGCTCCGAATTTCGGCAAATGCAATATAATACTGTTCCCTAAAAGTTTCCCAGAAAAGACCCGACAAGAAAATTTTATTTCCGTTTCCGACTCTTGCCTTGTGGGGAGAGTTGACTTTTTCTCACATATGTTTGCTAGCAGGGGACTGGAAAGTTATTTTTGCTCTTACCAGCTGAAGACGAATTTGAAAAACAATAGCAATTGTCTTTTCGGCCCTACGATTGGCTAATGGCACAAATCTCCTAGCAACGGCCCAAGTGCTTCCTACCCAGTGGCTTCACAGGAGAGGCTTATTTCCAGTTAGCTGGGTAGAACTGGGACTGAGGGAATTTCAAAATGGCGGGTGGTTCAAGCATCTACCATCGAACCGGGGAGAAACAGGGATATTTACAGAAGATGATGTAGAAATCAAAGACACAGAACAACAGAACTAACGGTAACGTGATAATTTTATTGAAGCTTCGACATCTTTCAGCGCTATTTCCTTGAAACAACTTTCGATTCGAACTCCATGTTTCCTATGGCTCATGAAAAAACCACAGAAAAAAAATGGGTATTACTAGACCCCGTCCTGACGGCGGGGTAAAAAGGTATTACTAGACCCAGTCCTCAGGATGGGGTAAAAAAAATGGGTATAACTAGACCCTCTCCTGACAGTGGGGTAAAACCACCGTGGAAATACCTGTGTATCTGTTTCTTCTTAAAACAAAACTATAACAAAATTCTCAGATCTGTTAGGTTATTATGCTTTCTATTGTGTTGAAAGCTTGTCTTAGCTCCACAGCTGTAATAGTAACTATCTGGAGTCTTTTCCATCATTTTCCACGAAAAAGGCCATTGTAGTTGATCAGATTGCATTTTCCTAGAGCACATTAATTAGGATAAAAAATGAATTTTTCCTATTGTCGATCCTACATTTCTTTACATGTTAGATGTGAATGAATTTTCTTGGTATATCAAGACAGTATAAGGTTGATTACTTTCTTTATTCCCTTCACCTGTCTGCTTAACAGTCTACTGGATACTGTGAGGAGAAATATAACACTGATCACCCAGTTGACTGACCTGCAGAGTAGTACCACTTCAGCTCTCTCAAGTAAACAAGAGCAGCGAAGATTCCAAGACAAAGAGTGTTGTTCATTGTTCCAGCTCCATACAACTAAAGTGGTGATTGAAAGTACATGAAAGGTCAAAATAAATCCTCTGTTTAGTCCTCTTGGATCTCTTAAAGTAAGCCCCCCTTTTAGAAGTCACAGCCATAAATATAGGGCTTTCTGCCTTGAACAGCTAGGGTACACAATTTCACTTTTCATAGTCTCAGACAGGGTATCTTGTTGAAATTGCTCCAAATTAATCCTTATCGTAATCACTGCAAAATGCTATGTCAATATCCGCCTGCATTGGCACAAGGCAACTAAAGTCTTGGAATAAGGAATAAACTGTTATACAACATCACCCTGTGTTTGCCTTCAACGGGGTCACAAAACAAAGCATTCTGTCTTAAAAAACATGCTTTCCTCTGGAAATAAATAGGAATGGGTTGTAATATGCTACAAACAGACTTTCCATGTGCATCCAAACAGGGGTGAGTTTCGAGGTGGTCCAAGGGAGCATGAACCCCAGAAAGTTTTTCAAACTGGACTCTGAATTGCTAATTCCCTGTTTTTCCCAGAGCAAGAAATTCCTTCTCAAGTTTGTGTTTACTTCTCATTTGCGACAGGCTAATGGATTTGTTTGTTTATATGTCAACAAATCATTTTAATTTTCAAGGTGAAACTTCAGGACCTAACATGCCCAACCTCCAGACATTACATTGGTTATCAGGCCTCAAAATGAAACTTAAATAAGGTGGGAAATTCAACGATTTTTTATCTTGAACAGGCTAGAGTTTTGAGGAAACAAGTGGTCCCACCCCCCCCCACCCAAGGGTAAAGGAACCTGTACTTAAACTTTTACCTGAGCAAATGTCATGGAGATATTCTCCTTCTTCTTCTTGGAGGCAAATATCAGGGAGGAGACAAGCTCAGAGGCATTGGAGCACAGGGGGGTCACCACAAAGGACACATAGAATGCTAAAGGAAAGAAATGTTGTTAAATGGGACAATAAAAGAAAACTGAGCTATCTTTGTAAAAATGAAATCCTCAGAAAAATGAATGCTGCTCCCAACTGCCAAAAAACCTTGAGATTTCTTTTTGGCCGAAAATCTCATCTAACGAGGTTTCTTGTAACAAACTAGTAAGCTAAGAATTAAGTTCACCTGTCCAAGTTATTTTTCCTCATCTTTTTTAAACTTCTGGTTCAACAGGACTTCAACATACCGGTATTACTTAAGAAGTTACACTTTAGATATTTGATCTAACTTAAAATTTAATGAAAAACCATTCACTCAGGCTTTTCTGTAGAATCAAGCAAGGTCCTATAAAACTGGTCTGAAAAAGAAAGATTTCCATTTATGGTCTGAATAGACAATTACGTCTTGAGCACTTTCAATTACAATAAGCAATAACCTAAAGTATTAGATTCACCATCTTTTCCCAGATGCACACCTACAGTGTTGTTTAATTATAGTTAAGATGCACTACAGTATATTACAAGTTTTTTTTGTTTTACCAACATTGATGCCAAGTAGCAAAAAACTGGGTTGAATTCTAATACATTGGCAGTTCCCGTCAGACTATAGAAGAATGCATGTGTCATGTAATTAAAAATAACATACCTGAGATGGGAATGTGAGACTTGTTCTTCGGGTTTGTCAATGAATCCAGCACATCACACATTGGATCAGCAAATATTGTCACCTATTGAAACACCTTGATTAATTATACCGGGTAACTATAAAATAAACACACTAGGTTGGGTCAATTAAGACCTGCTATTGTAAATAGTTTGAACCCAGGAGTCATATCATAAGTTACGATTGAGTGATCCAGGTGACTGTTTGAGGTGACATTGACTGATGTTTCGACAACCTGAGCAAAAGACATGATCACATTCAAGAAAATTGTGAATCGTCAGTGGATGTTAGGCACTAGTACCTTCTATTATACCTTCTATAATAATTAAGTAAACATTATTTGATGTGACGGGAAATGCATTTCTTTTCCTCAAACAGTAGAAAAAGTCCTCAGTCTAACACTGTAAATGTAATTAACCCTGCCCCGGGAATTGTTTGTCCACTTGTCATGCACTCTCTCTACTAAAATAGAGAGGGTGCTTAGACAAGGGATTATATCAGTATTGGTTTTTGCTTTCCTCCTGGGAAGTAAAAAACAAAGTATTGTTGCATTAGAGTTGTTGTGTTATGCGCCAATCAATTCGAAACTTCAACATCCCCCCACGGGCATACCCCGGGCATTTGACTGTGCATCGTACCCGGGGAGGGGGGAATTTGAACGTTGAGTTGGAAGGGTGGGGAATTTGAACCGGATTTATCTCTTGTTCTGACATAATACGCCTGAGAGTTTTTTTGGGGGGTTTTTGCAGGGTTTGACGGATTCACAAGATAGAATTTCACCTTTTGTTAGAGTGAATAACTCTTTCAAAAGGGTCTTTAAACAAGTTTGAAGGTATCATTATTGCATATATCTCTCTGAAAGGCATGTAAGGTGTTTGATTGAAGACAAAATTTGTCTTTGAGGAGAGCTAGTTTGGTACTAATTGGTCAGTGGGGCATTTGAACGGCTTTTTTGCCCCAAGGGGAGGGAATTTGAACAAGCCAATCTTCAAAAGTTCAAATGCCCAGATGGTTGCCCAGGGAGGGGGGGGGGATGTTGAACTTTCGAATTGATCGGCGCATTTAACTTGACTTACCAAACCAACTCCCACAACGAGAAGACCGACACACTTGATGGCCAAATGAGTTTTGCTTTCTTCTTCTTCCTCTTCTTCCTGTCAGTCACAACACAAATGAAGATCAAAAAATGTTCTGTAGCTAGTCATACAAACATATCCAATATAAATATATTTTTAGAAACTTCTCGTATCTTTCTCTTGCCTTTTCATTACGGTTTTGCGCCCCATGAAACACGTCGATCGAACATGCAAATTAGCTTCCAAAAAAACGTACAGGGCAATTGCGTAACAAGATGCAAAACTGTCAATAATTCAAGTCCCGAGTGTATATCAATGTCATAACCATTGTTTCTGCTCTCAGCGTTCGAATCAATGACCTATTCATCGAGGAACAATGCCTGTAATTAGGAAAGCCATCGCGGTTTAACCTCTATTGTTGAAAATAATTCACACCTGAAATTAAAATAAACGTGAAGCAGTATGAACATGTCGTGTGAAGTCCGTTGATTTTTTTTAAATGGGTTAGAATGAACGGATAAACTATTGGGAAAACAAGCAAACGATCGCTCGAACACGTAAATAAATTCTTCGTTTAAACAGACAACAGCAGATGATCGATGTCTGTGTAGATTTCCACAACGGACTCGTGTAAGCTTAAGTGTATTCTCACGCGGCGGTCGCTCGAAGTTTTCTTTGAAAGAAACGAAATATTTGTCGCATGTTTCTGGTTGAGCAATTTTCATTTCCTCGACAGCCAGCATTAATCGAAAGTGGGAGCATTTTTTGCACATTTCCACAATAGCAATTACTCCTATTGTCTTTTCACGGATGGGAAGGACAGCCGTATAAATCCCTTTTGGGAATATTCGGTATTGAAATCAAAGAGAACCGAAAATGGCAGCGTGCTTTGTGAACGCGCACAGCATCATGGATACCCCACATTTTTCGGGCGACGCAGTTCACGGGGCGCGAAATCGTAATGTTTTTAAGTTTTCTGCTCATTTAACCAAGTGTCTGTATAAATCTAAATGCAATGAACTTTTCACATTCACCCTCAAATCCCCCCCCCAAAAAAAAAATGGGGGTGCACTTTTTTTGCTGCAAGAAAAGGCAAAACTTCTCAATAAATAAATAAACAAACAAATAAATATTATAATGGTTCCTTACTGCAAGTTTTTCTGGAAATAAAAAGATTAGAGCAAGCATTGGCAGCTTTATCGCGCAAAGCTTATTGCAAGTCGAAAACATCAGCGAGCATGTACACAAATTAAAGATGAGCTCATGAAGACTGAAAGTTAGTAATTACATGTAAGTGTAGAACATAGGTGTTTCACATTTCGACAAAATCTAAAGATGTATGTACAGCATCTGAGGAGAGAGCAGCTTTATAACTGTACTGCAATTGATTATAACTGAAAAAAAAAACATTCTTATTGTTATCTGGGGGGAGACAATCCGAGCTTTCAGCTTAATCTGTGGCAGCTCCTTGACATAACTTAAAATTTTATCTGCCTTCCTGACAATGCAATATACTCACCTCCTCTAACTTAAAAGAATCACGATGGATAAGCTCCTGTCAGGTGGCAAGTGAGAAAAAAGAAAGAATAGAATGATTTAACCCTTTACCTCCATAGAGTACAAATTTGACATTTCTCTTAAACTACTAAAGTTTTGGGAGGTATAAAAAGAAACATGCAAAGGCAGCGTCACAAAAGGATGCTCACAAATAGTCTGTAACGATTGAGGATTTGAAAGTTAGATTGCTACACATATTGCATTACTGAATTTCAGTGACTCTATCAGAGGGAAAGGGTTATGGGGAAAACAACGTCTTGAACATTACTTGGTTTAATGTGAACAAACCAGATCGTTCCAATTTCTTCAGTTAATTAAATGTAATAACTTGGTTTGACATGAAAAAGGAGGGGGATTAGCTAGTAGATTAGCGTGCATTAAGTTTGTTAGCACATGCATTATCTGGCATGCATTATGGAACATGGAAGTATTAGTTGAGTTTAACGCCAGTGGCAATTGTACATAAAAATTATTCTGACAATAGTGCACCAATAACAAATTTATTATAAATCCATACTAACCTCCTTGTCTCCATGTGCATCCTTGGGCACAATAGGATCAGTTTCAGATGGCTCTTTCTTGTCCATTGTTGCTCCCAGACGCCAAGCTTTGAAATACTTCTTCTGGACATGAACTTAGAGGAAAACACACTCAACATATTAAAAGAGTTGAAAAAGAGTGACTATAGATCTCAAGAGCCTAGTAACTTGCAACTGATGGTGTTATCACCACTTTTTGTACCATGAAGAAACAAACACATTACTGGATTAAATCTTTAAATAGGGCTCCCTGTTAGCTAGGTTTAAACAAGTCAGATTCAGAATGAGAGGGGAAGCAATGAATTTTAATTGAGCTGGTTAGGAGAATAAATAAATTACTGATAATAAATTGGAATCTGCAGTGGAAGAGTGGCCCTTCCACTGTTTGCAGATGGGATATGGAATTTAGTTAATGTTCATCAAGTCTTTGGGGAAGGAAAAAAATGGAAATCCCCAGCAAAAAAGCCTTAGAGCAAGGACAAAAACAAACAAACTCAACCAACAGATGGCATCTACTCTGGGATCTGGAACCAGGCCACACTGGTGGGAAGGAAGCTGCCATCACCACTGGACCATCCTTCCTCCCAGCTGCACTGGGAAATTGAGGGAGACTTAGCTTCTCCGCACTGGTTGGCTCGTAACTTCTGTAAGACACTCCTGCACAGACCCAAACAACCTGGCTAATTGCAGGTCACTCCCAACTTTTTTTTGAGGAGGAGGAAGGGGTGGGGGGGGGGGTTACAAATTACTCCGATACCCATGAACAGTTATGCACTTTGGTTGTAGAGTAACTGAAATCAACATCCTTCACTAATAAACATTGCCATTTTAGGTTTAATTTGTATGAAATGTAGTCCATTTTCACTGGATATCATTGAAATTGCTCTCACTACTTTTGTACAGTACTGTAATGGGACCAGGGCCTGATTGTTCAAAAGCCATCATCATCATCATCATCATCATCATCATCATCGCCATCGCCATCGCCATCGCCATCACCATCATCATCATCGTCGCCATTGTCGTCATCATCGCCACTGCCACTGCCATCATTATCATCACTATCACCACCATCTTCAACACCATCAACATTATTAAATTCTGTTACATGTAACTGATCACCATATAGCTCCACAACATCTCAATGAGGTGACACAGGAAAAAAAACAATTAAGAAAAAAACTAATCAATAACTCAGAAAATGCAATCACCTTCCTGGGCTGCTTTGTCTTCAGCGGAATCAGCTTGATCACCTATTTGTGATGGCATCGTCCTCTTTGCCATCATGACAAAGCGATGCAACACCTTTCGCTGCATCCTACCAACACAAATCAGGCAAACCATGTTAATGAGTGAAAGATCTTTGCAGTGAGATTTGTTAAAAAAACAACTTGACATAGCATTGCAAAAAAAACAACATCTAAAAGATTAACTTACATTTCTTGGCGATGCTTATCAGCTCTCATCTGGGCTGACTTACTGTCAACAAACTAAGAAGGAAAATTAAATAGACAGTGAGGAAAAAGGAAACAATCCAAAAATGTAACATTAGTAACCTGAAATTTCTTTACATAATTGCACTTTGCTAATAGGCCTTTTGAAGCCAGGAGTCACATGAACTAATTCCATCACCAGTTCGAAGAATTACCAGTCAGAAACTAAAAGTTAGAGTATGTAATGAGACCTGTTGTTGATTGTTAGGTCTTTGATAAAATTATTAGCTAAGGACTGTTGCTAGAATGACAAGGCATTTTTATTTAATGACAGGAAGGTCACCCAGCCTTCAGCTGCAAAGGGCCTATTAGAGAAGTGGGTGTGGTCTACTGCAGTACTCACCAGAAAAATCAGGTAGGCTACGAAGCCAATGAAGCAAATGATCATGGTGGCCAAGGCAGCCTTGCGCACATACTCTGGCTGTTCTCCCAAGTTGCGTGCACCAAAGTGCCAATCTGCCCCTTGCACAATGCTGTAAATACCAGAGTTTTCATCAGTCACAAATAAGAGATTAAGATAGCCAACGGATATTCCGTCTCAAGAAAGCTCTTATACTTCTATATTCCTCACTACTGAGCTCAAACTGACAGAGTTCCCTAATGCTTTATAACCAATATTGACAGCTTTGTAATTTTATTTCTGTTCACTTCAAATCTCCCCAATTTTTGATAGTTCTGCATTAAATCCCCAACAGTGTTTGAACCAACATTTATGGAATGCAGGCTTCAACACTTCAAATTGAGATAGTTTCCTGCCGGGTGTCAGTGGCACAAATCTTTTCTTTCCTTACACCACATTTGATCTCAGCCATGTGGTTCTACTGTTTTTTTTTTTGGGGGGGGGGTACTGATGGTAAAATAACATGGAAGTGTACAATCCACATGAATCAAAGTACTACTACTTTCTGTGATGCTGTGTTTTTTTGCTTTCCAGGTAGAAATTCACAAGGAACAGATAGGAAGTTGAGTACTTACAAGTAAGAGAGAGAAGTTAACAACATAATTCCGACAGCTGTCTTCACACTAGGTAAGATGGTCACACCCTACAATAAACAAACTGGGTTTATACATCAAAGCACAGAGTTCCAGTGTGGTCTATTATTGTAAAATTTGCTTTTCTTGTCTATAACAGCTGCAAGAACACATTTAGCAATCATAGCTAACTGGCAAAATTCCAAGAAATTTAGTCTCAGGACAAAAAATCAAATACAACCTGGTTATTAAGCAGAAGGCAAGGTAAAGGTAACAAGTGGAAGGTACATTGTATTTTGATATAAATGGGAGAGTCATTATTTTTTATTACCGGCCGGTACTTTTGAAAGACTTGAGGCAACATGAAAAAAACTTCCAGTTCAGTTACTAAAAGCACTAACTTATGGTGGGTGAATGTTAAATTGAACTCAATTGAAAAAAAAAAATACTATTAAAATGTTATGCTTTGCAATAAGAATCAATATCTAACACACAAAAACACAGACACTGGGAAATGGAGGATAATTTTTCTTGTACTTTTTGGCCAATAATTAGTTACACCCCTTTGCAACAAACCCTAACAGGCATTTGAGAAACTTGAACTATAGCTGCAGCTATTTTTATTGAAAGTGAACAAACATAGTAAAAGTGCCTTAATACCTGTTTATTACAGCTGGTTTTCCCATATCCACTGCCTTCAATAGCTTCACCATATGCGTTAAGGTCGCACTTGCCAATTGCTAGACTGCCAGCCCAGGCCGCTGTAAGTAACATAATGGTACTACCTGCCAATGTCCTACAAAAAACATCCAGTTGTTTGACAATTTGTTTCATTCAGAAAATGAAAATCATGTATGCCTAATGACCTTGCATTTACCTATAGCTTAGAACTACAAGTGCAATTTCAAACCAAGGACAGAACACTGACTTCTTAAATTCATATACTGACTAGCTAGTAGTATTTGGTTATAGCTAATATCTGCACTGCTCTCATAATCCAGGGCATTGGTTGTACCAACCCTTCCGTCTTGGGCACAACACCAGTGCCTCAGATGTCTCTGTGGGAGAGTCAATAGGTATCATGTGCCAGTCTGCTCAGGAAATTTAACCACCGGTAATACCAGACTAGCCTGAGAAAACAGCCAACGTTTCACGAGGTCGCCACTTGAGCCCTCGCAAAATGACGTCTGAGTAACGAAAGCAGCAATTCCAATCCAGATCTTGGTAGTGCTTCTGATTGGTTGGAATTTTCTCTCAACCAATCAGAAGGACTACCAAGATCCGGGTAGTGAACGTCATCAGTATGCACTCGTTACTCAGATGTTGTTTTGAGAGGGCTCAAGTGGTGACCTCGCGAAATGTTGGCTTTTTTCTCAGGCTAATACCAGACTTGCTAAACAATAGTTACTGTAACAATTAATACATTCTGGAAATTTTAAAAATAAAATATATTACCCCATGCCGACTGATAGTTTGGTCTGTGCATCATCCCCAAGACCAGACACAATGATGATAGCTGAGTCAGGTACTGCACCCAACAGAGGTAGGACAATACCACCTGACACAAAAACAATTCTCTATTAGATTTTATTGTTCATGAGCATCTTATACTTGTTTACAGAACATATTACATGTTGTACACCTACCAACTTTTTCTGAGTCACATGCATGAGATTTTCGTCTCCTCGTGCACGACCAGGATTTCCGAAAATGTTCCGGCGACTTCTGAAGACTTCCGAACACTACCGAAAATGTCCGAAGAAGTTCCGATGATTTCTGAACACTTCTGAAGCTATTTGAAGCTTTTCCAGTGGCTTTCGAACGTGTTCAAACGCGACATTTTAGCATGTTTTGATAGAGTTATAGGACTCAAACTCGACATTAAGCGCAGTCTAATGGAATATTTTCTGGGGAATTGAATTGAATTTTTGGTTTTAACGTGTTAAAGAAAAAGTTGTAAGCCAGGCATGAGAAATTGTTCTCGATGGGTGAGACCAATGTCTTTGCTCCACAGGCGTGAGACTCATGCATAATGGGTTGGGGTTGGCAGGTATGTTGTGTGCTCTGCAAATTTTATTTCTTGTTTCTTTTCAACACTTACCAATCAGTGATGGTGAACATCCAAGATCCAACAAAAGCTCAGCACCATCTGTCAATTAAAAAAGTAAAGACAAATTAATTTCAATTTTTTGTACTTATCCAAATAAAATGTTAAATGAATTTGTCATGCACAAGTCAAAAGTCAACTTAAATTTTTTTTTGTATTGTTTATGCATGTACGTCATGCATACATACTTAAATTTGTTTATCAATAACCCCGGTCAATTCTCAATCTAACATACAGTATGCATGGCAAACTAAACTTGCTCCTGTAGCACACTGGAACATTCTACTAGCACAACAGTGCCAGACTTATAGCTAATCAGGGTTTGAAAGAAACTTGAATTCCAGCTTGCCCTTAGGACAAGAAGCTCTCAAATGTTGCTTGCCCAGGGCTGTTGCATCCTTGCATTAGTTTATGACTTAATTCGAACATGACAATGAAAAGTTACTTGCCTGGCAGGAAAATCCACTTGTCCCAGACTACCGGGTGGGATTTTTTTCGAGCCCTGCTGATGGCAGGGCAGCCTCAGGGGCGAGTCACGTAACAGTGACTTTTTCTTTCTTACTTTTCTCTCTTTTTCTTCTTATACAGCACCACAATTACCAATGCAAGTTGATCTGAATGGTCCTGATTTTCTCTGTTTAGGAGATCTACTGTTTGTTTGCCGAGATATTTTATTTTAATTGTGAGTGATAATTATTATTTGAAGCTTACCAGAGATACATTTTGCTGCAACACCAAGGATGGCACCATAAAATACCATCAGCAATAGGTTACCAGTTATCTGGAAAATAGCAACACATCATTATACAAGTCAGGTGACAAGAAACCTCTGCTTTACACCCAGGCCATTGTACCTCACCCACCCCCCTCCCCCAGGTAAACAAATGCTGCATTGGCCAAGTGAAGACCAGAAGACTACATGCAGCCAGTTATTTACCTTAAGTTTATACAGTTGGTATTAATAATAGTACTGAAACCTGGTTTGCCTAAACATGGTTGACAAAGTCAATTGGCTTTGGAAAAGCCATGATTAATAAAAGATTTCTATAAAGGTGTGATAGCAGGAAAAGTTTGAAATATCTGTCTACCTATAACCAAAATGCAAGCCAAATTTTACTGATGTTTTGAGAAGTGACAAAGAGACAATAATTTAATGGCAGTAGAAATTTTAGCGGATTGACTGGTATTGTGTTACTTTCTTTGCTGATGTAATGTATCTTTTAATATTCGTTAATTAGCCCTCTCCGTAAATAATCATGCAGTGTTCATTGCAGATGGGGAAGGCCCTCAATTTATAATACCCACAAATAGACTGAAAACAGAATTCTGTGCAACCATGCAACTTTTGCACAGGCATCCATTGAATTAATATTGATAATACATTGCACATCTAGGCAGAAAGGCATAAATGTGAAATAAAGTAGCTTTTTTCAAGGACACAACACACAGATAGAGGCTAGCTGGTTTCAACCTCCAACTGCAGTTGAAAGTGCAATGGAATAATTAAACACTTAAACACTGAACCTCCACATGACAAGATGCTCAGGTCATAATGAATTCACAAGGAGAGAATGATGTTTACTGAGTATTTAAATGCAGCAAGAGCAGGTTTCCCTGGTGATATGATTGGTGATCTGTGAGGCAGAAAAAAGTAGCCTTATGCCCCAGTGAGAGAGTAATGCATAAGAAAAGGAGTGGCCGGGAGCTCTGTTGTAAACAGGACAAAGAGTCAAGACCCAGAACACATCAAATACTGTAAACACATCAAATGTTATTTGGCATATTCAGAATGCATCAAAATTGCTTTATTTGCTATAATCTTTATCATTCTATCACAATGTAAAAAAACTGATAGATTCCCTGAAATCATTGTTTGTGTAAACAAATATAGTTAAACAACTTTCCACTGACAGACAGCTGTGCAGTGGAAAGAGGGTTTAATTGACAACAGACTTTTAAAACTGCTTCATTATTAACAAAGCATCTCAGTAAAGATTAAATCACGGAAACAGTTGGGCAAACATCTGTTTAAAATTTTCCAGTCTAATAATGAAACGTCATTGATTTTATTAATTGTTAAAGTAAATTTTTAAAATGAAACTTGATTAGAAAAGTGGTCATTCAAAATTATTTTACAGAAAATTTCATGTCTCTGCACCCAACTGCCAAAGTTATGCATCTAGAAAAATCCTTAGTGGCTTGGCTTGGCTTGGGTTGGGGGTGTTAACCCAAACAATCACTTCATTATTAGAGTGGAATTTTCAAGAACTGTGAGGCATTTAAATATTAAAGCCACAAACAAGAAGCATCTATTGATCACTTGTGCACTGAGGCTTACAATTTGACGCCGAAGCTAAATGACATTTAAATCAATTGAAGTAAACGGACCGTCTATAGGTGCTGTACTTGATGGTCCAGGAATTATACAAAAGTAAACATACATGGATTAGACATAAGTCCCTGATTTATTTTAAAATAAACCTTTTAATAAGTTATCCGCACAACTGCCTAAGAAATTCTGAGTTGGATTAAGTGGCACTTGTTTCGCCTCATTTCAAGAAGAAGCCAAAACATTTATTTACATATCAAAGAAAAAAGCTACCTCTATTCTTTAAAAGGACGCTTTGATCAATGAAGTGGAAAAAATAAAACCCTTGTATATTTCCAGTTCAGTGGTTTTTGGACGCGCAGTTTTCCGCTGCATACGAATCTTAAGTGAATTTTATTGATTTCTTCTTCTTTGACAAACTTAAAAAAAGTTATCCTCTAACAGCTTCAAATGAATGCAAATTTTTAGAGAGCAATAAGAAAAATCTACCTAAACGACAAAAGTGCTAATGATTCACATGTCCCTTGTCGTAGGCGTTACGACTTCTTATATTTCATCAAGACTTCTGATCTTTAATATTCATGCCTATTTAAAGCTGCTGTCAAAGCAAGTAAAGCTCGCATGTATTTCGCAATAAATTCAAGAGCCACTAGAAAGCAAGATCTAGAAAACAACACCCTTCAAAATAGAAAACAATATTTTTACGCCTCAGAACACACAGCTTTTTTATGCCGAAAAAAGGCTAAGAATAATCGCTAGAAGTTTTACGATTCACGTGTCTTTATTTAGAGTGAATTCTAATGCCATTCAAATGACTGACTCAAGATGAAACGGTCTAAAACGTCCGCTCACAAGATGAAGGTTTGATGCAGAAAAAGAGACTTATAATTTGCAAAGATTAAACAAAATATATAAACGTGAAATGCAAATCAAACAGCTGTGAAACAGACCGTGAATCAACTTTTATTTCTCGACACGAAAAATTTGTTCGATAACATAACTGGTTTTGTGATAAATCGCAATTCGGCAAAAATCACACTTTAGTATCTCTTCTTATTTGATGTTTTTTTTATTTAACCACGAACTAAACTTGGGATTTAAAGAGATCTTGAAAGGGGCGTGCGGGCATTACCATAATTTTGTTTACACGCTTGCCCATACAAAGAGAAATAAATGTACAGCTAAATTTGGCGGTAAACACCCGAGATATTCCAAACTTTTACATCAAAAATATTTTTCGTCTGACAGACACAATACAGTCAAGTTCTAACCAATTCAGAAAAACAAAAACGAGAATCGAAAATTCTAGCTAGTCTTTGTCGTTCATTTAACTTGGCGTTAATATTTTCCGTTGAGCATTCACAGTGAAATAAATGAAATAAATTAAGTCTTATGTTCATTGCAGAATAGGCGGCCAAATCTCGAAACTTGGGCTACATTGAAAAGTCACTAGCTTGATTCTGAAGAACAAATCTTTAAAAAGTTCTCACCGTTGATGAACATGGATAAATCCCGTTTCTATCTTCCTCGCACGGAGCACCTTCTTCTGACTTATTCACCTTCGTTGCGTTCAACTTCGTTTCGTTCGCAGACTCTGCGGCCTGAAAAACGAACGATAGAGAAGACAAACATATGAACTCACGGCAAACGAATTTTAGAAGACAAGTTGAGAGCTTGATTTCCCAGTGAAAAGCACATTATAGCAGAAAAAGCGAAAGTTAATATTTAAAGCATGTTAAATTAGTAAAATATTTAAAAATTTACTAACCCGCTTGAATCTGAACAGACTGTGGGAATCAGAGGGGACGAAAAACTGACAAGAAATCCAAGTGCAGAGAAGAATGCAAAAGTACAATTTGGGCGAAAGGAGCACCATCTTGACAACCTCGTTCTCCAAACCAAACGAAGGACTAATGCCGAAAATAACTGACCGCTTCTACAATATAAACACTTGCTAAAAGGTCGCTGGGGGGTGGTCAGAAATGGAAATGATATGTAAAGTAACGCAACCATGCATGGATTCCATCTGGACGTGTTACTATTGGCATAACTATTGGCATTGACCGGAGATCAAAGATTTTACCTACGTGTCACACTGCAATGCTGCACAATATCCTTGGAAATTCCACATGTTCTTGTGCAAAGCCGCTAACAAATAGCTGCAATCTTCACGATACTAGCGAGAATTAAGCTCAGTAAATAAGCTTATTTCATGCAAGTTCTATAAAATTGTGCAAAATTTCCCTCTTGTCTTCTTTGAAGTAATCCCGACCCATTTTATTCTCGGCTATAGGGAAGGCCAGGTCGCAGTCCTAACACTGTGAGCGCTAAAAAGCATTTTTCGCCTATTTTTGGGAAACTATCACAGCATATTTCGAGCCTCTTGGGCGAATTTCCATTAATCTTTTTTTGGGACAGACACTGGATCATGCAGACATCGTCAGTTCCTCGAGTAACTCTCGGGCGGGGGCGATGTACTTTTAATCTGCTGCAAAATGCAGATCCATGGCAGGCGATTATTCGAGTTTCAGGGTCAATTATATATTTATTACAGAGTTAAAAATGGAAGTTATTTTTTTTATTTCTAGATAAAAAAAAATTATGGCATTAATTTTATTAGTCTCCAGCGGTCGCACATTTTTCGTGGCAGCTTTAACACGCACGTGTTTAATACATTTATAACATAGAGGGCAAAATTACTGATTGCTGATTGGTTGAGACAGGGGGCATTTTTTCTTAATTTTCTTTCCAACGAGGGCAAAATTACTGACTCCTGATTGGGCAAGCGCCAAAAATACTCGCATTTGATTGGCTAAGCGCGAGAGCGCGCCATTTGCATTTTGTAAGCGTCTTGAAAAGAAAAGCAGATTTTGAATTGGAATTGAGTTGTTCAACACAAGAATATAGTTTCAGAGTTTAAATTTAGCCGAGTTGGTTGGCGAAAATGGTGTGGTAATTGGCTGATAGTTCAAAGAGAAATTCCAGAAGGTGAACCTGAACGTTTTACGGGAAACAGCAAATGGTTATTTGTTCTAAAACTACCGAAAACTTGGTTAATTCAGCGAGCGAGAGGTCGCTTCGCAACTCAGGTAAGCTTAAATAAATTTACTTAGTTTGAGTTTTGAGTGTGAGTTTGTCAACGAACTAGAATTGTAATTATCTCAAAAGATGATCATATGCATAAAAGACAGTTTCTTTTTTTGTTCTGGGCGCTGAGTAGCAGTTTAATAAACTGCTTGTGTGCAGAATTGTTTATTCTGAGTGCCGGCGGCGGACTGTGTTTCGACGTGCAATGAAAAGTTTTCAGAAAATTTTGCCCTCTATGTTATAAACAAGTAATCGCATTGAGCCCTCGTAGAATTAAGGATAAATTTTCACTTGTATTTTCAAAGTTTTCACAAATTGCCCTCGTCGCTACGCGACTCGGGCAATTTTGTGAAAACTTTGAAAATACGCGTGAAAATTTATCCTTAATTCTACTCGGCCTCATGCGATTACATATACTTATTGAGGGGGTGGGAGAGGGAAAATGTCATACCTCCTTTTAAGAGGGTCACTTTTTTGCACTTAACCTCAGTATAAATACAGGACCGTGGCTCCATAAGCTTCCATTTCCGCTGATCCATTATTTCCTGTCTTGAGCTACAGGGCGGAATGTTCCGCTCTTTACTGCCCACCACCGTGAAACAAAGCACGCATCGATAAACATTCGACAGTAATCCCTTACTTATTTTTATTTTTTGCATGAATTTGCATGAAATCTATTTTCCGCGGACTCGAACGGGAAGTTTGTTCAACTGTATCAAATGAATCACGGTTATGCATGCTTTCTAGCCATGCTACCTTTCTTAGAATTCAACAGAAAAAAATCTTTTGCCTGATTCAAAATTTGTCCCAAAACGTTTCCCCTTTATATCGACACAAAGACGGGTGTCAGTGAAACGCCGACTCAGGGTGGGGGTCGGGGCTGGGGTCGGGGGCGGGGTCGGGGTCGGGGTCGGGGTGTCGTTTTTTTTTTTTTAATAGATTTCTTCGAGGAGTATCACTACAAAAAATGTGTTTTGATTCTTGTCTTGTCTCGGTTTGATTTCTCAACTGAAATTTTATTTTAGTCGTCGACGAGGAGCGTTGCGTGACGACCCTAAGTAAGAACGGCGGCGTAGCAGACCAATGAAATTTTGATTTTGTTAAAAAAACACCTGTTTGATTTATTTTGCTTCATTTTTGATTTCCAACATGTGTAACATTTGATTTCTCAATGGGTTTTGATTTCCAAAAATTTCTTTGTTTGATTTCTCAAACGGTCAGTGTAAGACGCAGACTGCGGACCAGGGGTAAAATGCAGACTGCAGACCATGGGTTAAATGCAGAATGAAGACCGCAGACTATAGGGGGAATGAAAACTACAGACTGCAGACCAGGGGGAAAAAATGAGAGAAACGACAGCCGGACATACGTCTGGTTTCATAGAAGTTTGAAGAATCTAGTAAAATTTATTTAATATGGTCAAACTGTTAACATTTTTTCGCGTCCTAATAGGAAAGTTTGTTTACTAATTGAGAAGTAGAACAGTTTTACCACCAAGGATTGTCCGGAATACGTGGTTCATAAAAGACATCTCCCGTTGTACCCCAACAGATTCTTTTTCGACCAAAAAGGAATCTCTTCCCAAATAAATCGCTAGAACAAAAAAATGAAAAAAAAAAAAAAAAAAAAAAAAAAGACACCCCGACCCCGAGTCGGCGTTTTACTGACACCCCACAAAGACTGTATTTTGCGCCACTGCGACTGTAGAATTACTAGGTATTTACCCTGTTTTCAAATATGGCGTTTTCGTGTAACCTGTCTTGCAAATTTTTGGCGTTGTTGCGAGGAACGTTGCCCGAAACATTGGGTGCGGTGTAATCTAGGCAGGGAATCAGACCCAACAGACCCAAAACACACTCGGAACACAGAAATGGTTCTACTGCAACTCATGTTGTATTCTTATAATTTAAACGTAGAAGATCCTAGATGGCTGTTTGCATTCGCAGGCTTTCAACCTTTTATAAAGATCATTTTGAATTCTATCCGCTCTCTTCCGTGCTCTCCTCATTTTTACCAGGCTATTCAACACCTCGACAGCGCGTTTCATCCAAGAAGAAAAACATCCAACTACAATAAGTAGTTTTTAAGGTGTTTGATGCACGCTCACTGAATCTCTGCAGTATGATGACAATCTGAGAAAGCTCACGGCTTAAACGGACTACTTATGTTGGTTTTTACATATCAAATATCAAACAGGGAGGCACGTAAAAATATTGCTTACTCAGACTCAAACGTCGAACTTTTTATGTGCAGAACCTAATGCAAATGAGCAGAAGCTATCGGTTTTTTCTGATATACATTAGGTTCGGTATATAAAATGTTCGACGTTCGAAATAGGCCTCAGTGTCGTCGGAACCTCTTAAGTGTCTGAAACTCTCCCAAAATAGACAGCGTTTCTTCTTTCACCGTGTAATAATATCTAACAGTAAACACCGATTACCAGTACTCAAAAGTAAACAGAAGAAAACTGTGGTGAAATGGTGTCTAATTCTTTAGTACCTATTTCACGGGTTAAGTAAAATCACTTTAGAGAGCCTTGCCTTTTTATTCATTTAGATTAACATCTACTTCACAAATAGAGATATCTTACGAGTTGTTCACGGAAGTGTTTTCAAACCAGCAGTACGAGACGAGTGACTTCATTCTAGAATGGTTAAAAGTAAAAAAAAGGACGAAACAAGCGGCCGTACCGCGTTTACGTGATACCAGTATCCTGCTGCCTTGTACCCAGGCACTTCTGAGGTTTTTGGTACAAGATCACAAGGCACTTAGGGAAGACTTAACGAAAAACACAAAGCGTTTCCTCGACTTTCCCACGACCCCTTGCGACTCGCCAAAATCCCGCGTACAATAAGAAGCGCCTGAGTACGAGGCAGGTAATTTGCATGTTAATGCTCCATCTTGGTATTTTTAGACACAACTGCTAAATCTTGAAGATGCAGAATTACATGAAGTGGAATGATTTCCAGCCCTACCAACCTTCCAACCCCGTAGGAAAATGAAGGATTGAGTTAAAACATTTCCAGAATTGAAGGTGCAGTTATTTTGATACTTGAAAACAAACACTCACGTTTGTATTTTCAAACTGTAACGTCATTATAAATGAAAATGTACTTCTTTAAATGTTCTCAATTTTTGTTGCAACCAAGTTGCGTGAATCTTAACAACAACCTACTAGCCCGCTACAATTTTATACACCAGAGAACAGACATCATCGATGACTTTGAAGGTTGAAGAAATTTCTAAATATTTTATAATGCTTTGATTATGTGTTCTGTGAATGGTAATCTAAGTTTTTATTGCAATTCGTTATCAGCTATAAAATTTTAACGTAAACCAAGCTGGCTCTTCAGACTTGAAATCTGTCAAAAAAAAAAAACCAACAAAGTTAATCAGAGCAATATTTCAACCTTTATTGTAGAGCTAACACCAAAGTAATAATATCACATGGTCTGCAAAGAGAGGAATAAAATCCCGGGGTGAGGAGAGGGGGTACTCTCTGGATTCTTAGACCAAAACTGCAAAATTTCTGATGCCCTACTTCCGGTCTAGTAAGAAAGCTATACCCATTTCGCATAAACCAAAATAGCCTATTTCCAGAAGAGTGCCCCTGCCCCCCTACCAACCGAACTGATTAACCACGAAAATAACGTATGTGCTCGCAGTAGGTTAGACCAAAAAAGGTCAAAAAGGAAATCGAGCCAGGCCGTTTACCCCACGGCAGTTTTTTTCGCCACTTTATATTTATGCATCTGGTTGGAGAGAGACGATATACATTTTAGCGTTTTTGATTATTTTCCTTTTTAACTAGGCACAAACTCGGGACTGGTACCATGCTAACTGCTTCTCCAGCTGTGTGGCAAATGGCCCTGGGTAACATATCTGAAGTTTCGGCCAACTCTCTATCAAATATTAACCCTTTGAGCCCCAACTGTGACAAGCATCTAATTTCTCCTTACAATATGCCTACTTGATCAAACAGAAAGGTCACGAGAATAAAGGAATGACCACCAAACATGCAATGTAGGAGAATAAACATATTGATATTGGGGCTTGGAGGGTTAAAAAAGCGTTGGAAAACTGAACTGTTACCTCGTTTTCCATCAACTTTCTCCTGGTTAAACAAAGTTGGGCCTCGCTTTTATTTCCAGCTCTCAGTGCTTGCTGTGCTTTAGCGTGTTCTTGGGGAACTTTTGTTTGAAGTTGGCGAATATAGTCTGCGGTGACAAAAAACGGTCATTACTATAGTGTACATCTAACGTAAGATAACACGAAAAAAGTCATTCTAGTTTTTAAGACAAATGAATTGACAAATTTAACACCTCATAAATTGATTTGCTGTCCGGAAAAAACCCCAAACAAACAAGCAAACAAACAAACAAAAAACAGCAAAGATAGAACAGCGAGCACGCGGCGATTTTGTCGTTGGGTTCGAAAGAAGTTATTTTCAATCGCACTTTCCGTCACATCGCCATCAGATATTAACTCACTGATTAACACGTTTCTGTCGCCACTTGACAGAGTTCTCTCCACCTCGGCTATCTTCTGCTGGCATTGTTTATAGCGTTGAATGAGGGCTGGAGAAGGCATTTCACCCTTGGATTTTTGGGCAGCAATCTATGCACAGGAATAAAAGACATCATATCAAAATCAGTAAGACGTGGTTCACAAACTGCGCACACCCGCCCACCTACATTCAAGAATAAAAGCGCCACCGAAGAAAGCGGCGAATCATATTCCATTTGAATGGCGACATCGAATGGTGACAGTAGTGCTCGAGATCAATCACACTTCAGGATTTCATCCACAGACTCAAAACTTAAAACCAACTGTATTGAGCGCAACACACAGCACCACAGAAAAAGACAAGAATGTCGCTCATTAGCATTCAACTGATTGATCACACTTCATGATTCACCCACAGACCCAAAAGATTGAACATCTTGTACATCACTATAAATAGGAGTACCACATTGTCAGGAAATTACAGTTCAATAACATGGTCACACTTTTGAATTTCATGCATCCACTAATTCAAAGTTAGAAAAAACTTGCACAGCATCATAAACAGCACCACGGGAAAGTACGGTGTGAACGCACGAATAAAAGAGGCGCAAATTTTTTTCGGTTTTATCTTTCAGTCTTCCCAGATTTCTGGTGAGGCGTTCTTCTACGAGGATCTACTAAGAACGGTATTCAATAATTCCTCGACATGCAAACGTGGATGTCCTTAAAATTGAATTTGAATCCCGTTCACCTGTTTCTCACAGATCTGCTTCTCAAGTTTTAGAACTTCCAAGCTGACAAACTCCGTTTCAGTAACACTACAAGACAAAATGGAAAACAACGAAATGAATGAAAACCATGCACGACATAAAAATAGTAATGAGTTATAATACAGCAACAAGTTTACTTTACTCAGGCTGTGAAATGAATTGTAATACCTTATGTCAGGAAACATCCGATGTTTGCCAAATCGCGAAAAAAAGAAACTTTTCACAAATCCTCCACATTCATAAAGGTTTGGCGTCGAGAAATGTCATCCAAACAAACTTGCGACACTGATAAGGTAGTTAGTGCCTTTTAGACCCAAAATAACAAGGACGAAACGATTTATTGTTGACTGCGAGCATTCGCTATTTTCCTTCAAGAATATAGCCCCGGCCAAACGAGGATGAGAGTTGATAAGAGTTGAAACTCTCACTCTCGTTTGGCATGGAACTCTTATCCACTCTCATCGACTCTCATGCACTCTCATCGACTTTGAACGTGTTCAAATTTTTCATGAGAGTCGATGAGAGTTTTCTCTCGTTTGGCACGAGTTGATGAGAGTCGATGAGAGTTGACGACAACTCTCATAAGAGTCAACTCTTATCGACTCTCATCCTCGTTTGGCCGGGGCTATTAGTATGGGCGCTAAGAATCGCAGCTCGCAGCTCGCAGCATTGTCTGACCGGATCGCGCCTGCGCGTCATTCGCGATTCTTTGCATGCTCTACTGTCCTATGGGAACATATGTAGGGGCCTCAAAATAGCACTAGATACTAGTAGTTTTGCCTCGAAAGACTCTTAAGGTGATTCCATTCAATTGCATTGCGCATCCTTTCTGCGCATCATTTTTTGCGTGATTAGCGCGCGCACGAGCGCGCGCGCGTTCGGAACTTGATAGGTTTTCTATGGAAGCTGAGCTGTTCAGAGAAGTAAATAGTCGTTTTCTCCTAAACGAACTCGGTGACCCCACCTTTTTATTCCATTTATTTAAGGAAAATACGATTTTACATGATATATTCAAATTTGAAGAACTTTTCATTATTCAATTTTGAAATATTCCGGTTGATTCACTATTACAGCCAGATTTTAGGCGTTTCACTGGAACCGTGTGGACGCAGAATTTGCCTATTATTTCAAATTAGTTTCATTGTTACGGCAATTTTAAGACGTTTTACTGTAACATTGTACTTCTATCATAAGAATAATGCTCATATTTCATTGCTAGTTATAACTTTGTTGAAGTAATGGGTGTCTCTAATACAAGGATAGGTCTTTTTAATATTGCTGTCTAAAGATAGCAAAGTACCTATATACTACAGCCCCGTAGCGTGAAATCAGACACGGTGACCCCCTCTTTTTATGTTATTTTTTTAATGTACTAGGTGTAATTAGTAACTGTGCAAAGTTTCAACAAATTCTCATTACAACTTCTTTTTCGATGGAATCACCTTAATAACGGACAAAGCAAAACACCAGTCCTAAACATGGCACACTTGCCCTATTGGCTATCAAAAAGAGCAAGCGTTGTCAAAACATCTTTGATCATGATGTTTTCAGGTTGAGCGTACACAATCAACATTTCTTGCAGAAGCAGAACGTTTCTGGAAGAAAACATTATGTGCCTCGGCCGGAAGAAATTTTGTTTTATTTAGCGCGCAATCGGAGAATCATTCCAGGAAACAGTTCACAATTGTTTTTTTAATACCGAATGTGTTGTAAGTAGAAACAGCGGGTCTCACACGGAACCTAAGACCACCTCAGCAAATTTTATCCCAACGAGTGAATGGCAGTTTGATTTCATATATGTTTAATTTACACTGCTAACAATAAGATAAAAGCTAGCGGCAGTCCTGCAAAGAACACACACTGTTCGTTTCAGCAAACAGGCTGACGCAGCATTACCGCTTTATTTCAACAAATAAAGTACAATTTGTTATGCTACTACACAATGCTATAAGCCTGCCAAGCAATTGAAAAAAAAAATACGGTGGGAAACTCGCTCCCTTCCCATAAAGACTTCGAAGCAGAGTTTTCTATAATCAACGACGAGCAGCTGAGAACACGCTCAAACCACCGATACTCTGATCAAAAGTCCCGGCACGCGCTAACCACCAGACTTTCCCGCCTTCTAACCTTCTTTCTCGCCACCCCTCTTTTAGAGCTTCTCCCAGCCCAGCCTCCGTACCACCCCTCCCAACCACGCCCCCTCAAACATCACTTCTCACAAGCTTCTTCCACTAAGCCCTTTCAAAAGCCTCAGCTCCCCCCACTAAGACCTCCCCGCTGCCCTAAATTACATGCTTCCCCCACTTTGTCATCCCCACCACCCCTGCTAACAAGTTTGGCACAAAAAATGTAGGCGTACAAACAGAATAACCACATTTAAATTCGTTTGTTTGTTTGTTTGCTTTTTTGCCTTAAAAAAAAAAAAAAGATTTCAAAGGCTTTTATAAGGCCTTTAAAGTGGCCGTATTAACGAGGTAACCATACAGTCAAGTACCACTACATTTCATAACAATAAAGCTTCTCTCACCCACCCCCTGTTACAAGCATCTTTAAAGCCTATTAAAAAGTTCGATAAAACCAAGGCTTCTGAGAAGGATTTTACAACACTTTAATAGTTACTAGCTCTTAGAGCAATAACCTAATATTTACATTGTTTTTGTCACCAGTGGAGATGTAATTATTCGGTTTGTCATGCACTAAAGGTATACATTCATTCATCACATTCATCACAGCTGAGCAATAAGTACAGGAATCTCTTTTATACATGTGATTTAAGAGTACTTAATTTATCCCTGTACTAATAAATTATCTGAAATAGCATGTTATGTTCTGATTCATTACAAACATTTTTGAAACGCACATTCACCAAACTAGTTATAAACAACGGTGGTAAAAAAAAGGTTATCCTATTTTCAGTGAAATGCGATCATATACAGTAACAATTTACATACAGTGACCACTCCTTATTTTTTATAAATGAAAGTCATATGCCTCAGATACTCTTAACTGTTCTACATAACAAACTTGTCCTCAAAGCCGTTTGAAGTCATTACACTTTACCACAAAAAATATTTATTGAGGCTTACTACTTTTCACGTAGGGTGATTTCCTAAGATGATTTCTTCATCAGCGTGAATTTTTACAAACTTAAAGATGCGACAATTTCACACTATAATGTGAGAGTCCGAAACAGTTAGTAACTGTGGCAAATATGAGAGGAATATAAAATGAAATATATTGAATGAAATGCTGTATTTTAAAAGTTTAAGAGGCGTTTGTATGGTGATAATTGCCAAAATACAGCCATGCATGTAGGAAAAAAAGCCTGGGTTTTGTAGAGCTGGTCTGCTTAGAGCCCATGCTATTTGCATCTTTATAAACTAATATTTACAGCTAAGATATTTGCAGTACCAGCTGCTGGCAAAAGAAGCTTTGCTTCAACGTAAAAAATAAATATTTAACATTAACTGAAATTACTTTGGTTTGCCCAATGAAATTTCACAGAAATAAGTAAAGCCACGAATAACGCCTTTCCTCTACATCCCACGGCTTTTCCAGACTTATTGCAATTTTTTTCTATTTACTTTATAACTTTTCCAGGTCTACAAAGTCAATTTCTTAATTTCTTGATTGACTTATGTGATTGATGAAGAAATACACGAACCCAAGCAAATTGGTATTTAGAAGTCTTAAGACCATTTGTGCTAGATTATTGTTTTGTAGGACTGACTAGTCATGTGATAATTGTCTCATTCCACTTCTCAATATGCTTTATCTTCAATTATCCTCGATTCTTCATCCTATTGGCAACGACCTGGTCACGTGACAGAGCAAACAGCTGATTTGGCGCTAAGAATGAAATAGAAAAAGAGAAAAGAATGAATCTCTTGAAGCAACAGGAAAATTAAAAAAAAAGATGAAGGAATTATCGGTACAACACAATGACCATTTAAACGAAGATAGTAAGCTGACTTGCAGTGTCACGAGGAGATAAATTTGCAAAATCACACGAACTGACATGACAGTGTACAAACCTACAATGCCTTCCTTGTGCTCGGAGCATGTAAACGCGATTTATCGTGCCACGTTACTTTAATAAATAGCAAAAGAATTAAAAACTGACAAAGCTGAAACATTTTCAGGTGTTTGTACATACATGCATGACTGTATGGCAACTTGTCACCTAGTAGCAAATAGCAATTCAAAAGCCTGTTGTTTTTGCTAATTTGCATTAGATTCAGCACATCAAATGTTCAACGTTTGAACTAGACTTAAGAGTTGCAGATTTCCAGATTTCCCCCTTTTCAGGCAGTTTTCTGTAGGTCACAATTAATACTGAAAGCACGGCATGGCTCATCAAAATATATCCTTTCAAATTTCAGTTCAAGAAAAACCCTCACTCTTGCGCAACGAGCCAAAGAAAGCCCCGAAATATTTTTCAGACCAAAAAGTTTCAGGACTATTTTTGAGAAACGAGAACTAGTTTATTCCTTGGCGGCTCCGCTTTTAGGTTTGGCTAAATCTATATATATTATTAGATATGTTTACAAAACAGAAAACTTATTGATTTGACATTGACGACAGTTTATCCAGTTTCCAGGATCCTTCTGAAGTTGGTTCAGAAGACTATGACATTTCATACAAATCCGTTTTTCAAAAATCTTCACATCTGCGTAAACAAGTCTCACAACATTAATCCTCTTGCATTTGCCACAGTTAAAAATGCCGCCTTCTGTGTCAGGCGTTTTTCCCGAAACTGTGCGGTATGTCCAGTTAACGTACCTCTACTATCAAACCATGGATTTTTATTACCTATTAGTAAATCTGATATTACCACTGGAACTTTTTTTTACCCTCGAACAATAACGGCTTGGAATAATGTTCCATCTCACATAACAGAAGCCGACTTGCTAGCTGCATTTAAAGGGGATCTAGAAAAGTTCTTCAGTTCTTACCACAAACTATAAGGTTTTTTTTCAGCAGTCTGTAATACCCTATTACGAGTGTAGATTTATCGGTAAGTAGATGTCGTAACATTTGTTTATCACGAAATATTGTAACCAAAGCTCCGCGCATGACACCAAACTATGTACAACGTCAATGGCCTTACTTTGAAGAAACATTTGGGAGAGGCAAGGAGACAACACTGTTAGCTAATCTGCTTGGTTGAGGTGGACTCTAAACTCGTCAAGAAAGATACCTCGAGGACGAGTTTGCCCGAAGGGGCATCTGCCATTTTAGTTTAACAGTCTAGCTTATCTTTATCTAATTATTGAAATCACTGTCGCAATAGGAGAGACAAAGTAACCATTTCTAGTCAATCAAAACAAAAGATAACAATAAAATGTTGCTAGCTATTCAGAACACGAAGATAAAAACTTGCAACCGGTGCCAACCGAGGGAGAGCGCTTGCTGTCATAGTCACTCACTGGTTTTCTCTGGTCAGTTAAAACACGGTGAAAGTTCTCTCATATATTTTGTTACAACTCAGCAACTGCAAAACCAAAGCAAACTTAACTAGCCTGCGTGGCGAGGTGTTCCTGCGGTTGGGCGGCAAACCCGCGAGGTAGAGTTGTCACGGCCACGCACGCTCCTCGGGGCTTCCCTACGCATCACGTAGGCTAACAGTGAACCACAAAGCGCTACGACGCAAGTAAAGCAAAGTGAAATTCTTCACTTTATTTCAAGTGTACTCTAGCTACTGCATACTGAAGTAAGACGTCATTTTGAAGTGGTAGCATTTATCAAAACACACTAGCTAGATACCAGGACATATATAGGCACTTAGTAAAATACATGAGCTTCCCACAATCTATGCTGCTATGACCTGCGAACTTGCGGAAACGTTCCACATGAGAGGAATCAATAAGGTTTGGTACACAACTAAACTGTACTGTCGTGAATAAAGGAAGGCGGAAAAAGTGATATACCTATAACAGCATGAAAGCGCGCTGGTTAATCTAGTAGACATCAAACCTTAGCAGAAGGTAGCTTACAATATTTCAGTTCGGGGTACAGAAAACGCAAACCGCTGTGTTGTGGTTGCCATCTTTTCTATGAACTACGTTTTCTTCAAGAAGAGCTTGATTCCTATTTCTATTCTTTAAAATTCATTTTGATTCCTACTTCTGTTTTTTTTTTTATATAAACGTACTGTTGCAGGCTTCTATTAAAGGTCCAAATTGAACCTGTGGCTGGCGCAACTGTTCCAGCAAGTTAAATGAGAGAAAAATCGACCTCATTTGATCCCTCAAAATTCCTTCTTGACCCCCTCCCTCGAAAACCTTTCCCAAACGCTATTAGGTCACCGGTTTAAAACTCCAGCAAAGGTTATGGTATTTTAGCGAAGCACTGACCAAAGCAAAGTAAAAGCCTCCAAAACATTTACTGTTTGTCTTAGCATGATTTAAATTCAAGCTACTGAGGACCGTGTAGACATATCAGACTAATGGCAAATCATTTCAAAGTCGGAAATGTGACCCCCCTTCTCGCGCCAAACCGTTCGGTCGTGCGCGCGTGTCCGACTATGACAGAAAGAAAAAACAAAACAAAACAAAACAAAAAAATGGTAGAGCACTCTTAAAAATATGCGCACTTTTTACACAAAAAATGCGGCTTTCTTCTACTACACTAATGTTCTGAATGTGACCAGAAGAATCTGGATATTGATTTATTAAACCCAACTGAGTAGTTGTAGCGCTTCCAGTGAAGACAACTGAAACATCTACAAAGCCTTTAGATTACAAACAGTATTTCTTGTTCCTCCTGGGTCGTAGATTGAAAAGCAGCTTATGTGAGTGCGTTGAGTGGAAGAAATATCTAACCGAAAACTCCTTTTCTTTCCCGCTTTCACTCGAGTTTCCAAGCGTGAGCTTGGAAATTCGACTCAAGGACGAGTGAATTAAAAATGCCAAACATGTCCTCAACATTCAGACCAACAGGTACATAACAGATACATCAGCCTGTACAATGGAATATACGACGCACCGAATTATCATTTGCTTTGGGTTTTGGGCCAAAAAAGTTGCTAAAGGTTGTGGCATACCAAAATGCTCGGACAATGCAGAATGCCAACATGTCTATCAGAGAAAGTTCGTTCACGTTTTGGACTTAAAGGGTGGGAAGCGCTTTGGCTTCCTCTGTGAGTGTGCCAATATAGGTACTTGTTTTCTCGACCGGCCGAAACAAGTGTACTTGTTGTATTTAGTGTACAAGCAGTTAGTTACTCACTCGGCTCCTTTTGTCACTCTTCCAGGCTTTGGTGATACTTTCACTGGCTCCTAAACAAGAGAACAAAATATCAGCATAACCTACGACAAAGAAAAATCAGTTAACACTAAAAAAGGGAAAAAGGCCCGTTAGGCTAATAGTTCTCGTGAATGAATGGGTTGCAGTACATTTTTCCTTCTTATTTTCTTAAACACTTTGTAATATTGTTTTGTACAAATGTTTTGGTTGAGAGAGCACGTTGGAAGGTGAAAAGTTAAAATTTATTGTCGTTTCGCTCTTACATCGCCACACGCTAATGCATGACCACCATATAGTAACTAATTTGCACACTTTCGTGATATTCTTTATCACACAAAATTCGTTCCCAGGGCAGGAAGGCCGTCCTTGAATTGGTTTTCTAGAAGAAATCCCGCATATTCTGATTGGATAAACAAACTCACAAAATTAAACGGTCATACTTTAGCAAGTCGCGTCAAAATACATGTTTCTCCCTTCACAAGTTGCGAAAAACTCGTCACACTTGCATTGTAGAATGCATCAGTGACTGTCAATTGACGAAACTCGCAATCTGATAGGCTACGATAAACAACAATGAGAACACACGCTCCCTTTCTACATCAACGGATGTACATGTTTAATGGTATCGAAACTTTAGTGTCCAGTGTACTTCACCTTCGCAGACCCAGGGGGGAGATAGTCGGGGCGACAGGGGAACAAACAAACAGACAAGGAACTTCACTTCGATTTGTTTGCGCTCGTTTCGACTTTCTCTCACCAAGACTAGCTGCCTTTGAGTGTCCGAGGATGACAATAGTCTATTTCAAGCAAAGATTTTGCTCATGTAACGAAGGCGAAAAAACAGAAACCTACCCTAGGTAATCCAGCTCCCTGTGAAGGCAAACAGAAGAAGTCCAGGTAAGCCAAGAATTCACATAGAACACAATCAAAAAACTTGTCCCAGAGTAGAAAACGATATGGGCAATCTCAAAAAGCCCTCCAAGGTGATCCATCATGTCCCTTACAGGTAGTACTTAGATAAAAAGCCTTAAAACGTTTGTTCACTTGGAACGGAGAACGGTCATAAATCATTACACGGAATTCCCAAGTATGGAAGCGCTTATTATTAAACAAAAATTAAAATTTGTTTACACCAGGAGCACACTATTTCTACCCACTAACTGTAATACTAGTGACTCATAGCGGCGGAAAACCAGGATCTGCACAAAGCCATGAAACTAGCCGTAATGTTATCATTAAAAGTTTGTAAAACTGAATTTCCACGTGCGAAACGATAATGGATATCACATGTGCAGGACCTAAAGACATTGATCCATTTTAGGTAAAGTTAGAGACCAAGGTAAGTTATGATCGCCCAAAATTACACGCTGAATAGCAAGCTAACCTTTTTTGACGTGAGATGAAGGTCAATAACTAGCCACTTCCATTTCTCAACTTTGACATCTTTGTCGACAAGAGGCTCTCTGATTCTCATGCGAATTTCAATTTTTCCTCCGACAGCTTTCCGTCCGCGATCTGTGTCCATCAGCTGAAGCAAAACAGGACGACAAAAATCCAATCACGTTCCTTATTTACCAGGGTTACAACCACCCCTCGCTTTTCCCCTTTCAAGTTTCTTTCGCTAATCCCCTTCGAGTCCTAGCGACGCAGGATATTTATTACATTGATTAACACAAATGCAGTTTTGGAAAATGTTAGCCTGGAGTGCAGCCGTATTTTGGGCTACCAAGGGCTAAAAGCGGAGCGGCCAGTTTGGAATAGGAGAACAGAGGAGAGTTAGTAAATGGAATTTTTGCAAATCCTGACAATATTGCCTGAGGATGATTCAACCTCATTCCCAGGGTCCTCTCTCTTCCTCCCTCGAGAAAGTACCCTGGTTTCGGCTGGTCACGTGGCACCCAAAATCTGGGTGCTAACAAGAATGTGCTACAGGGGAGGGGTAGCAAAGTGTAAGATTGTCACTAGTGTCAGAATGGTGGAAAGTACTGGAGGTGATGTAAGCTTTTTCAGGAATATTTGTGGTGATAAGAACTCCTTTTATAGACAAGTATTTCTTCATTACATACGAACGTTCGACATCGAAGCGGTCCATGTTATTTTCGACTCAGAAAAACACGTATACAAGTCTGAATTTCAAAACACTGTCGCTAACCATCGCCATAGTCAACGGAAGCCGGCACGAGTCACAACATAACAAATTTACAACAAGGAGAGCCGTCGGCTTTATGCTTTACGGACTATTTTATTTTTGGCATCTCCAAGGAGCAGCAGAATTTTCGGCAACCGTACACAAGACAGACAAACGGCGCGATAGTAAAATCAGGTCAACCAACCGCCTGAAACCACCGTTCTTGTAAGAATTTGAAGGTAATTTGTTTTATTCCTGTCGGGTAGGCGAAATTGCTCTCACACCGCCGATTGACCGAAAAAAAATCTAACTTTTTTCACCACAAAACAGTGACATGACAAAATGAAAAATGTGCTAAACTAAATAACATTTGTAATTAAGAGCTTTGTTGACAAGAAGGTTGTACTCTGGTCTGCAGGATTATACCTTTACATTGAAGCTTGCAGGTAAAAATACGCAAGTGCAGCGTGGGCTTTTATTATCAGAATTTTACTTGCATTATTAGGCCAATAAATATAAAATTTATAGCAAACAAATGAGTGTGTGACATTTTGTTCGGGCAATACGAGCAGCTTCTTATCAAACGCCTTCGGCAAATTCAAAATAGATCGAGCCTACCATAAAATATTTTGTTGATGGGAAATCTGCATTATTTGTGGTTCTGAAACGCCGCAGATAGTAGACTGTAGATTTTTTCAGCGTCCCTGTCTTTGAAAAAAAGTGAGGTAATGACTTCCATTCCTCTGTGTTCGTGCGAGTTTGAAAAGATTTGCATTCGCTTTTCCCTTCGCTTCTTGAAGAAAAGCAAGTCCACCCTGGTGGGGAGTTGTTTGCTTAAGCGAGACACGTGACCAGCCGAAACCAGGGTACTTTCTCGAGGGAGGAAGAGAGAGGACCCTGGGAACGAGGTTGAGGATGATTTTAAACACGAGGCGAGTTGGGGTAGGTGGAAAACGTAAAGTAGGGAGATGGGAAATGGTGGGAGGGGCCGTCCCCTTACTGCCCTTTTACAGTTTTCTTCAATTTTCCTAGCCTGCATCAACGAAATTCAGACTGGTCAGAGTCACACATTTTCTCATTAAAACGTCGAGTAAGCTAAGTAAAAGCCTGGGGGACGGTCCGTCCTTTAAGGTCGGCACACATGAGGGGACTAGTCCCTGCGACTGGTCCCTTCGACTAGTCCCGGGGACCAATTCCCTTCGTGTGCACTACCCATTTTAGTCAAAAAATGTAGTCGCAGGGACCAAAATGTGGTCCCTGCGACCAGTCCCACGAATTCAAACTTGTTTGAATTCGTGGGACCAGTCCCGGGGACTAGTCCCACAAACTATGCTTGGTCCGTTCGTGTGTACTGTTCGAGGGACAAGTCCCTGCGACCAAATGAAAATATTTCATCGGATCTTTTACTTTTTTCTAGTTGACCTCGTCTGTATTGGGAGTCTTGGTCGAACAGTTGTCTTTTTACGCTTCTGTACCAGCAATATAGGACACTGGATAAAAAACTTTATGGAAATTGCAAATGACAAACACTGATAACCCGCACGAGGCATGAAACGGTTTGCAGTTGATTTATATTAATGTTTTGTGGTTAATCTAGTAAATTCAGTTTCACTGTTGAGAATCGCTTTATTTTTCGTCTCCACATTTCGGAAAATTTCAGTTAAAGTGCCCTAAATTTATTTTTTCAAGGGACTTGTCCCCGCAACTATTTCCTTCGAGTACACACTACAGGGGACCAGTCGCAGAGACTAGTCCCCTCGTGTGTGCCGACCTTTATGTTCACCTGGCTCAACATTTTACGACAATTGCTTCGCGCCTGATGAAATCACGAACAGCTGAATAAATATGCAGGAAATGTATGCAGGAAATGTATGCAGGAACGAAAGAAAGGTCAGTACTGAATGGATTAAGTGAGAATGAGGTTTGACGAGAGTTCAGACTCTGTAAAAGAGTGAGAGTTAGCTTATGAGGCAGGCGCCGAAAGAGGAGAGAAAGGGGGTTCACGAGCGGAACCCGCGAGACACGAGCACGGCGCGCGATAAAGGGGCGAGGGTGGGCGCCTGTCGCGCAAGCTAAGTATTAAAGAGTCTGAATTCTCGTAGAGTCCGCAACAAGAGAATAACGAGGAAGACTACAAGATACTCACATCTAAACAATCATGAATTTCACATTTGTTGTCGAATGAGTTCAGCTTAACTTGTACTTGTCCTAAAGCTTTGTCACCTTTTAGAAAACCCCTAGAAAAACATCACACCAAAGATTAATTTTCACACTTCGCTTAGAGAAACTTTCCCATTTAGCGAAGAAGGTAATTCCCTTTGCATTGGATTTGTGTCACAGCGCTCTTTGATTTGGTAAAAATCTCGTAAAAGTAAAACCAAAAGTATTTTTTCTTGCCCGTACGTGTTTTCCCGTGCTTGGCGCTTGTTACATGGATCTGTCTTGAGTTAATTCTGAATGGAGCAGCGGGTTATAGGAGTTTGCAGTGATTGGCCGAACTGGTAAATGTAAGGACAAAAACAGTAATGTTTATTTAGCACAACATGGTAGGAATTCTTACCTTTCATATTTTACTTCAAATTTTACCGGTTGTCTCTTGAATATGCGTCCTAATGATCGATTTTTCCTATCAATGTTAACTTTGAAAACTTCATTATAGTCTGCAAGGAAATCAAGGAGAAATTAAGAGTCGCACCGGAGCTTAACGCGGTTTCTGGGGCATAGAGCGACTCAGATTTTGCTGCCACCCATTTAGTTTATGGTTTTTTTCTCCGACCCTTTAAAATACTAAAACATCAAATTTCCTACTCTTTCATACACTGGAAGCACAAAAAAGGTACCTGTTTCGGTCGGAGGGTCCCCGTGTAGACGGCTATAGAGACTACCTACCCCCACCCCTCCCCACCTTGAGAATTGAACGAGCCAAGTGGCTCATCAAGGCCGGTGCAGGGTCGCCCCCCCCTCCCCCTGGAGTAAAATTGTTAAGGAAACAACATGACACAATACAGAGACCATGCCTAGAACCACCCACCCTCCAATCTTTTGATCGAACGTCCAGCAAGCTAACCACTACACCAATGCGCCTTCACAAAAATAAATAGAACTGACCTGGATTGATTGAGTGCTTGATAGTTTGTGTTCGTCCAGTCTGAGGCTCATCAGCCTGGAAATTAACAACATTGTCATAAACAACACGAAGATCTGGAATGGTTAACAATAATTTAACGTGAAATGAATAAAATAAACTTCGCTGTGTGAGGCAATTTGAGCTATTGATTTACGAATTTAAGGATTCAACGGGAATAGAACCAATGACCTTCCGCGAAACTGGTGCATTGTTCGACCAACTAAACTATTTAAGGCCTTGAGGAGGTTATGGGTTCGCTGTGTGAGGCAATTTGAGCAATTGATTCACGGATTTAAGGCTACAACGGGAGTCGAACCAATGACCTCCGCGAAACTGGTGCATTGTTCGACCCACTAAGCTATTCAAGGCCTTGAGTAGGTTATGGGTTCGCTGTGTGAGGCAATTTGAGCAATTGATTCACAGATTTAAGGTTACAAGGGAGTCGAACCTATGACCTCCGCGAAAGTTGGTACATTGTTCGACCATTTAAGCTATTTCAGGCCTTGAGGAGGTTATGGATTCGATCACGGTAACCTGGAAATACATTTTTTTTGGCTGAAAAAGTGATTGATTAAATTGCTTCACTGTGCGAAGATCATCAATCGGAGTCATTCACTGTGACCTAAACTCTACCTCGAGTTAATTAGTTCCTGTTAGCGAATTACTCTTCTAAATAATGAAAATCAGCGACCGCCATTTTGGAATGGTGTCTGCTTTGTGCAACCTTATGTAGTTATTGGCAATTTGCTTCAGCCAATGTTGACGCTTGGCGCTAAATTGGGTCAATGCTCCCTTCCGAACGAAATAGTTCATAAGATCAGAAGGAACAAAGCCATTGCATTTAAATGCAAATCTACGCCAACGTTCTGTAATATTGATCAGTGAACTACTTACATTCGGATATGGAAATTCATAAGATATATAAGTGTACATGTCCTTCGGCTGGTAACCTGTGAAACAGAACACAAAGGGAACTCTACTTAGCCCCTGTAGCCTTGATATAAGTGTGAAAATTTTTCTACTTTCACAGTTTTAACGTAGGAGTATTGGTAGCACCATTTCGGGTGGTACAACGAGGTATATTTCTTCGTCACTGATCCCATTTTCCCCAAATTTCAAATCCTGATCCAATTTTCAAGTCACAAATTCCGATCTCTTTTTAGCCAACCTAAGTTGAGAGTGCTAAGATAAGCTCTAGGTCCACTGTTGGCCAACTGTCGTCCATCTGTCGGTCAACTGTTACCCATCTGTCGGTCGATTGTTGGCCCTCTATCGGCCATCTCTCGTCCATCTATCGGTCAACTGTCGGCTATTTGTCGGCGGAGGAACAGCCAACTGTCGACCAAAGTTCAGCAGGCCCTGTTCACAAGAATATATTTTCAATTGAAAAGGGACACTTGTGAATGCTTTTACACCTATCGTCCATACTAAATCGATCGACAACACTGCTAATTACAGAGACTTTATTAAACAGTATCTGAAGGGAAGGCTTGAAAACGCATTGTTTCGGAAGTGTGTACGGCTGAGAACACGCGTACGTCCATTTGAAAACGAGGGAGACTGGGGATGAGTTAAATAGAGACTGTGAAAACGACTGTCCAGGAATTATCAAACCAGTTTGAATTTGTGGGACAAGTGGGAGGGACCAACGTTTGGAGGCTACGACTTGATTTTATGACAACGTGGGTAGCTCACATGAAGGGATTTGTTTCCCCGGGACTAGCGGCAAGGAAGTCAGTCCTCTCGTGTGTGCCCACCTTTACCAACATTTTTTAATCCTGTTAATGACAACAAGTATTCACCTGAAGGCAGGGGAATATTGAGTCCTCTTACGATGGTGATCTCCACCTCTGAGTCGCTCAGGTCTGGAAATGAACTGGAAAAAAAAACAAAACAAAACAATATCAGAGAAAAACTTCATTCAATTTTCACGCTGTCAGAAAAGTTTGATAGTAAACTTGAACCCTTACACTTAGCAGAAACTCTTCCGCAAAGGCTATAAGAGAGTGCAAGGAGAAGAGAACGTAGTCTAGAGAGGGCGAGCATTGGAGAGCCTCTCCCATGCATTCTACCTTACAGCTTTGCGCCTACACTCTTTTCATTCAGCAGATTTCCGCTAATATCCTACCGCGCCTGCTTTTTGAGTATCGTAAGTCAAAATGTTGTATGACTCACTCGACAATAGTGAATGATCTATCTTCATAATGGAATCTTGGTGGAGGATCCTGGTGTTTTCGAGCATTCTGAACAGCATCAAGGTCCAGTCGTAAATTCTTGGACATCTTCTCAAAGCTTCAAACAGACAAAAGACGATATAATAACGATGAATGAAAATCAGGACTTGAAAATAATGTTCCAAAACTCGCAAAACGCGAGTGGTTTTTAACCTGCAAATCGGCTCCCCAAAGAGTGCTCAGCTGCCGTCTGAGCATGCTTTAGGGAGCTTGTTCAAAAGCTAAGCGATATTTGGAGTTTGCAAGCCAAAGAAAATATAGTAGCAAGTGTTTCTAAATTAAAATGTACCCATTACTAAATAATTTACCGCCTTTTACCCTACACTCCATCACACTAATTAATTAGGAGACGTGAAAGAACGAATGGTCTCTTTGAAACAAGATAAGTAGATCACCGTTTTAAAAGTGTCAATGCAAAAGTCTAAAAAAAAAAACCGCAACAACAACTTACTTTTTCGTGTTTGTTATGTCCCCTAGTTTCTGGTAATGTTGGGCATTTCTTGCACACATCTGAAGAACAAACAATTTCTGGATCGCTTCATGTCACTTTATACGGGTTTAATTCCATTCTAATAAAATAAATCAATTACAGTTTAAACAATCCTACAATTTAACAACCAGGATAACGATGGAAAATTTGCTTTGATGAGGGTCCAAAATCAATTTACTTCACAGGAAGTACTGCTGAAGAATAGTCGCACTTTTGGATTTCATCCACATACTAAAGACTTATAACGAAGTTGCACAGCATAAGGAATAGCACAACACCAAAGTACAGCTAAGCAGCTTTCATTTAAATGGTCATACCTTAGTATTTCGTCCACATGGTCAGAACCACAACGGTCAGCATAATCAACAGTGCCTCAGGGAAGGACTGCTCAGTTGTCATTTTTTGAATGCTCGCACTTTTAAAAGGTTCCATCCACAGTCTCAAAAGTTAGAGCCAGCTTGGATAGCATAATTTTTATCAACAGCACTACAGGAAAGGACTATTCAGTAGTGTTTATTTGAACGAGCACACTTTCAGGTATTTAATTACTTTACCTCAATTTGCTTGATAAGTGCATCTTCCAGTCGTGAAAACAGCTCTGAAATTTCTTCTGGTGTGCGAGGAGTTGGATCACATTCTGCTGCTTGTACCATCTCAAAGCTCAATTCACTTGTAGGCGCAGGACCAGCAGCAACAAAGGGGGATGGGGGCACCTTTTTATGACAAAAAACGGAAAGGATGTTCAACAAGGTGTCATGACAAGCTATGGCATCAAGATAAAAACGGAAAAGAAACTTCTCAGATCTACACTATTACAGTCACACCCTGCTAAGGCGCCGTTTACATGAGTTATTTCATCCCGAGATGAGTTTCATCCCGGGATGACTTGCATCTCATCCCGGGATGACTTTCATCTCGGTGTCTGGTCATTTACCTTTGAGTGTTTACATGATTTGGAGCAAAAATGTGTTCGCCCCGGGATGATTAAATCATCCCGGTCTTCAGCACCGGGATGAAATGTTTCATCCCGGGTCGAACACATTTTTGCTCCAAATCATGTAAACACTCAAAGGTAAATGACCAGACACCGAGATGAAAGTCATCCCGGGATGAAATAACTCATGTAAACGGTGCCTTAGTAGACACCCTTAGGACCACTTTAGACATGCGTCTCCTTGTGGGATATTAAAAAATGCACATGTACATACAATGTTTTGACCCTTTGCCCAAGGGGCTGAAGAGCGAGAGGGAGGCCGAAGATGACTTAGAGAAGGACTGTCAAGAAAGAACAATACGTGGAAGGGTGGACGAGCTGGAAAATGGCCAAATTGGCGGCACAAAACAGGGTGGGTTGGACAGACAGCATGACGGCCTTATGTGCCTAAGTTCCGGCGTGGAGAGCAATGATGGTGACGATGAGGAGGAGGACGACATGTTTTGTTTGTGAGTCCCGCGACTGCAACTGAGGTCCTGTTTTAAAGAGGTGTTCCCTTGGGAAGGGGACTGTCCGTGATGTTTCCCTAGGGTAGGGGGACTGTCAGTGATTTTAGTGACTTTAGTGGAGGTTCGAGGAAATGTGGCAGTCCAGGAGCTGTTAAGCTCAGTTTCTGGCAAATGTTTACACAAGCTAAAGCCCCCTACAGAAATTAGCAATCTCTGGTTCATTCATTCCTCGTCAGGGGCTAGTGATTCTTTTATTTAAAGTGATACACAGCTTACTGCAATTTTTCTTACCGTTCCTAAATCAACTCTTAGTCCATTCTGTGCAGAACGGATCATTGCGTCAAGACCCTGAAAGAAACAGAGTATATTAATTAGTGAAGGCAAAGTCTAATCTCACAGGAAAAACCCAATGACCCTTTAGCTCTTGTTTATGCAGCTTAAAGAAACCAGGAGTCAGACATTTTCTACTTTTCCCAAAATGTTAAGCAAGACCATCACGACCTATAACTTGATAGACTGGAAGGTTAATAATCCATCAGCTAGTTAAATCCCCCAAAAAAGGCTGGTAATCAATCCTATCAGCTAGTGTAACATGGTCTTTTATCAGGTTGCAACAACAAACTGTCAAAATAATAAACAAAAAAGAAACAATATATTTCCTGGCTGTGAACCTCAGATGAAAGAACAAAACAATGAATAAAATAAAAAATAAGGTGATCTTCTGAGTTTCAAATAAAAAAAAAATGATGAAGGCGACCAAATATTTCCAGCTTGAACAGAATTACAACCCATACAATGTGCAATACTAGTGGAAGCACTCTACAAACTAAAGGCTTTTTCTGACCTTGCTCATGCGGAGGTAGTTCTTTGCCCCCTCCAGATCGCCTTGTTTCTTAGACTGCAATGCAGCCATCTTGAATTCTTTCTGTCTTTCAAGCAGATAGTTGAGCTGTTGTTCATTGCAGCCAGGGGATTTCTTCATGGATGACGTGGTTTGTTGAGCAGGCTGACCTGCAGGACTTGTCGCAGCTGGGCTAGCAGCATTAGGAACAGGAGAAGGAACAGGCACTTGTGGAGTTGTGTGCTGACTTGGTTCAGCAGCCTGTGAGTGAGAAAGTTAACCCTTTAAGCCCCAATGTCAACATCGATATTCTCCTCAGTGTTTCTCGTACATTTTTATGGTACCAGTTGGGAGAATTTGATGAGACAACAAGACATTTCATCTTGGGTGATCCTTTTCTCTTTCTTATGACCTGAACATTTGATCAAGTAGTGATATTGTGAGGAGAAATTAGATGCTTGTCACTGTTGGGGCTTTGGAAGTCCACAAGGTACTAGTCAGTGCTCATCTCCATTTGCTACAACAAGAACGAATGCTGATCGTTTATACTACCATTATTCGAAATTGGGCAACTTTAGAATTTCTTGCTTTCATACATAAGTAAATCTAGGAAAACTTCCAACTCAAGCTACATGTACCTTATATCATCTTTACATGCCAGATTTGACAGCTTATATAATTTATAGTGTGCGTTTTGTAATAATAATTTTTTACAGCAGCACAATCTGGAACACAAGAACTTCCTCATACAACATTTTAGGCTTTGGAATTCTGCCAATATTAAGTCTAAAAAAATAAGCTAAAAACCTTTCGGATCACTACTTGTAAATCCTCTGAAAAACCTTACCAAACCCTTTGGAAACTCACTAGACACCTTCTAGGAAACCTTTCAAAACCTTTGAAAGGTTTTTAGAAAGAAGCCCTTTGGAAACTTTGAAAACCATTTAAAAACTCTTTGGAAACCTTTTAGAAACAAACCGGAAACTGTTTTGATGCCTTTTAGAAAACCTTCGAAATCCTTTAGAAACCCAGACTTGGATGGTTTGGACCCTTTGGAAACCCTTTGAAACCATTTTTTTATTGAATGTAAAATGCAAGACACAGAGAATTGCAAACCTGATTTCACCGTGTGTTTTTGCATGCAAGGTCAAATTTAAAGCCTAATTGTGTCCTAATTGTGTCGCACTGTGTCCTCCAATTGCCATTTGCTTACCTGTCCAGTGGAAGAGGTATCATCAGGGGTGTCATCAGGAGTAGCTACACCCGGAATAGGGGGATATCCAGGAGGTGTAGGGAGTTCCTCAAACGCTACTGGTTTTCCTGCCTTGTGGCTTTTAATAGCATCTTGATATTGCTGCATAATAAAATAAAAAGAGCAACTTAAAAATGATGAACATTTCGATCAATTTGTGTTGAATATTATGGCCTGAACCATCTTAACATTCTAGCTATGACAAATTTAATGCCAATTCGAGTGCAGCAAACATGATCCAAGTAAACGCTGGTTGTTTTCCAACTGCTGAAGTGAGAAAGAAGCTTTGAATTCCAGGGTGTTGGCGTACTGGAATTTTGCTTTCTACGGTGTTATTTGTCTTCTAAGCTGTAATTTTGTTCAAGGAGTTCCCAATTTAAGAACTAATCAGCAACTGCATACTGTGCATGGCATGAAATATTAAAATTTTTGTTTAGTGTGAATATTTGCATTTTCATGTAATCTGCAATTTCTTGTACTGACATGTACAGTGTAGCTATGGATCTCACATAAATTTGCTGCCAACATAAATATTTTTTGCAAAGTATAAATTAGTAACTTGACTCTAGGAATTCTTTACGTGATTGTTACAAACTGCAGTCATAAGCAATAGAAAATATCGGTCTCTGTAAGTCAGAAAACTTTGATCCTACAACCACCCCAAAGCTGCAAATTTGTGAAAAAACCACCACAGAATTCTTTGCCTTACAATAGTATGTTTGCATAATTGTGCAAAAACCAAGGGTACATGTAGGAGTCTACAGACATGCTCACTCTAGGCTTTGTAGCTAAGATTTTTGTTTACCAGGGCACAGTTTGCCAAAAATAGGGAATAAACATCTGCTGACCTTGAAAATACGCCCCATTCTCCGTGCTTTGCTAGAGTTGCCTTCCTTTTTAGCCTGATCCATGGCACTCTGATACTTCTCCAGTCTTTGTTGTAAGGCTTCTGCAACATCCTTGGGAGGAGGGGGAGGCTCCAAGTTTTTAGGTGCTTCAACCTCCCCCCCAGATGCAACTGCAGATGCATTGCTTGGCTGGGCATCAGTAGGAGGGGGAGCTGACTGTTGGGCTGTGGGTGGAGTCTCACCTTAAACAATGAGTACAAAGAGACTAGAATTAGAATAAGACTTCGTGATCATTATGTGCAAGTAGGAAGAAGGGAATTTTCACTGCTTCACAAAGATTAAGACGATTTCTGCTCAACGTTCGAGCAGTAAAAAAAAATACTTGCAGCACTGTCACATTTTGAGAACAGATAAGAAGAACTTATCGTTACTTTTGCTCCCAAGCTGACCCCGCGAGAGAAAATTGGATTTGAAGTTATCCATATTTCAATTAAAAAGACGCTTCATGTCAGTTCAAAACAAAATGGCGCCCGTTTTTAGCATACTTTTACGAGATTTGAAATTTACTTTCTTGAGAATGCTTGAGAATTTCATCGTGGGGTCACTTGGGCAAGTGAACTAGAGTGAGATGTTTCAAATAGCATTTAAAATGTTACCGTGCTATGAGCAGTTTTTTAGTAAATATTTTTTGCACTTATTACGCGAACGTTGAGCGGAATCCGTCTTAATTATCGAAACTGAATAACCTAAGTACTAGAAGAAGATGAAAATATTGATCAACCAGCAAAAAGAAAAAAATATATATATATGTATATATTAATCGGAGTGTTTGAAGCTCAACTAACATCCTTCCGTATTTGAATGGTCTGATGTAAAAGACTTTTTTTGGTAAACGGCTGGAAACCTCATAAACTGATGTCCACTACATATACAGTGTGTGTACTACTGTAGCTTGCAACAGGGGCTCTAGTTTAAAATAGGTTTAAGTCAATCAAGAAATCTTCATTATGCTGGCAAAAGGTATACCACAGAGAAGTTGGATTTTTACATGCACTTTCAGTTATTCAATAATAATAAATTATGAATTACCAAGTTTAGTTAATCCATTATTCCAAACCTTGGATAAATCACAACGAAAAAAGTTACACATTAATGTTCCAATGCTTCATTTGCATGGACATTTAATATTTCAAATGTTAGGTTTTGTCCAACATTTGCTTGAACATCCAAAAATGTTGAAGTTAGGTATTTCTCAGTTACCTGCAGATGTTTCAGGGAGTGATGGAACAGGTGGTAACTGTGAAATATCCACTGCCTCATCTTTCTCTAGTAGTTCTATAGCTGAATCTATTTGCTGCAAATAAACATTGATCGTAAGTGATATAAAGTGCACAACCAGTGTATTTAGATTGTCATTGTATTTAGAGCGGTTATTCACAGTGTTTTGGTAGGTAAAACATGAGGACATTTTACGAGTTGTGTAGTGCTCAATGAGTAAAATGTCCACGCATATTATCGACCAAAACACCGAATAAGAGGTTTATTAATCCACTGCATTTTGTTTTTCCTTCGTCCTCCCTCAGTGAAAAACCAGTCGAACCAGGATTGTATGGTGGAATACTTTACCTTGGACACTGCGAGAAACTGTTTGGCTTGCAGGATGTTTTCATGTTTCTTGCACGTCAAGGCAGCTACTCTGTACTGATTCCGTCTTGCTGTAAACAGCTCGATCATTTTAGACTTTTCTGAAGCAGGAAGCTAAGACAAAACATTGAGAGAAATGTTGTTAATTATTGGCTCTGATTGTTCTTTGACTGTTGACTGACTGAATTGGTAAATAGATGGCTGACAGATCGTCCAAATGGTTAACCAGATTCCTTTTTTGGGGGGGGGGGGGAGGGGGTTAATTTTCTCCAACATGAACTAATAGCATAGTACACATCATGTTCTTTAAATTCAGTTGATGGTGTGTTTGAGTCCAGTCAGAAGTAGCTTATCATGTTAGCATTTATCTCTGGCTTCCATAGCATGAAGCATATTGCATGTCTAGGAGTAGTACTTCGTGTACCACCTTCCCACGTGAATGGAATGCAAACAAAACGGTTTTCTTCAGCATTTCAGTACGTAATTTCTGCAACAGCTGGTTGGTATTCAATACTGGACTACAGGCTTTTAGCCAGAAAATGAAATCGGCATCCGAGGGGTATGTTTCTTTTAAATTTCTATAAGAGATAAAGTGAATTTTAAATGAATTTATGCGAAAAGTGGGTGTTCATGGGATGCCTGGACACCCTCATTGCTAAAACCTTGTTGGACTATGAGTATAAGATCAAGAACAACTACAGCTTTCAAATTTCAAACTACTTTCCATTTTAACAAAAAAAAAACAAAAGAATTCTGAAGGTGCGAAGTACATTTGTACTAACTGCTTTGCTTTTACTACTCATGTGTGATCCAATTTTTCTACGAATGCAGGTGTACATCATGACTCACTGTAAGTATCGTTCAGTGAGACTAATTCTACCAGAAGGTGTGACATCAGGGGAATAATTTACTAAATCAGAGATTGGGAAGGCAAAGCAGGCATATGGGCCTATGGCCCCTGGCTTTCAAAAGTTATGGGCTATTTCTAAAAAGTATGGTCCATGGCAGTAATGGAATGGGCCAGAAGTTCAAGAAAAGAAATATTGGCATTTTGGTAAGGGATGTAACTTTTGATAGTGTGTATCATGCAGCATCTTGCAGTTAACCTTAAAATGAAATAGTTTTATTCAGGTTTCTCTTTAATCAATCAAACTCAACAGCTGTTCACTAAATAGGTGAAGAGCAGTCAGTGCACTAAACGTATGAAGGTGTTCATATCCTTACTCTTACATGATCATGTTTAATTTCTTCTGTAAACTGATGACTGAGCAGACTTACTCTTGAAACTTATTTAATACAAATTGCTTACTCACTAGAGAACTGGAGAAACAATTCTGAGTGATAATCACTAACTCAACTATGAACTGTAACATTAGAAGTCGCGAAACCACCGTAAAATCTGTATTATCCGAGGGCCAAAGTACACAAAATAAACAATCATGGCGGCCGATGAAAGAACTTCGTTTGGAAGCTGAGTCCGAGCAGAGGTCTGGGGACGAAAATAAATGCACACGATAGATTGTCCATTGAAAACGAAGGCGCACGTCCTTCCCAATCTCTGCTAAATAGGTCTACGTACATTGAAATCAACACATAAACATTATCTAGAGTTTCCTATTTTCCCACCTTTGCCCTTAACACTTAAAGACAAACGCTCCATGCACAAGACCAGGGCAACTCCACACATGTACAGCCACTTAGGTTTACTTTTAGTTGAAAAGATTTTAACAGAACATTTTAGCATAAATGATAACGTACACGTACCTTTGATTCCTGTGGTAGTTGATCAGCTGTTTCTTAAAGATAACAAAAAGATAAATAAAGAAATTGCAACCAGACGGACAACTCCGTAACACAGACAGTAGCCTGTGTACAGCCGCGCACCCTCCTGAATAAAAAACTGGAGAGCGGACAGCTGTACACAGGCTACACAGACCAATTATTGGTTCTAGAGAGACCAAAACTACAGAGTGTAATATAAAATCTACTTCTGCAAATTACACAGTCAGACACCTCCATCTGATGGACGGCACACCGGGAGACCAGATTTCATTTAAAATTTAATACTTCAGTCTGTAATGCAGACACCTCTATAATACAGGCATCCAGTACACAGAATTAATTTACCTGTAATACAGACCCCTCACAAAATATGGACAGTACACTAACGTCTTGGTCCCAGAAAGACCAAACTCATTTTATTTCTACCTTTGAAATAATTTTTTTATGGCCCCCTCCATAAAAAAGACAAGGCACTTGGTCCCAGAGAGACCAAACTCAGTTAAAGTCTACTACTGTAATGCAGTCCCCTCCAAAATACAGACTGTATGTGTACATTGGGTCCCAGAGAGACCAAAACTGGACAGGTGTATTTACTGCACCTCTGTAATATGGACCCCTCCATAATACAAACAGTAGACTTGGTCCGGGAGAGATCAAAACTCGTGTAAACTTCACCTCAGTCTATAATATGGACCTCATTCTTTTAAGAAGTGCAAACTTGTGTATTTTATAAGCTAAAAAAAAAAGCCACACGTACCAGTTATGGAGGGTTTAGGTATGGTATCCTGGTCCAGTTTTGTAGCCTTGTTGCTGGAACCCAGATTCTCTAAAGCAGGAGCAGCCTGTGCTGGCTGAGGAGGAGCTGGTGCTGAGGGTTTGGCAGCTCCAACTGAGACTGGAGGGGGAATGGCATCCATGTCAACAGGTTTGCCAGCTTTAGCTTGCTTGATCATTTGCTCTATTTCCTACAGAACAGTAAACAAACAAACAAACAAACAAACAAATAAATAAATAAATAATGGGCTGGTGCACGTGGTAACCATTTTTATACCCGGGTAGGGAAAAACATTAATCTGGTGTGGTAATAAAACTTCTTGTCCATAGGAGATACATGCAAAGACCAGTCCTAAGACCAAATGTAGCTTTGTATATTTTATTTTGTGACATACTAGTATGCTTAGGACTGTCCAGAAAATTTTTTTGCACCATCTGTGTAATGCTTGTATCTCACATGCAAATCGTCATGTACTGTTGTCACCAATATGGTCCACGGACAGTCTTAAACATGTTTCTTAGGTGGTCTACTTGCAAGATTTTATCAGTAGAAGGGTATTAGATTTTGTCTGTTGCTTTTTGGCTAGCCACTATTCCATTACTTACCTTGAGTAAGTAACATTGTATGTGGAACGTACATGTGAAACTAAAAGAAAAACAAAGCATGGACAGTACCTTGAGTCCTCTGCCATATCTCCTGGCCTTGTTTCCCTCTCCTGCATTGTTTGCATTTTCTATTGCCTGCTTGTACATTTTCTCTCTTTCAAGCAAAACACTTAAATCAGATGAACTCCCTTTGGAATCCTGTTAAAGACAAAAAAAGTGTATCTTAAATACAAGGCGTTAAACTCTGCTATTCCATGAAACAAATTCAGCTAATGGTCAGAGTGGGACTTGAACCATAACCTTGGGCCTTCGACCATGTATTTCAAGACCAGTACCCTGACTACTCAGCCATGCTGCCTTCTATTTACATACTTTTACTACATGTGCATATGACTGTTTTAAGGACGTTCGTGCCCAAAATCTTCCCATGTTCAGATTTTTTAAAAACTTTTACTGCAGTTAGATAATGACCCACACATGCCAGAAAAGCAAAAAAAATTGGGGGGTCACTGTGCTTATTTCGGAGAAAAAGCCCATTGAAAATGTAGTGCATGTTTTTAGAAGCTTTGGTCATGTAAGGTGAAATCGGCTTTATTGCTATCAGCAAATAAAATAAGTTAAGTGGAGAACTCTAGATAATGCCGATTTATTGATTTTAACGCAAATAGGCCTGTTTAGTAAATTTTGGACAAAATGGAGAGAACCAAAAAGGGAAATGATGTATCGAAAAATAATATGGGGTCACCGGGCATTTAACAGAGTTAAGTAACTATGTTTAAAGTAAACAAAGGTCGCGAAGATGCTGAGAGCCGGGGCAAGGACACCCAGCAGGACATGTTACTTTGTTTTTGCTTAAGACCAGTATGTTTATGTAATGTATGTACTTTTTTCTTTTCCTTTGTTTTCTGTTTCGAACTTGTATTAACTTGTTATTTGTAAGTTCATATTATTAATTAATATATAATTGTTAATTTAGTGTTAAGGGTAGATAATCATTGTAAATTTGTGTTGTCTTTGTTCAATAAAGTGTTGTAAAAAAAAAAAAAAAAAAAACTATGTTTATAGATATTACAACACCCACCACCACTGTATTATATTTTGTCAATATTTCTTCCTCAGTGCACTTGATGCATGACATGGTATGACACTGAGACTTGAATTGCATGCTCAGTAAGGATGCGCATATAAACAATTGGCGTGAACATCCTTAAAATCAGTAATATTGTTTTGAAGATACTGTAAGTACAGGTTTTGGGCTCCCTGCACCCTCTCCCAAAATCCACTACCGCATAACTAACCAGCAATTATGCACATGTAATACAGATAAATAACCAGTCAAGTTTCTATGTGTACTGTCAGGATGTGGTGATGCAGGTGGGAGTATGTGAGACTTCAAAAGATCAAGAGGTAGGTGTCACTGCAAGCGAGTGTACCGGTTATTACTATACTTAAGTCAATATCACCTCTCTCTACCCAGGTGCATAAAGTAATGGTACTGACAAGAAAACAATTGAGAAAACAAGACAAAATAATGGCAGGGGTAACCCTGTGATTGACGAGCACCCCATCCAGGGAGGAGAAATAATACAACAAAAGCATAGCTGCACACTGCAAGTGGCCGACACTGCCCATGTACAGCCCTTTAGCCCTTGTACACAGCTCTTGTGCACAGCACTTCAGCCCTTGTAAACAGCCCTAGTACACATCCATTGTACAGCCCTTCAGCCCTTGTGCACATGTACAGCCCTTGTACAGCCTGAGTTGACACTCAGCTTTTACCAGAGTCCTACTGGCATTTTGTAATAACATTTATTTAAATGATATGATTAACTACTGGTCAAAATAATAGTATGTACAGTATTGTGCTCATTTGACCTGTTGACTGCTGCTTGCTGCAGGTGCAGGTGCAGGAACAGAAGGAATTAAAACTGGAGTTGGATCATGCCGCTCTGTACCATCTTCCCCTGGAGCAATACACTGGAGTTCAGCCTGCAAAGACACACACACTTCAGTCACACATAACTTCTGTTGTAAGCCTAAAGGACATCTTGTTTCAGGAAAATGTTTTTCTCACACACCAGTAAGGCCTGGGTATAGATGTACAAATGTAGGTTGTATGTGCAGTAAGCTTAGCATGGCTATTTGTGAGAAGTATTTAATTAAAGGATCATCAAAATACAATATAATTGGTAAAGTGAATACAAAAAGCCCTAGCTGAAACCTTTTAGCAGAAATTGCAACAAGAAAAGACAATGCACAGAAGCTAGGAGCACTCAAGTGACAAACAGTCTGTGAAAAAAATAAAGACATAATATGAAACATGGGATAATAATTGTGCTGTTTTCACCTTACCTTTGTAGTACACAAGAAAGACATTTGCGTGGAAGGGATAAGGGCTTGAACCTCAAGGTTGAGCCCCCTACCTATGAAACTTTATTGAGTACCCCCCCGGGGGAGGGGGACTATCCTTAATTTTTGCTGGAAGGATAACTTTCCACTAGCTATAGTATTGTCACAGAAACAACCAGAATGTCAAAATGATGGGTATTGTTGTGGCAACATTTTTGAAAATTTTGCCTTTGAAGAAGAAAAATTTATATTAACTATGCTAAATCTATATTTAAACACGGCAATTTCTGAGCCAAATATTGTTTAGATCCCGAAGTCTTAGTTTCCTCTTTTGGTTAATAAGGCCCCTTTCCCAATAGGCTTACCAAAAGGTCAGGATTGTTTTCAAGGTCCTCATCATCGTCATCATCATCAGCGTCATCATCCATGGCTTCATCATCCATGTAAATACCACGTCTTCCTCCAGGCTCTGTTCGATCACAAAGTAGTGGACAGATAATATTACTGACAAAACACCATGATAGAAAGTAAACAGTACAATTGTACAATTTTGTACAATTTAGTCGAAAAATTGTTGAAGCATGAACAGCTGCTAATTTGACTTTATTCTTTATATTTCAGCTTTGCCACACACACACACAAAATTCCCAGAATGGTAGAGAAGAAAGAAAATAAAAAAAATTACTCATTACCTGCTATAAAATTGATTATCTGTAAGACATTACATAACAGTGGCAAGGAGACCTCCAGAAACCAACAGGCTTGTATCAGAGAGGCCTCCTCATACTAGATGACCAGATGAAATTGACTATTAACAAAATTAACTATTTACAAAATTGCACAAATTGTGCAATTTTGTTTTACTAATGTTTCACGGAAATATTGTTTGCACTCCATTGTGAACAAATTGTTTCCCTTGTTATCCTGCACACATTTACATATAAAGCGAATCCAAACCAATATTATTATTAATGCAAATATACTTATGAAATAATCATATTATTCATCATATGAACTACAGATGAAGTTAGAATGGTCACTGTGACAACTGATATTTCATCTGCAATTCATATACAGTGTAAATTATGATTTTTCATATATTCACATTAATTTATTCTATGGGTTTAATATAAACTCACAAATGACCAGCACACAGGTGGCTTGATAGTTCAGTAAAGAAAGAGAGCTGCACTGGTATCACAGGGTTGTGAGTTCGAATCCCACTCAAACTTTTTTCAGGTTCTCCATGTGCTTCTCATCAATATTTTTGCGAAAATCTTGTATTAAGGTATCATGGTACCCCAAATGATAACAATGCGTTATCACCACTCTATACCCTGGCATTTTACAAAAGGTCCAACAACTTGTATATTTTCTGAAAGCTTGATAATTGAAGATTACAAAAACGCATTACGGTAAAGAAAAAAGATAAGAGATTGGACAATATAGCTAGCGTTTTCCAAAAGTACATCGTCCACAAAACCCCGTTCCGCTCCAGTTGAAAATGATCTGGAAAGAGAGGCGACATGGCACCAAATTCTTAACACCTTTGTCTCAGCAACGGTGTTGGGGAATTTCGTTATCATCAAGTTATCATCAAGTTCGAAATGTCAGTCTATGTCATCACAAACAGTCGTTCTCAGGACTACACTCACCCGAACAAGCATAGTTCACCAACTTATGATATGACTCCAGGGCTCAAAACCATAAATTTTTTATAAGAAAAATATAATGTCATGAACAGTTTTACATCTCTGAATTTCCTGCTACACTAGCTGTCTTGATTACTCATGATGCACTTAAAAACACCAGGACAGTTTTTTGCAGAATGCCAAATGCCAAACACAGAATATCCATACATGCCTTATATGTACACGTGTGCTCCATATATAACGCTTGTCAAGTCTTATGGCAAGCACTAGCAGGGTCCGAAATTGCGACCAGTTGGTCGCCAATGCGACTGAAAATTGAGTGTTGGCGACCAGAATTTCAAGGCTAGTCGCCAGGAGGCGACTAACTTTCAGCGCCTTGTTAATGTTTTGAACCGCTGCTCAAGGAATTAATTTCGTTTTAAATGGAAAAATTCGCGTTTGATTTCCAGCAGAAACTTACCCCTTGTCTTTTCTAAGTTTTTAATCTCCATAGGAAATAATTTAGATCAAAAACGAAGGTAAGATTCCTGTTAAATGACCTCCACAACAGTTGTAATCCACGCAATGTAATCGACATTTAGCGGCCGCCATGTTGTCAGCAGTTTCATCTGACAACCATACCGTGGGCACATCGCATAGACACAGGTTTTCCTTTCGCCATTGCAGTCGAGGGAACAAGTGCCATTTGATGGCGAGATCTTTTCTTCGAGAAATCTTTTCTCCCACGATTTTCGGCATTTGGTCAGTGGGCCACTCAGATGTGAATCCCCGAGGTCTCGATCACCTCGAGTTAAATACCAAAAAGGGCTTCATTTTTTAAAACTATTTAACCTGAGGACCAGTTTATTCTGTTGCTTCGAAAGGCGGCTAACTCTCAACGTGGAAGAAAAAGCAGACCGTTCGAAAATATTTATCAGGACAACTACGTACTCACTTTTAAATTTGGATGACATCTATTTTAAGAATTGTTTGTGACGGGTCGCATAGGACAGGTAAGGGCCAGTAATGAAGTCCATAAGTCGGCTGAACGAGTGGTCTCTGAAATATCTTGAGCGTGGAATGGATGGGGAAACAAAACTGCCTCTCAACAAAAACTGATTGCTATCAACGACAACGATTTCGCCATCCTGCTTTTACTAAATCCGTGCGTAATCCGTTGTTTAGACCCGACTGATTGATATGCTTATGGATTCAGATTCATATTCTTATTCTTTTTAATTTTTCACTTTATCACCCTTTCAGTCTTGATAATGATGTCAGCGATATCAAGACGTTGCCTGATCTTGCTTTAAGTTTTGTATTTATGGCAAAATGCTTGAGCAAATGAGCAGTAGTTTGTCTTGAATCCAGAATTATGAGCGCCAGAACCGTATGATAATACTTCAGTTTCAGGTCGGAATTTGTGGGTTTCTTGTGGTTCTTCAATGTGAATTCCTTCTGAGCTTGAATAATAAAGAATTACAGATGTGTTTGTCTTGGAAGGCGTTTCTTTGTTGGTCATAAACGAAGTCAGTGATACTAACAAACTGTTGAGAGTTATTGTGAGAAGAATCAAAACAACATGCGGACGGCTGAGGAAACAGCAAGTTTAGCTCTTGTTTTTTGTTTTGCGCGTTATTTCAGCAGTTTTTTTCTAGTACAAAATTAACCTGGATTAGAGTGGTGGTCATTGGGAATAACACAGAGTTAATAAGGTTTTAAAGCTTTGAAAATGGAGAATTTCTTTGTTCTCTGGCCGGTAAGTGCAAGAAAACTTTCATGCAATCAGCTGTTTTCCGCTCCGTTAAGTCAACTTTTTTTTCAGGTTAAGCATTAATGTGAATAAGGACGGGAAAAAATATTAAACCCTCTTCTCTTCGTGAAGAATACTTGCTTCATCACGGTAATCAGCGAGCTGTAAATACAGTTCGAAGCACTTTTAATATAAGATTAATTATTTCTTTTCTCGCGCCTTCGTGGAAACCTGTCTTGAATCATGTCAAAACCACAAGTGAACTGCGTTTAACCCGAGCTTAACTGCCTTACCTAAGATCAGGTAACCTTCTTTTCTATCGGATCTTTTAACTTGCTTTGAATAACGCTATATTTCAGCCTTGGAAAGCCGTAAAAACTAAATGGTTTTTTTAATTCGGTGTTGCGCCCCGGCGAGGTTAATGAAGAACAATCTAAATATGTAACCAATTAAGCTTGAACAAACTATCTTTAACCATTATTCAACAGTAACGCATAAATTTCAGAATTTCCAACACCCAAACTTCTCGCCGATACTGCCAAAGCATGTCTGGAAGTAAGCTTATGGCCTGCAGATTCCTCCGCACTAGGGACGCCATGTTTAAAATTGAAAACACTCCTTTCATTTATGCGCGCAAGTTCGTAGTTCTTTCTGATTGGACAATATAAATCGGAGCTTCTTCGGAGCCCTTAGGGCATAGATACGAAAATTGACCAAAAGACGTACTTGTTCCCCAGACTGATTGAATATTCAACGAAACGCTCTACAAATTTTCGATAACGCTTTACAGTCAGAAGAAGTGGCGTCATGTTCAGTCTTCAAACTAAGAGAGCTATCTATTTAACAAAAACTCCTTTTCAACTACAATGTAAGCTACACGATCATTTAATGCTTTTATTTCATGGCAGTCTGACTCTTGCGATTGTTCACGAGTAAGATTATGTTTTGAGCGAAGAAATGTCTTTAAAAGCTTCGTGTTTCGCTGTGAAGCAACAATTTTACGGACACTTTTTGGCAACCAGAATTTTCCATCTGGCGACTGAAAAAAAACTTTCAGTCGCCACTTGGCGCTCGTATAAAAAAGTTAATTTCGGACCCTGACTGATCAAGTTTCTGCCATACAACAATAACTGAAAGCTAAGCATCCGTGGGATTAGTTATTAACCCTCACTATTAAATCTTCAAACTTGAATTTCTAGCTTTTTTATTGGTTTACCGCACAATGTCATTAGCGAATAACCTGCTTTTTACCTTGTAAGGAAATCAAAGGCCTATCATGAAATATGGCATTCAAAAGATTTTGCCATGAAGGAAAAATTTTGCCCAAAAATATAGCAAAAATATTCAGCAACAATCACTGAAGTTAACAACCTGATAAACTTGTTATTCCACTTGCACTTGTTGGATATCAAGTGATTATAGCCAATTCGCAACCATTACATTAATGGTAATTTATTGCCTCATATCCAATGTGCACTTGTGGAATAATTAACAATTAATTAATTACTGAAATCACTGAAGTGCAGGTGAATAGTGGTGGATATTTCCTGAGCCGCAAAGTAGTGAGATAAATTTCTACCACTCTTCACTGATGCTGAGGTGAATAATAATAATAATAAATTATTGTTTTAGTATATACCAAACTATTGGGTAGGCAGCACCAAATAGTTCCTTTCTTTCTGAGAAACGAGGGAAAACTTGCGTGCAAAATCCAGAAAAATGCCACAAGGTGAATACATAATTCTGTGTTCAGCGTTCAGCGTTTGGCGTTCAGCAAAAAACACCAGCTGACTTAAGAGCACGAACTCATCTATGAGAGCAGTCTGATCTTCACCATAAACTTACTTTTCTTCTTTGCTTTAGATCTTGATTCACCCTGCAATGCAGCTAGCTCTGCTTCCAGGCTTTCGTCATCTTCATCATCATCGTCGTCATCACCAACTCCAATACCACCAATTCCAAAAGCAGCCACATCTTCAGGACTGATATCAATTCCAAGCTGACATAACAACAACAGCAAAATCAAAAACATTGAAATAGACATTGTAACCAAAGCTAGCAAAGATTAAGAATAATGTTGTTCTTTCATTTTAAAAAACCTCGCAAAAGAGGAAACCATAAAATGACAGTGTCATAGCTGCATTGATCTTCTAAGAATGATTTCTTTTTGTATGTCAACTAAGTTTAAGTCTAAGGTCAAACCGTCAAAGGTATTTTTAGCTTCTTTCGTCATTTCTAAGTTCACTTGTAAGCTCATGTTCTCCGATTTAAAGGTTGAATCAGCTATTGTTGACTATGTTTTGGCTGTTGAAATACGCTCATAAAAGAAGAAATACAATATACAATACCAAATTTGACAGGTCATTTTTCTTTTGACCTTCTTGCGGCCGAGACGGCTTCTTTTTCCTACCAAACATTCTGGCTAAAGTTTGGAGAGTTCTACACTTCCCTGACACTTCCCTTCTCTCGCAGTAGTCCAGCGGACTTCAGTACAGTGTATGACACTCATGGTGAACTATCATATAATCTCCCTAATACCAGATTGCATTGCGAGTCGAGCATGAAGTGAAGTCGTCGAATATCATCAGTCATAGGTTTGAAATCGCTCTTGTTTTTAGCAGTGAGAGGAAATGCCTGTTTTGCTCGAGGGAACTCGACCAACGAAGGATCAGCTGAGAGCGGTTTACGCTTACATTCGGGGACAAAGAGAGAAGGGAAAACAAGCCCTCGCCGAAAGTAAAGCGAAAGAAGAAGAGGAGAAACAGCGCAAGAGGGAAGAACAGAAAAAGAAAGAAACAGTTGAAGACGTAAAGAAACAAATAGCCGAATTAGAGGCGAAGCTTGAGAGTTTAAAGGAGAAGAAACATGACCTCTTTTTGCAGTTCAAGAAAGCTTTAAATTATGAAGATGAGATGAGAAAACAGCAAGAGCTGCAAGCTATGAAGGCAGCCGCCACTGTTCACGTAGCAAGTTCCAGAGCTGCGCAGGGTTTGCCAACAGGTCAGGGTGCATTGACCGGCAGTGTAACTCCACAATCAGCACTTGCGGATACTGTCCCAAGTTCAGGTAAACAAAAGTGAAAGAAGTTACTAATCATAAACTTAAAAGCAAAATATTGAATAATGCATGTACATGTGCAACTCAAAAGGGAAATACACAGAAACAGTACATTTCCTGTGAATGCTGCGGGATGGGGGAAGGTTTAGGGATTCTCTTATATTACATGTACATGTATTTACATCATTAAAGGTGCTGTTACATGGGCAATGTTATTGCAACTTTTGCAATGCAATGCTGATGTTAGCATTGCAAGACAAGTTGCATAGTACATGTTACTGCTGCTACTTGTAATGCAATGTTGTGAGAAGTAGAAGACTACTCGACTTTTCCTCATCTCAGCAAGATTTTGCATTTCAACAAAAATTGCATTGGGAGTTGCCAGAAAAGTAAAGCCCTGGCCAAACGGAGTCGCAAGTTATCGCAAGTTGAAAACTTGTGATAACTTGCCACTCTGTTTGGCCGTGGCTTGCAATGACTTGCATCCACTTTGATGGAGGTCAAATTTGCACGCAAGTGAACGCAAGTTTTTAACCGTTTGGCCACCCAACGCAAGTGAACGTAAGTTGGCCTCAGTATTGTTTTCCTTTGTACGGGCGCGCATGCAAGGCTGCACTGAAATGGTTTTTTTGCTACTTGCATTGAACTTGCATCTACTGGCAAGTCCGTTTGGCCACCCATCGCAAATTTGTGTTGGCAAGTTCACATTTCCTAACTTGCATTGACGTGCAACTCCGTTTGGCCAGAGCTTGAACTAATCTTCTACTTCACAACATTGCGAGGTACATGTACATGTAAGTGGCACCATGTAACATGTATTTTGCGGCTTGCCTTGCAATGCTCTCAACAGCTTGTGTTGCAAGTTGCAAGAAAAATTGCCTACTGTAATAGGACTTTAGAGGCCTGGGGTACATGTGTGGTTGGCCATTTGGTCTGAAATGGAGCAGAACGTTTGACCATCTTGTCTGAAGTAGGGTATGTTTTCCCTTTGTACGTGTCAAATAGGGTACACTGTCTTGTCTTAAATGGGAAGAGTTTTCATAGTTTATTTGGAGTTTTAATGCACATGTATACATGTTAAGTATTACAACTAAGTATTAATTTTTTAATGTTTCTTGTATTCAGGTGTGATCAAAAGACAAGGAAGCCCTCCTCATCCCCTCTCAGGTTTTATTCAAGCGCAAATCAATCAAAATTTCCAACGACCAGCACACATTCCTTATCCACCACAGGCTACCCAAGGTCATGCAGTGGCCCAGGATAGATTTGCTGGATTTCAGCATGGTCAAGGACAGACACCGACTATTACAGGAAATCAGGTGAAGGTATATGTACCAGTACATGATAACTCTGTGACTTCACCTAGAGTCGATTTTTTGCTTCAAGAGCTTCAGTTTTGTCTGTATATGTTGTGTCTTCTTTGGTTTGAAAATTTTCAAACCAGTTTAATTTGTATTTTTCTTTGTCTTAGATTGTGGTAATGAATTTGACACGAAGGAAAATGAAAATTGAACTGGTTTGAATATTTTTGAACCACATAAAAATTTGAACCACAACATATACATGTATAAATGTAAAGAAGATCCTCGCAGTTATTAACGCATCTTATGCAGTTGCGAAAAGAAAGCCTGAAAAAATCAGGCTTGCCAGGATTCGAACCCTGACCACTGTGATACCGGTGCAGCACTCTAACCAATTGAGCTAACAAGCCAACTGGGAGCTGGTCATTAAATTGGTTCGTAATATACCCGGGAAAGATGAAGATGAAATTATGAATATATGAAATTCATATATTTGAACTGCGGAATGAAGAAATAAATGTAAAGAAGATCCTCGCAGTTATTAACGCAACTTATGCAGTTGCGAAAAGAAAGCCTGAAAAAATCAGGCTTGCTGGGATTCGAACCCTGACCTCTGTGATACCGGTGCAGCACTCTAACCAATTGAGCTAACAAACCAACTGGGAGCTGGTCATTAAATTGGTTCGTAATATACCCGGGAAAGATGAAGATGAAATTATGAATATATAAAATTCATATATTTGAACTGCGGAATGAAGAAATAAATGTAAAGAAGATCCTCGCAGTTATTAACGCAACTTATGCAGTTGCGAAAAGAAAGCCTGAAAAAATCAGGCTTTCCGGGATTCGAACCCTGACCTCTGTGATACCGGTGCAGTGCTCTAACCAATTATATTGAGCTAACAAGCCAACTGGGAGCTGGTCATTAAATTGGTTTGTAATATGTCCGGGAAAGATGAAGATGAAATTATGAATATATGAAATTCATATATTTGAACTGCGGAATGAAGAAATAAATGTAAAGAAGATCCTTGCAGTTATTAACGCAACTTATGCAGTTGCGAAAAGAAAGCCTGAAAAAATCAGGCTTTCCGGGATTCGAACCCTGACCTCTGTGATACCGGTGCGGCGCTCTAACCAATTGAGCTAACAAGCCAACTGGGAGCTGGTCATTAAATTGGTTCATAATATACCCGGGAAAGATGAAGATGAAATTATGAATATATGAAATTCATATATTTGAACTGTGGAATGAAGAAATAAATGTAAAGAAGATCGAATCGGATTCGAATCCCGGCAAGCCTGATTTTTTCAGGCTTTCTTTTCGCAACTGCGTAAGTTGCGTTAATAACTGCGAGGATCTTCTTTACATTTATTTCTTCATTCCGCAGTTCAAATATATGAATTTCATATATTCATATTTTCATATACATGTATATCATCAAAAGTATTCTTCAGGGCCATCTGTTCTAATGTAGAAAAGCTTTCATTCCAAGAATGTCATTAAAATCAACTGTGACAGAATCTCTTCTCCCTACTCTTCTCCCATGTAACCTGTACACAGGGGTTTCAATAAAAGTTGAAGTAGGCAGCTGGTTTGAGTAGAGTAGCCAACTGTATCAACAAAGTTTCAAAGAAATCTTTCTTTAATTACTTCAATTTAGGGAAAATAGTAGCCGACTTCTTTGAGCGAATTTGCAGATGCTTTTCATCAGTCTTTGGTGCTTATTGAAAGCACTGTGTACGCTGTATGTGCACAGAAGACAATTTCTGATTGGTTTGTCTTTACTCAAAACAGCAAGAAAAGTAGGGAATGACTGCATACATGGACAAAGTCATATAAGAATATTCGCCATCAGTGCAGAGGGTGTAGGCTACACCTTGGTGAAAGTCGCACAAGTACACCATCACGTACTGCTTTGTCAGACTGGGTTACACTGTGTCTCTGGCTTTCATGCATGAAGTCGTGTATGTCCATGATTGTATGCTACCCTCCCCTAGTGATAACATACAAACCTTTTGGTATTTACTGTAAATGGTTTAAACCCAGTAGTGATATCATAAGTTGGTAAATTATGATCGTCCGGGTGAGTGTAGTCCTGAGAAGGACTGTTTGTGGTGACATTGACTGACGTTTCAACAACCTGAGCGGAAGTCATCATCAGAGTCAAGTGAACTGTACATGTAAATCGTCAGTAGATGTTATAACCAGTCAGGACAACGACCAGAGACTTATAACATCTACTGATGATTCACAGTTCAATTGACTCTGATGATGACTTCTGCTCAGGTTGTCGAAATGTCAGTCAATGTCACCACAAACAGTCCTTCTCAGGACTACACTCACCCGGATGATCATAATTTACCAACTTTTGGTATTTGTTACCCTTCTAAAGTGGCTTGTTTACTTTAATTTATAGTTTTGAACATACTTATATGTATATATGTGTATGTATAAGCAAAGTTGAGATGCAATCTTGAAGATTTATGAGCAGTAGTGATTACAACTTCTAGAGTTGCTGTAATTAATGATGCGGTAACTGGTGTCCGCTCTGACTAGTGATTGTTGCTGCTGATGTTATGTTGTTCCACTGTTTTTGTTTGGTAATTATTTTGCTTTTTTGTATTGCTTGTAATACCACTGTAGCCTGAAAGCCATTTGCCCGGAAAGCAGCATGCCCCTCCGCTTACCCCCACTGGTGGTACAACGGAGCCACAGCCTCTGTTTCCTAGACAACCTCCTCTGCAGCAAGGGGGGCCACCTCCACAGGTATTAAAATATTATTTTACCAAGCAAAATTTGAGATTCATAAATTCTGACTTTGAGTACTCAATAATAAAAGGGTAACATTGTGCACGTATAAATTTCACTTGATATCAACTAAGCTGATGCGAGATGAGTTGGCCTTGTGAAAGATATTCAAAAGCTGTAAGTTTCGAGCATTACCCCTTGGTCACTGTTACATAATTTCCAACATGTTTTATCAGAAGAAAATTGCCAAGCATTTTTTACTCAGCAGTTACCACGGCAGCATCAGCAACAGTTTCCTTACCATATGCAACAACAGCAGCCAGGTTATCAACAGCATTCACAACACGGCAATCAGAAGCAAGCTTTTGCGACAGGACAACACTCACAAACACAACAGCAACAATTAAGCTCAGCACAGCAGAACCAAGGTACCCCACATGGGTACCCTGTTCAGCATGCCCAGGATCAGGGAGCACATCTCCCATCTTACCACGGTTCTAATGTGAACCCTATACAAGGACAGCAGCTGTATCAGGTGCATCCTCAGCCACAGGGATACCAAGCAAAGCAGCCTGTAGCTTACCAAGCTCAACAAGCTCCTATGAGTGGGCAGCATGCATACCATCCACAACAACAGCAGCAGCCGCCTGGACAGTACCCTGTTGCACATTCACACCAAGGAGTGCAGGACCAGGTGCACAGGGCACCACAGCAGTACCACCAACAGCATGGTAGCAGCAGTCAGAGTCAAGGTCATCAAGCACCATATGAAGGTGTGCATCAGAGCCACCAGATGCCGCCACCACAGCAACAGCACCAGAAGCAGGAACAACGGCCAGGTGCAGGGTATTCCCAACACTATACAGTAAGTTCCCTGCATGCATAATAAACCATTGTTTTCACTCCCAAATCAAACTTTCTTGTCATGAACTACGGCACTCACATTTGAGTCCGTGAATGAAAATAATTCTGATTAAAAATGTATCCAAATGGAAGCTGCTGAGTAGCAATTACTTGGTTCTAACTTTTTAAAGCAAATGAGTAGCCTGATGCCATTTTTTGTTATTAAAAGCCATAAATGATGGTATACATTTTAGTACACCATTTAAACCACAGTACACCATTTAGTACACCACATTTTATACATTTTAGTCTGTGGATAAAGTCCCCAAGTGTGACTGTTCCAGTGCATCTGAAAAACAGGTTTGTGTACATTATTTGATTTGCAATTTGCACCTTGAAATTCTTAAGCTGCATTATAGGGCTTAAATTAGGTCAGGTGAATATGTCTTATCTTTTAAAATAATATTGTGGGACACAAACCTAAACCTACACCCAATTTTTTATGTGTGGCTGAAAATACCTGGTGTGGTTTGTCCATCTTATCAACAAAATGTATGTATCTACAGCACGACTATCAGCAACACTATCCACAGGGATCCCAGGCAATGAAAAGAAGCAGCCACAAGTTCAATCCTTATCCATACTCTGGATCAAAGGGACATCATCAGGGAAGTGCTGGCAAAAAATATCCAGGAAAGTACCAGAGCTCTGTAGAAGGAACATCTTCCTCTGGGACTTACTCAGGTACATTGTAAGGATCTAAGCCTAGAACTAATTCTCCAACTTGACATGTCCTTGTCTCCCTCTTGTAGCCCCCCCCCCCCCAAACCTATTTTTTATTGCCCTACCTACTTTCCCTTACAACCAAGTCTCCTGCATTACCCAGGAGCCTTCTGGATTTTAATTACATCTCTCAGTGTCTCAGATGGAACACCAAATCTCCCAGATAAGTACAATTCTTCATTAAGTCAGGTTTGTCACTCACAGATAATTAGGTGTTCCCAATTAGCATATGGTTTTCCTTACGCTAGATCTTTTGACACATGAAAAAAGTTATTCATTCAGTTATTCATTCACTACTTTCCACACATATCAAGTCTCCTGGATTACCCAGAAGTTTCCCAGATTTGGATCGAATCTCCTGGTCTCACCACTTGTTAATTTTAAGCCTCATCAAAATGGTTGGCTTATCTGTTAAATTATTTCTTGTAGCACTAGATTGCTCTATGGGCGAACACATTGGGGTTAGAAAAGTATGATCTTGAATTACTCTTAGGACCTTCAGGAAACTCGTCACACTCAAGACACCATCATCATCAAGGCAGAAGTCACAAGGCTGGAGCGGGATACAGCTCTTCATCCCAACAAAAGCCATCCCGGTACTACCAGTGAGGACATTATTTTACTGGCTGCTTCATTCAGGCATCAGATTACAAGCAGTGTATGCAGCATTAACATTCCACTCGTCACAGCAACTATTATAGACACAGCAAGGTGTCATATTTCGTTAGTTTACTAATCCAGTAATTGCTTTAAGCCAATCGCCTATTCAGGATCAATTACAGCCTGGACAATCTTCAGTTTCCCTTGTGTGCTCCAGATAACTAGAGGCTACTCTACATGTAGTCCTTCGAACATCATTTGATGTTTTTATTCATTTTTTTTGTATTGATCCTGTGGTGATGTAGGACTCATTCATTGAGCAGAACTGTCAGGCAGTTACCAGTGAGGACCTGTCTGAACTATCACAGGCTGTGTGTAGGATTCTTATAACAGACTAGTAATGTCAGCCATTGTCGACACACCAATATCTCAATTCCTATGTTGTGGCAAAAAGGTGAGCATCAGTGATCAGTGAAATGCTGATTCAGGACATTTCCAGAACATCTTTGCTTGAGAGCAACCTATGAGTGACAAAACCAGCAAAAATAATATCGGAAATGACTTTTGGAAAGTCCACACAAACTGTACAAGTTGGAGCATTTGTTACAAGTAACAAAATTCCCTTCCACAAACTGCAGCTTCCTTTTTTTCCCTTAAATATAGTGCCTTTCCTTGCCCTCCATTCAGGCCATCTTCACACAATTACAGTGTTTTTAAATCTTTAAGCCCCAGCAACATTATACAAATTCTCCTTACTGGTCTCCATGGATTTTGTTGTGTGCTAGTTGGGAGAAGTTGTTTAAAAATCAAAACAATTTATCTTTGGTGGTCATTTCCTTAATTACCATGGCCTGTCTGGGTTACATTGCACTGATAGTATGAGGTGAAATTTGATGCTTATCTCTACTGGGGCTTAAGGTTAATAAACATAAAGAAAGAAGGACTAAACAGTACATGTAGTTTCTTTATGTTTTACACTAAATTTTTAATGGGGGCTGACACTTGCACAGGTTGTAGGTCATATGTTGTATGACCTATATAATTATGACAATGTCAATAATTAACAAGGTCATAGGAAAAGTGGATTTATCTAAATACATGTTAAGTTTAGTTTCTATGAATTTAAGTTAAACTTACATAGTAAAATACTCCTTTGTCTTTTCTTGCCGTTTCCTCCCCAGCTTGAATTACGCTGCACTCTATTCAGAATTAGTGCCAGGAAGCAGTCATTCTCTTCAAATGCGATAATAATTGTCATTGTTGTAGAGACAATGAGTAGCACAGACTGTGATAGTGCTCAGCATAAAATTGTAGCTGCTCTGTTGACCATAGGGCTCGAGACTAACTTCTCAGCTTAATAGCCTAGTGGCTAGTAAGAGGGTTGATTTCATTAGCTAAAATAGATTTTTACGAGACAGACGTGTTGGTCGGGGAGGGGCGTGGGAGGGGGTAACACTAACATTTTTTTGTGTTTGCTTTTTTTTTCTTGTAAATGTCATACTGGGTAAAATATGTTTAAGCTTTATTTTTTGGTTTGAATCACTGCCATCCCTCTGGAAATTCCAATTTAGCTTTATGCTTTCCTTTAAAAATAATATTTTGCCTTTGGGACCCCTCCCCTTGGAACTTCCACTGACCTTCCTTTGGGTGAGTATAGACTTTTTCTGTGACTGCATGATTACCTTGAAATCCAGGGAACGGTGAGAAACAAAATTGATCAAAATTAACCAATCAAAGTGTAGGCACGTTAGTCACCAGTGTTAATGTCTTCATGCAAAGTGGCCACAGGTCATCTTCTTATAACCAGTTTCACCTGTATCTGAGAGAGTCATGTTACTGTTAGCCTGCGAGCAGGCTCACGTAGTGTGTTATTCGCGCCAGCATCTTGGTGGCAGAGCCGTGATTGCTAGCCGGCGAGAAAAATGGGGCAAGGAAAATTGTGGCTCTGCTGCTTAGATACTTGGGCAAATAACACACTAAGTGAGCCTGCTTGCAGGCTGTTACTGTTAGTAGCAGATATTCAGTCTGGACCCAAAAGCAATTTAATTGTTGGGTAGTTACTCAAGTTGGTTAATGTATTTGTGTTGATTTACGCTATGTGCTCGTTATTAACCCTTTAAGCCCTGATATAAAAATGCATATTCTTCTTACTGTTCTCCATACATTTCTAATGTTAACTAGTAAGGAGAATTTGTCTAAATATCAAGACAACTTAATCCTTGGTGATCATTTTCTTTTAACTCATTACTTCAATGTTTGAACAAGCAGAGATGATGCAAAGAGAAAATTCATTTTCATCATTGTCTAAAGTGTTAACAGTTCATCTCGACTTTCTTTTTTATCCAAATGCAATGGAGTTCTGCAAATAGTCAGTGATATTTTATTAACTGGACTTTTTTCAATTTTTCTTTGCTCACCTACTAGTATTATTTACTTATTTGAAATTCAAACTTACAAAGCTATTAATTTTGAATTAGCTGCAAGCATCCAACCAGTCATACAGTAATTATTGCATAACAACACAACGTCAATTTTATAGCGTCCTTTTGGATACAGTCAAAAGCTCTATCCTCCTAGTGATTAGTTCTTACGTTTTCATAAAAACTTTCCACTAGGGGAAAAGACCTTTATTGGTTTGTAGCATGATTTTACGTGATCTTAAAAATCTGTTTCACTTGAACAGTCATTGTACCAATTGTACCAGTCATTGTACTTCAACAGTCATTGTACCAATACTATACAGATATTCACTGTCTGTAGAAGTATCGGTAATTTAAGTGTTGTGGAAATGCACAAGTTGATTTAAGCTGGAAGCAAGACCTCATGACTCCAGAGCTAGATACACCTGGCTAGAGACAGAACCTCGAATGTGTTTTCCCAGAAAATATCCATACTCCCCCCACAGAGAGTTTTTTTTGGTTTGAACCCCCACCCCCCTAGAAATTCCAGTTTAGGTTCATACATTCCTTGTTTGAACCTACAAGGAATGTAGGTTCATACATTTCCCCTCCCCTCCCCCTTGGAATTTCCAATGACCCTCTGTGGTGGGGGCATGGATATTTTCAGGAACCACACAATCATGTAATGTAGTTGAGAAATAACGTTTGAGTCTTGGATCCAAAACTTCTTGTGTGGAGGTGGCCCATAGCAAAAGTGGAGGGGTGGGGGGGGGGGGTAAAACATCCAGTACTGGTTTTGGCACAAATACTCCCATAACACTTTATTAGGTTCTTCTCCAGCCCTTCTTCAGTTATTGTTCTCCCACATAGGGTGCCTGTGGAGATGTCCTGAAGGTCAGAGGGCAGAAATTTCAAATTGTGCTGCACGAGTTGTGACTGGTGTTCTTTCATAAATTTTACAGTAGGCCTTTTGGATGCAGTCAAAAGCTCTTTCATCCAAGTGATCAGTTCTTACATTTTCATAAGAACTTTCTGCTAGGGGGAAAGTCCTTTAAGGGGGCAATATACATAAATGCCTTCCCCCCCCCCCCATTGTTTTAGCTTTTTTCCGTTTAAATTATCTCCGTGAAATGTTATCATAGGATCATGAAGTAATGTAAAGGAAAAGAAGGAGGAAGGGAATTGATGAATTTTGGTTTTTAAGAATTAAAGGTGAGTTAAAATTAAAATTTAAAGTTAATAATTAATAGATGGACACCAAAGCAGTCCACAAACAACCCTGTGTGCTCTTGTCTGGGGGGGGGGGGGGGGTGTACAAAATTTCATCCCTTTTTTTTTAGTATTATAATTTTTTTTAAATCTTGTGCTATTTCCCTAGAAAATTACGTATATTACCCCCTTAATGGATTGTGGCATGATTGTACATGTTCTCTGTGTTTGTGAACTTGGCCTTTTAGGCATGATTTTAGGTGTTTTGAGGCAATCTGAGCAAGATGTTTTTGAATTGACTTTCCATTAAGAATTAAGAAGAGGCCGAATTTTCACACTTGCTCTTACTTAAAGCTATAGATAAATTCCAAAATCAAATCAAATTAGTAAAATCGACAAAATATATATATATATATATTTAAAAAGGCCACCAGTGTAATGCTCAAAGTTAGGCAAACCCCCTGGTGTGTTACTCGGGTTCCAGTTTCTATTTTAACCACTGGCAATACACCACTTAAGTTAATCCAATAAACACGCTCTTCGATAGGTGTCATTAGTTGAATCATACACACTTATCTTCGTGACCGCGTCCTGCCGATAAATTTTTACTCATCCGGCCGGAGGGAGGCGCGGCAAGAACGTCGACATGGAAAAGGATTGTGTATACACAAAATGAGGTTTATCTGGCCTCTGATCTCATCGTCTACTTGGGCTGCCTGTGGCCATATCAGAATAAATTGGTTTAAGAAATCTTGCTAGGGGGCATCTCATGTACCCTTCTCAAAGGAGACCACCTGTGACGATCGTTGCACGCGTTGACTCTCCCCTCGTTTATACAAAATATAATCGGCATTGTGCCTGACATATTAAGATGCACTGTTAGTCGCATACTCCAACAAATCACGTTCAACAGAAACCTTTGCGGGGGAGCATCTCACGTATCATCTAGGGGACCACCTATGACACTCGGTACACATGTCTTCAACGTTCGGCAGGTTTACCCGCCGCCCCCGAACAAAAACATGTTCCAAGGTCCTTGCTTAAAAGTACAAAATTGTTATTTAGCAAAAGCAGACGGTTAAAAAATTGTTTAGATTAACCTAAACAATGGTTTGCCAAGAAAGACGGTGTTTGTGTTAAAAAAAAAGGTTTTCATGGTAAAAGCGATTTTTTCCTTGGAGTTTCTAGAAGAAAATGCGCGCGAAATGGAATGCGTTAGCGAAGACAAGCAATGGTAGTTAGACGCGTAAATGTTTTGCGAGCAGGACTTCTTCAAATGAAAATGCCTACCATCGATGAGGTGCCGGCATCCCACTTTAGGGCACTAACATGGCGGACATAAAAGTTAGTACAACTGAGAAATAAAGCTGATAATGCATTATTACCATACGTGAAAATTGAAAGTATCACGAAAATATAGTTGTTTTAACATTTGGAGAATTCCTGTATTTGGGGCTGCGGCGAATTTGATCAAATTTCAAAATGTCGTATTCAGTTTTCCGTTTCCTCTAGCTAACACTTGCCTGGTGCTATTTGTGCTGTATTTAGCTCAATGAAATTTGAGATTAGTTTGGTAATAGTGTTGCCAGTGAGACTGAGTAGCGCATTTTTCATGCATGTGCTTTTGTTCAAATGTGCCTTACAGCAGTTGAGGGGGAGGGGTAGGCGTATGTGGTAGCTGCCACCAGTCCTTTTGTAATCTCACCCCACCCTCGCCCCCCACCCCCACCCCCACAACCAATCCCCGTGAATGAATGTCAACAGGTCAGACAGTGATTAGCCTGCTGTGAGTAAAGGAAATAGGAGACGTCTGCGCGTAGGCTAGACAGTGACTTAAAATAAAATAGACTACGAGTAGTCTCTCTTTCCGGTCAGGGATAATCGAGCAAAAAGAACCCCCGAATGAGCAAGAAAGTCACCTGCCACATGCCATTCGCGCGCGCTTGTTTGTTATTTTTGGTACCTATCCCTGCACAGAAGGGGGACTGCTCGTAGTCTATACTTAAATGGCTGTTGAGGTTTTCACTGTTAAAAGGAACTAATTGAATTGGCTCCTTACAATTTTCTCTACACCAGCCTTATATAAAACAAACGTTACGCTCAGTCTTTTCTTTGGATTCAGACAGGGATATGAGTGGACACTTGTCAACCTTTTATGTTTGGAGTGTGCCAGCAAGATTTTCTAACTCCAGATGGCTATGCAAAGGTTCCTTAAAGGAATTATCTCACGGTATTTTCATTGACTTTTCTGATCTGACCAAATTATTTTCGCATTGAAGGAAACCTCGCAATAATAGTCTCCTAAGGTAGAAAAACACCAAAGAAGTAAGAATAAACCAAAACTAAACAAGGATGGTTACGACTGAGAGAGATTAAGATGGATTACGAAAGACGACCCTGAAAAAACTTGCCAGTTTTTTCAAGATGCGTTATCCGTGACGTAGCTCCTTTAGTCTACCTTTCCAAATTGGTTCATACTGAAGCCCTAGCCTCTCCTTCACTTGGCTATAGATGACTAGGGATGATGATGATGATGATGATGATGATGATGATGATGATGATGATGATGATCAGAAAAGAATTGGGATAACAGAGTTCACAGGTTTGGTCAATCAGTCCTCAGACACAACTCTAGTTCAGTTGGTTAGAACGTCATACTAGCGGTGTGAAGATTACAAGGTCACGAGTTCAAATCCCGTCCAAAGCCTCGAAATCATTTCAGGCTTAATCGCAATTTCTTTAATTGTGTACATCACTGCGAGGATCATTTTCTTCAATTGATTTCATTTCCTTAGTTCACATTTATCATACATTCATTTTCATCTCATTTCTTAATTAGCCGCTATTGCTGTCCATCACTGACGTCCCTACCGCAGGAAAACGGTGGGGCCATGACTGTAATTGGTACCATGGGTGCCAGTTTGCTTTTATGACTGTCAGATAATTTCAGTTCTACTGAAATTTGAAGTCAATTTTCATCTGTTTCTGTAGTTGTTTAATAATCAGAAATGTGCTTGTCCGAACTAAATTTCTACTTGTCCCCGAAAATCGGACATAGGTTTTGGCGTACCCTGACGGTAACATTCCACCTTTTATTCAAGAGCTTTACCTTCTAAAGCTTATTTATATAGAGATAGAAATTCTCAGTTCGATTTTCCATACAAAAACTAGCTTATATTTCGCTTGGGCTACGTGTCATTCAAACTTCAAGGCTTTAAAAGACGGGAATTGGCGTAGCTTTTTGCGTTTGACCGCGGTAGATATTAAAATGTTTATGCTGCTGCTTTATGCTGTCTCTCCAGGAGACAATTTTCAATTTCTATCAAATGTCTAGCATTCTCTCTTCATGTCTTCCTACATCAATCTTGCAATGCTTCGTGTACCTCGGGGGTTTTCGCATGTACTCGATCTCTCAGGGGCATTTCTCTTTCACATGAAACTGGTTATCGCTTATTTCCGTCTTTTTGCCTTGAAAAGAGATCGAAAAAGTCCAAAGATGTAAAATAATTTACAGCAAAAAACTCACTGCAGCTTACACTGCAGCAGCGCTAATTGTTTCTGCGCATCCTTACTGCGCACGCAATTCACCGATGTCATGCCACTGCATTGAGCGCGTGCGCTGTTGAAGAAATGTGGAGATTATAGCGCTTAGTGGGAACTTTAATATCTCTGCACGGGTTTAACTCTTCTTAAATGTTAAAATAGATCACTTTCTTTGTGGATTGTCTACATTCATGAAAAATTAAAGAAAATCTGTGTTGTGGAAGTTTGATTTTTTCCAACTTTTCTGCCCTCACATCATCGAATTCTGCTATTATTGTAGCTGCACGGTGTTCGCAAAAGTCCGTCTTAGAGGTTGAGGATAACAAAAAGGATGACTCCGGTTCAAATTATTTACTTGAAAGACCCACTTAAATAAAATTTGGCTAAGAAAGTGGGTCTACAGCGAATCATTTTAACATTTTTCAACTAACAAGCACTGAGGCCATGTCGAGTTACGAGGACCGATGTGTAATAGCCTGCGAGCAGGCTCTCTATTCGGGGGGCAACGCAACATGAATTGTTTTCTTACGTGAATTATTTTCTTCGAGAGCGCCGAAGGCGCGAGTTTCGGCGAGCGAAGCGAGCCCGCGGTGAAAATTGAGAGCCTGCACGTATCCCATTGAATTTTGAATCCGGCGCGTTCGTCCACGAACGCAGCACTCTGATTGGTCAAAAATGACAGGCTCAATTAATATGAGAAAAACCAGCGGTCACATGAAAACCAAATCAAATATGGCGTCCGGGAATTCACATGCAAGCTTCGTTCAAGAAGCATTTCGAAAACTTTCGGTCGATTCTCATCACCTCCTCGACCTTAAACAGGAACAGGAAGATGCGGTCATTTGTCTTCTGGAAAGACGTGATTTCCTCGAAGAGCCTGCATAAGTTCCTAATTTTTCGGGCGCAAGAATTACACACACGGCTCGATAAAGAAGACAATTTTACGAAATAAATACCAATGTTTTCGCACATCGTCGCCAATACTTGTCCGCGACTTCCATCGCGATTTGAAACTTCAAATAGATTTTCCGTGGACATTCGACCCGATTTTCCAGTTCCATATTTCACCAAAAAACTACAACTGCAGATACGGCAATGTCCACTTGCTTTGTTGACAACTTTTTTCGGAGTTAAAACGCGTTCTTCCGATCCTTCCATGAAGAGCCACAAAGATCTAGACGAAATCCCAGGAAAACTTCCACGTGCATCTTTCTGTCATGTTTGTTTATATTTTTCTCGTTCCCTATTGGCTAGTTATTTGACACCGGAAGCGTGGCGAGTTGTCAACAAGTTGTCACATTTCGAGGGGCCGGAATTGAAATTCAATGACTCACGTGCAGGCTCTCGTTTTTCACCGCGGGCTCGCTTCGCTCGCCTTCACTTCGTTCGCCGAAACTCGCGCCTTCGGCGCTCTCAAAGAAAATAATTCACGTTGTCCCCCCGAATAGAGAGCCTGCTCGCAGGCTAGATGTGTAAAAATTGGGGTAGTTTTCCACGCGCTCTATTTCGAAAACGAAGTCGGTACCCCCCCCCTCCCCAATTTAATTTTTTTGCATTTCTGACATAGGTAACTCATTATATATCTGATTGTAGCCAAACTATGAAAAAATCTGTGCTGCATAACTTTTTCGCGCGAACGTTTAAGGAGCTTGGGGCAAGTTCACTGTGTTCTTACCCAGTCTTTCCCGGAATGTGATATGACGTCACTGGATGGCAGCCGGGGCTTAATTTCCCGCCATTTTCCAACATGACTTCCTCGCGTCTTTTCGATTGAGCTGAGGTTTGAGTAGCTGGTTTGAACCAGGGTTTGAGCTGTTTTTTTTCGCAAAAAATTTACAGGATTTATGTTCCATTTTTAGTCTTTTCCGGCATTTTTTCTTAAATCGGCAGTGTATTCAAGAGTGTTTCCTATTTAACTGACCGAGCTCTGTCAAATTTAAACGGGGAGTCGGGGAAAGATTTTTGAAAGGCATCAAAGCTAGTAGGTAATGAGTTGCTTTGCTTTTTTTTTTTTGTTTTTGTTTTTTGGCAATAAGCACCGTTTTATAGCAACCCAGTGCCTTGCTAAATTCTGTGTATAAAACTGAATGATTTGGCAGTCGAACGTTAGATTATTGAATAAGTTAAGCTTATTATTATACAACTATATTTAAGCTTATAGATTTTTTTAAACAAGGCCCATTTGTTTTCATATTAAGAACTTAGTTTACGCTTAGTACCATTGCAGGAAAGTCAAAATTGATTCATCTTTAATGCACAAACTTAAGCTGACGCTTGGCTTCAGGTGTTGCTAAAACCATGGATGAAGTAAGCTTATCTCAGAGCTCATTTTATGAAGGTAAGCTCCTTTTTCTTTTTCAAGTTGCTCTTCATTTCCATTCTGGCCATCTGTAGCTTGAAATACTTGTTGTTATAAAGTTCAGTTTACTACCTTAGTGCCGGGCAATGCAGTTCTAATGGTGCAAATATAACATTCTCTTCTTTGGGTCTATCTCCAGTTAACTTGCCGCACCTAGGCTATAGAACTCGACGCCCAGCAGTATATGTTTGGGTAGCTCTTTGACTAGTTTTAAAAGCTTAGTCAATACGTTTCTTTTCAAAAAGTGTTTTTCGTAGTTATTGGACTTTGAACTCTTACATATTCTAATTGTTTTAATTGATGTAAGAGCACATAGACTCCAAAAACTTACTATATATATATATATATATATATATATATATATATATATATATATATATATATATATAACTGCAGACAGTACTGTTTCGGCCTTCTGGGCCTCATCAGTGCAGTGCTGATGCTGGAGTTGAGGTTAGCGGCTAATAGCCACCCCAGACGATCCCACACATGTGGCATCATCGTACCATGTTCGTACACCGTACCATGTACCATGTGGCACCATCGTACCATTATTATTATTATTATTATTATTATTATTATTATGAAAGTATTACTTAATATGGTAATTAATAGGTTCTTAATAGGTCTGTTGTACTTTTATCAACATTTGAGATGCTCGAGAAGTGAAGAAAGCACTCGACGGTGCGGCTCGCCGTGTTCTTGTTCTTCATTGTCCGAAGGGTTTTATGCAAAAAGTTTACTTGGTTTTGCCTTCTTTATTTGTTAAATAAATCAAGTATTTTAGCCAATCTCTACCTGGAGCTCGGGCAGCTTCAAGTCTGTTATTAAGAGCGTGTATCACTCTCCCTGTGGTCAAGTGCTCGTCGTATTCCCAGGGTTTTAAGGCCCAGTTCAGACGCCGTACCTCTCATGTGCCGTACCAAATACATTTTCGCTCCTAGGTCGTATTAAGCAGCAAGCTTTGCCGTACCCTGAGATTTTGGCTTGCCTAATTGAAATCTGTCGAAAAAAACTCATTTGGACACCGTACAACTGCCAAAAAACTACGTACTACTTGGTACGGCACATGAGAGGTACGGCATCTGAACTGGGCCTAAGCCGCGGCTACACGAGCGATTTTTTGCTTGCACTGGTGATGCCATTTTTTTGAAATTGTCGCGTCGCCAGCGCGCGGCGAAAATCGCAAGTGTAGCCACCCTCTGACAAAGACCGTGATTTTGTCACAAAAAATTCAACTCACTGAATTTCTAGCGATTTTTTTCTGCGAATTCTTCATCTGTCGCATCACCTGTGCGAGGGTGGCTACACAGGCGATTTTCACCGCGCGCTGGCGACGCGACAATTTTCCAAACAATCGCATCACCATCGCAAGCACAAAATCGCTCGTGTAGCCGCGGCTTTAGAATTTACGAAAAACGAAAAAATGCCTGGTAATATTTTCCTGATATTAGATGGGTTACACACCAAAAAAAGGAACTTCAGTCCAAAAGATAGAGTTCAAAAGTTGTCATGATTTAATTCTCTGTTGAATTTCTGGCTTTGTCGTTCGTTCACTGAGCGCACTCAAGTTGTCAGTGAGTGACTCTGTTTTTTTTTCCTTTTTTGGCTTTTTCATTTTTTCGGAGCCACGATGTTCCAAAGTTTTCGCTGCGAGGCAAACGTTTGGTCTCAAAATGGCAAAAAAAAAACAAAAAAAAAACAACAAAAGAATATCATGCAAGTGACGATTACCGGAGATGAAAATTCAGTAAACTGTAAAAGAATTTGGTATGAGGTGATAATAAGTTAATGACCAACTCGTGCATTTACCATCCCATGCATAAATTGTTCACACTTATTTGTACTATGGCAAGCGCGAGGGAATCAATGATGCCGATAATCGGTGCAGCCAAGGCAATTGCTATGAGAACGTTCAGTTGTATGATCTAATTTCATTGTGACGTCAGCGCTCGAATTGAGATGTCATAATTCATGCGCAATAATGACGTCTCTTAGCTTATTATATCCAACTAATCTTATCACAATCTTCCACAAAATCATTTCACAGTGATTCTTAAATGCACCTGTTTCAAACGTGCAGTGAGATACTTGTTTTAACTTTCACCAGATGACCTCGTACTGAACCATTCAATAACTGAGGTTACGAGCTCCCTAAAACAGGAAGGAGGAGCTTTCACTTTGAAAAGCATTTACCATCAGTTGGACGAAGGGGCACCAAATCTTCGAACAGATAACTACTCAAATGACGGGTCTGATTTCAGAGTTCCCGTTTGTGATGACCAAACATGCAAATTAACAGAGTCAGGAAGCAGAAAAGATATCGACGACGAAACACCAGTGTCGCATTTTTCTTCACAAGAAGGTCGTCAAACAGCTTCATCCACCGGGCTGGCTGGCGATCAACTACCCGTAATAAGTAAACTTGAGGATCTGTGGGACAGCTCGCGGGATTTCTCAAGTGATTGTGGAATTCTTTTGTCACCACCTTCTAAACGGCCAAGATTACACGAGATCAACCACGAAAGTAAAGAAGACGACACAAGAAAATCGAAAGCTATGCAACGTGAGTTATATCTTGTCTGGAATGCTCCAAGCAAGTGTCAGAGTGAGTTGGCAAACAAAAGTAAGTATGGGAAAACGATAAACTGGGGGAGGCGATAACTCTGGTTCACCAGTCAACACACTGAATGAGTCAGTTTTAGGGAGTTAGCAAAAATATTTACGTCATGTCGGGCACGGTATTTTCCTGACTGATTCATGAGTGATCCACTCGTGTCGGTGATTATGAGCGAAAGAAATGTTGTAAACTTGTGATGAACAAGCGTTCCATCCGGGGAAATGGGGGGAGGGAGGGGTATAGCAATACCGCTAGTCACTTCAGCCACTGGGCTCGTGAATAATTTTCCTTTTTTATTTCCCTTACCAACTGAGATAACATTGCGACCTTGAAGATATCCGGGTTCCGCATGAGGTGAGACAAAGAAAGAATCATGAATTTATTTAGCCTGGGGATGTTGCGCAACCAATCAATTTCTATTGAATGCTTATTGAATCAAGCTATAAAATTGATATAAAATAAGAATTAATTTAAATTAGAAGCGATTTTCATCAATCAGAAGCACCAAGCAGTACCAAGTAACTGACCATCAACAGGATACTTCACAGTATTGATGGGGAAGTGCAATTAGTGTTTCGTCACAGACACTGGTTCGTAAATTATCTGATTGTGACGACGCTACTAGGTTCCTTTTGAGCGCGCGCATTTTTTACTGTACTGTGTAGATCATCGGCAAACAAGAATGAAAGTCACCTAGAATTAACTTCCATGTAGATCTGCGGAACTGCGGGCCAGCGCGCTCTCAAATATAGAGTTTAACTTTGTTCAAAATTTCATAAAACTCGTCGGGAGTTGAGATGGTCGCATTCGAATGACGGCCAGCTCTCACGTGTTCTCAAAACGGTCGAAATTTCATCAACTCTTGTGACTATCGTTCCTGTTTGAATCGGGCTTAACAAGATATGAAATACACTTATATTGCACGTAAAATTACAAAATTTGAATTTCCCTCCATTTAGAAGAGTAATTGAAGTAACCTGTCATGTGGCGCTCTTCAAAAAAGTCGGTTACGATAACCGAGATCAGCGGAGGAAACGCCGAATGACAGAAATAATATCTGGGATTCGGTTGTTTCCTCTGCTGATCTGGGATTTAGGTATACGGTTAATAACCCTAAGGTCGTCACAGATGTGAACAAAAAGGACCAGAATGTATGTACATTTAATGATATATGATGGGCCTGTGTAGCAATCTGATTCCAAGTTTGGTTAAACAAATTGTCAACCAAACATTTTCTCAAATTTTGGATCGAGGAGTAACATTTCACGACTCTAAATTTTCGCAATACACACCAGTAAATACGCGGCTTCATTTCGCCACAATAAAACTTTTGACAGTCGCATCAAAGCTCATCATGTTTTCTTATATGCACAGCTTCAGTTCCAGTTGGATGGCCAGCCTTTGGAGTTAAGTCTACTGCAGCTGAAAATATGAGTAAGTGTGACTTAGATTTATAGTTAACACGTCGGGTATTCTAGAAGGTGAACAAAATTAATGTTGCTTTGCCTACATTGAACATTTTGTTGAGAAACTTTAGAGAACAGAGCTAACCTTATATTTAACTTAATATTACACCATACCAAAATAGTAACAAATTTTTTGTTCTTTTCAGCAGTTTTTTTTAAAAACTCAACAGAGTCCTTCCTCACTTTGGTCGAACGAGCTCAACTGTTACCCAGAGAACAACTAGATGAGATAAGAAGGCTGGGACACAAGGAACACCAGGCTGAACATTGTCAAATATCAACGTTAAAGAGAAGCAGCTCCTCACATGAAACATCTGGTCCACGTACCGAGAAGTTCGCTAAAATCGGCTTCGACGCCGAGGGGAAACATTTCATTGAAGATCGTGAACTCTACCTCCTAGAAGAAACAAGTGATGATCGTGGTGATGATCATCTTATTAAGACTGATCAAGAGGTACCTAAAGAGGCGAACAACAACTCCAGCGGGCATCTGGTAGTTAAAGATACAACTGCACATGCGCAACGGCCCGAGGATGCAAACAGCGTTACCTTCAACGAGTGCTGTTCCGAAAGACCAGTAAAAAACTTTGAAATAAATAACTTGAGCTGGCAAGGTTTGACCGGTTTAGAAAAGTCATTATCTCATGAAGAATCAAACAATGAAAGACCGTGTGCTGAATCGTTCTGCTTAAAACGTGGAGGGGAAAATAGAGAATCCCCAGAGAACACCAAACAAGGATTTGCTTTCTCATGCCTTACAGATAAGCAAAGTAAGATAATCTCAGACCTCTCACGGCAGAGGCAGCAAACAGTGACCACCTCGAACGAACACGTGGTGCCTAATATTGCATGGAATTTTCCTTTGCTGCCACCAAGAACGACCAATGAAAGTGATCTGTGCTCTTCTGTGCGTGCTATAGGTGAAAGAGATCTCATCGATGATGTAAGTAACTCATGACACCTCTATTACCTCTATGTTAGATGGGACTTCTAAATCAAGCAGAATGCAGTATACCAGAGAAGGGATACGGGGTGAAATAACAAGTGCGGGATTTGGGAAATTACAAAAGTTTCATGTCGAGACTGAGCGGGATTAAACAAAAAACAATCAAACAAACAAGAAAGCAATCGCGAGACCACAGTTACTTTGGATCAAGTAAAGTCGGAATCGGGATGACGGATTTGTATTCTAACTGACCCTAAACTACAAGAAGTCCTTCTTTCCGCTAAGGAATAGTCGAGCGAGATAACCAAGCGAACGCTTCTCATCTGGGAATCGCGTTTCCACGCGGTGGGCGATTTTCGCGCGCGCACATTAGTGTGTTTTTATTGGTCAGCTATTCTTGAGAGGAAGGAGAGGGGACATAGCCCCGGGATGGCAGGAGGGAAGTGCAGCTTCAACCCTATACATACCAGCTATTTTCCGGAGGAAGTGATTCACTCCTGCTAGGAAATAGCTGCGAACACCCGCTAGAACTATAACAAGGCTGAAATCCACGGAAAAGACAAAACCCTTTAGGGGTAATATCCATATAAAATTTATATCTCGGGTTACGCAAAATCACTCTTCTGACGAACATCAAGAAGGAGTGATAAGATGTGAAAAAAGTCTTGAATTGATGTCGATTCTTTAGCATTGTTACTGTCCTTCCTTGTTGCATTATTGCTATAGATAAACCTGTTTCTTTCCTTATCTGCAGCAGTGTCTTCATGATGTTGACTGCAATCCCTTTCAGCCAAGTAACGAATTACTGACAACAGACATGTATTCATCGTATCAACAAGAAGAGGTTCAGGACTTGTTGAACTATGATGCATTCCCCAGCGACATAAAACGGCTTCAAGGGCTGGAGTGTCTTGCTACAAATGGGCTGGGCCTCAACAAGCCTGCTTCATATATCGAATGTTTCGAGAAAGCCGACCCGTATGAGTATTTAGAAAACCAACGCGAAGAATGCTCGACGGATGAACATCCTAAAACCTCTCGTTACAATAAGGCTCCCAACTTGATAAACAAAGATCAGCTAGCTTTACAAACTAGCACTTACGAAGATAATATTGGGGAGAAATCGGTAAATGGTCAACTTCAAGACGCTCAAAATCCGCCAGTTAAAATGCAAAAGGAAAGTTCCACAAGCCAAGAACAAGTGAAAATGTTTTTGGATCTATCTGACCAAGAAAATATTAGCAAAGTGACGGCGACTTTGCAAGAGAACAGCCAAAAGGTCTTAAACGAGAGGGCAGCAGATAACGTACTTAGGAGCAGCGATGATGATAAGGAAAACCAGATGGAGTTTAGTACTGACTACGGTCATAAAGGAAAGACAGATGTATACGAAACATCAGGTACAGTATTAAGACATAAATACATTTTTCGTGCAGTCGGAGAGTGTTAATTCCAATGCAAAACGTGAACAGCTTTCAACCAGAGCGCGCCAGAACAGTCATTGAAGGTTTATTTTAAACGTACTTAAGGTTTACTCAGTAGAGACTAAGAAAAACGCTCATAATTGAAAGTCAAGATCCACTGATAGCTTTAACCATATCAGTAATCCTCAACTCCAGTCAAAAGGGGCGTAGGGACTAAATAGCTTATTTCGTTCCTCTTCTGTTGTCACGCTAGTGATATATCATAAGCTGACCGTGCAAACACGAGGTGTACAACATGTCCATCAAACTAGTTAACTGGCTGGCCAAACACCTTGTCACACTGTCAGCTACTGTTAGTACAACTTTGCTTTTCACAGAGATTGAGAACTGCCTTTGTTCGTTTATAACCAGTTATGTAAATTCTTTTCTCATATTAGAAATGAAAGATGGAAAGAAAACCAGTCATGGTTATCGCCACGAAAGTGACCATTTTCAAGCCAAGATTGAGAGCAGGATGCATGAACTGGATGGCCCTGAGCTGCTTCAGTTTGCTATGATGTTTGTTCAAGGCGCTCTGAAAAAATCACGGGTCTGTTTACAAGAAGAAACTCCAAACTTTTTCCTCTCCTGCAATTTTAGTAGAAGCAGTAGTAACGGTAGTGGAAGTGGTAGTATTTTCGTTGAAAGTGAGTTCTAAATGAACGCCTTTAGCCACGACGGCAGGTAACTCTTGTTGACCCTGTATGGGAGAGAACAGCCTTCATTTCCTGATAACTGCACTCAGAAATAGTAGCGGTGGCGGTAGCAGACTCTTAGTAGACAATGAATTCTAAATATCCTTCAATCACAACAAGTAACTGTTTTAACGGCCCTGAATGACATGGAGTAGCATTCATTTTCCCATGAATTGCACTTGAAATTCTCAAGTTCTCGATTTGAAACAAGAAGGCTCTCTTTGCGCCACCCACAATCAGCCTTCCACTTCACTCCCTGACGTTTCCTTCACTAACTTGCTAAGTATTTTATTCACAGATCGTTGCTAGCTGTAATGATGCGTTGCAAAGTGGGGAAAAACAAAATAGGAAATCCCAAGCAGCACCCACTTTCTCCTGGAAAAGTAAACTTGGTTATCATAGCCAACACGCACCCTCAGGTCCTACCGAAGATGAAAAATCCTCAAATGCAACAGGTATGGCCAAGTGTTTGGGGGATATTTTAGCTGTTCTTTATGGAATTAGATGGGTAAAATGAGTGGCTAATACTACGGAACGACTGTCGCTCTTAGAAAATCCTCGGAAGCGCGACGCAATTCCTGTTCAGTCAGAGCTGGCATGAACACTCAGCCGGCTGACATTTTTATCGCATTACCTTGAAGCAAAATTACAGCGAGTTCAAAGATGCACCGCAAGTTTCGTTAACAACCATTACGCAAAAATGGCTGATGTTATCAGGTTAGGATAGCCCCCTGTTAAGGAGAGAACTGAATTTCATCTGTTAAGGACAACCCGTAGAGTCTTATATGATACTCACTGTCCGAGCTATTTAACTCTGGAGAGACGTCAAACTACAAGGAATCTACGCTCAAGTGCTATACCGCAACTGGTCTTGTCTCTTGAAACAGGAACATTTTAAGATTCAGCCTTCAGGTTATTCAACAGTCTGCCAAATGACATCAAACTCGAGACTAATGCTAAAAAATTTGTGAGAAAAGTTTTTGAAAACTAAGGCCGAATCCGGACTAGATTAATTTCGACTTATACATGTTCGTTAGACTGATTGCTTTTTGAGACTTCAGTTTAATTTATATTATATATTTTTATTCACCTACACGTATTTCAATTTTGTTCATGATACATATGTATACATATTTCATTAATTAGTCCATGATGAATGTAGAGCTACTCTGTAGAAAAGTCATCAATAAACCGAGGCATGCCGTAGGCTTTGTTCTAAGAACTGCTTTTCTATTGTAGATTCCGCACCTAATAGACTGCAGCTAATTTTAAAAGAGGCTGTTCACATCCGCTGGGAAAACCCCACGTTAAATAAGCAGCTCAAACATGCTGACTTAACTCTTTCGTTCTAATATTATATTTTTCTTATACATTAGTGTCGTGATATTTAATTTTATTTATTTATATAATTTGTGTAGTATTGTAATTTACTTTGTAATTTATACTATTTTGTTTGCCATGTATTTAGACTCGCGCGCACAACAGTTGTTCTATGTTTCGCGCATTTAAATGTTTTACGTTAACTTTGAAATATATCACGTTCGAAATGTTACGCCATTGCTTGTACAAATTCAAACCGCAATTGTAGTGGAACTCACAACTGATGATGATCGTTGAACGATCGAAACGTCTTGTGTTAAACTAAAAGAAGTTGTTCATTTTAAAAATTTTATTATTATTATTATTATTATTATTATTATTATTATTATTATTATTATTATTATTATTATTATTATCGCGTAATACCCTTACCAAAAAATAAGGTCAGTAAGGTCCTCTCAACTTTCGGAGCTCATGGCTTACACCATCGGATAGTCACCGTATGTGGACATCATGTCAACGATTTAACCACCACAGTTGCCTCTACTTGTCACCTGACGCCATTTTGGATTTTCTGAGATGAAAGCTTGAAAACGTTTAGGCTGCACATTTGGAGAATTCCCATTCATCACATTTCTCATTTTATCACCCACCGACAGTAAAATGACATAACAATTAAAGAAAGCGATCCCAGGGAATGTTCTTCACTTTTTGTGAGATTTATGTTCTCTGTATTTTAAAAGAATGTATCTTTATTATTCGGGCCTTTATAGGCTCAAACGTAATACCTGAATTGGCCACCCTGTTTTTAAAATAGTTATCTTGTTCCATCTTACTCTTGGTAACATTGCTGACTGGATGTTATCTTTTGATCTTAGGAAGTTGCTTTGATGAGAACAATGGTGAGGACCGGGATGGCGACAATAACGACAGGCCACACCTAATCAGACCTTTGTCAAACACCTCATGCAATCGACCACTCAGACTTGGACTATCAAGGAAGCACAGTTATAAACAGTTACATTCCCACTTCAAGAAGGAGTAGTCTAAATCAGAACCGAACTGACGCCAATCAGAATACCATCCAGTTCAAAATAGCCGATTGTTTCGCTGAATCGAATTAGATTGCCTTTGCCAGACGGACACTGATAGCTGTCTACACAACTTCTGCTTTTGGTTGCTTAATTAGCAGTAACTTGCATTCAAGAAATTGACATCAATAAACCAGAAGTTGTATAAAGCAAGTGTGCTTATCAGCCTTTAAACCAGACCTTCTGCGTTTGTCCTCCGAAAATGTGACATCTTGTAATGTGGGGGAGCAAAGAGTATAGGGCAGTTCGTCTCCTGTTTGAAATCCACCCGCGCACTTCTCACTATTTCTCTAGCGTTAAGCCTCCTCCACTCAGGGGTGTGGGTTTTACCGTACAAGACAGTGTTAGGAAAAAAAGTTCAGGTGAATTATAGCGACGCCAGTAGATAAAACGACAACTGCAACAACCCCTGCCGTTTCCCGAAATTGTTTTGATAAAACACACGCAAGAAAGACCCTTATTTCTACCTTGGTTCAAGAATTTCAACCACTACATACTACTGAAATCATGTTGCAAACGTGGTGAGCAAATTGTAACAGAAAGGTGTTTATTCCCCAATGATTTCCTTACAGTTTCCTAGAAAATTTTTATCACTTTTATCGTATTAACAAGTCAATTTTACCATTCTTTCTTATCATTCTTTCAAAATAGAGCGTTTCACGTTCATTTACGTCTACATACATTTTTGCCGCTAAACGGATAAAGGCACCCAACAATGAAGGTCGAACATGTGTTGGAAAACAGTTGCCTGAGGCAATAGACCTTTGTCACACGGTGCCACGTTGAGACCCTGGAGAGAAAAAAAGCTTTGTTTTTCCACGTCTAAACTGGTTCTCAAGTTTTTCAGTGTGAGGAATGTTTTGTTTTTATGCTAAATAGTAGCCGTGTGAAAAAGGTCTATACAGTTTGATCTCTGCTAGCCTGTTTTAGGTGTTCAGGTCGTGAAAAGGAAAGAATGACAATATAGCAAGAACAGGAAACAATTTCAAAGGGGCATAAAAGAGAGCAGACTATTTCACGTTCACTTCATGCAGCACTGAATGGGTGAAATGATATTTTCCCTCGCGCACTGTCTCTTGCAGTCTACGCGCATTAAACTAGCTAAGTCCGTTTGAACATCGAACTGTTCTACTTTCACAAATATTTCATATCCCAAAGTTAAGAGCTTCTGTCAGATTTTCCAGAAGTTCGAGGTGGTCTATTTCCGTGCCCCTAAGTGACTTTAAAATACTACTAAAAACCAATGACACATTTTCAGTATGAATAACTTGTTTTTAGAAAAGTCTTTCCAACAGATATTTTTCTGAAACACCAATGATTTGTTGGGTGCCCCTGGTATTACTCACTTGTAAAGCAGAAATACATTAGCCCACGTGACAAACACACAAAGGCAGAAATGGCAGGCTACAAATACAACATTTGATCTCCGTGGTAAAAATGCAGATAGCTTGCTTCATTAAATCTATCCATTAATGCCAAGCTATTCTATGTTTACGAAGGTAGCATCAGTAGCTACCCCACAATTATTATCCTTCTGTGACATAAGCACGTATCCGTCATTGCCCCAGTGGGTGGACCAAGAATTCTTGATAAGCCAGTAAGCCTGGCCGTCCATTGTTCCGTAACCAACAGCCAACACCGCGTGATCGAGATCTTCCGGTTTATTTCCTAGCACAGAAATAATAAGATCACAATTAGAACGACGATTATTCCTTGTTAATAAATTGTGCTTTACGCGTGCTCTGATTGGCTGCTCAGACTCCCGAATATCACTTGCTATTCACCTACGAAAAAAAAAAAGGCTTTCAGCGATAGCCTCGTGTGATCGATATCATTTCCCCATTTTTTTCAGAAAATATAAAAGCTTTTGGGGGCTGGCTATTCGCTGCTGAGGTATGTACCAAAACAATATCGAGCCGGCCGTCTATTTGTTAAATCCTAGTCAATGACAAAACTTACCACACTGAGGCTCGTAGTATACTCCAAAGGAGTAGAAAGAGAAAGATCTGTGGGAAGCATCAATACCCACTGCTACTGGGCCTTTCTGAGCTATGGCGATCTTGAGCTCGCTTAGGTTTCCAGACGTCACGTTCACGTATCCTGAAATCTTTGCACCAACGACACCCTTACGACAAAGCCCATCCTAAAAAGGGGGAAGGAAGGTATAACAGAAGTTGTGAACATTGCTGAATACAACTTGCCTGTGCCAGCCTAGCGAACTCAATCAGCATTGTTTTTCACACCTGAGAACAAAAGAAATTTTGGGTGGTGTTGATGGCAATCAAATTTCATTCAATATTTTCCAACTTCACTCAACAGGGTGACCAAAGACGTGAAACATGTTGAGTTCAACAATGCTGGATGGAAATGTTGGATCCGTTTGTCGTGGGCCTAACACTCAACGCCGGCCGTAACTGCAAACGCTAGACGCCCATGGTCCAGTCCAGTCAAAATCACTACCTTATGTAAACAGCCCACGTTACCAGTTAGCTAGCAGGGATAGCAGGGACGCTGCCAAAACTTTACAAAAAGCGGGTAGGAGATCAAGTGGCAATAAATCATTCGGTATTTCGATATTTTGGCGGGACACTGTCCCTCTGAGTGCTTTTGGTGAGATGTGACCCGGATTACCAGAATAATCCCAGCGTTTTAGAAACAGCAAGTACCTGAGCCAGATACTGTCCGTAGCTTCTCTCTGTGGCTAATCCGCCATGCTTCATGATCCACTGATACGAACGGAACTCCTCTCCGCCATCACACCCATTGTTTCCATATCCCCACGAGCAATCGATCAAGTTTTGTTGAGAAAGACGAACAAGTTTCTTTGTCTGCAAGAATCACAATAATAAAGAACGTAAGTCTAGCAATACATAAAGCGCAACGGAAAATTGAAGTCAGCAATAATTCAAACGGGTAATGGGTATAAATGCTACTAAAACAACTAAGGATTCGCTGTGTTAGCAACGTGTTGGCAAGACACGACAACATTACAACCGGTAGGAGGCGAATATACCTATTTTTGTTTTGTCGAGAAGGCTTTGTTAACTGTACACCAAGGGTTGCAACGAAATTAAATAAAAGATTACAAGGTAAAAAAGAAATAAAACGAAAAAAAAAACGGCCAACCATTTAAACCTTACATGACCACGTTACATGGCCAGGAGGTGAATAATTATTGCACTTCATATACAGCAGCCCGACTAGTATGGACTAGAGCTGTCTTAGTTAGAATGGGGAGGACGGGAAAGGGGAGGGGGAAATACCAACCATTTTGAGACATTGACGTTTTGCTTACAGGTATGGAAAAAAGGTATAAAAACTCAGGAAGGAGAGAATCAAGCTTGGAGACTGTAAATGCTACATACTCAATGTCACGGACATTTTTTGACATCAAAGTTCCATACAAACGGTTCTTTAGATTTAGGGTTTCAAGCTCTGGGTGGCCTGTGCTACCTCTCATCTTTACAGTGGGACAAGAGGATGGAAGCAATGAATCGAAAGCTACAATTACCTTCAGAAACAAAGCACCCTCGATAGTTCCTGTAGTACCGAAACTCCAGCATGAACCACACACTGCCTGGTCTTTAACAGGAGTCACTGCACCTAAAATTAACAATCAAGGTTGATTTTAATCTCTCAACTAAAATACTAAATCACACGCAGCAGAACTTTCATGAACCTTTTTAGTTTCTTAAAGGATGAGAAATTACGAGTACGAGTACGAGTTTTTGACCATTTAAGAAATATATATATATATATATATATATATATATATATATATATATATATATATATATATATATATATATAGATTTTTTTTTTTTTGGGGGGGGGTGCTAATTAAATTGTGTGGTAAATATTGGAACAGTTATAATTCATCTCAGCGTTGAAGCACAGTAGCAGTTATTTACCTTGGCACCTAACTATCCACCACTACTCACCACCACTAAGATGAGCAATTGTTAAATTAATGCTATAAACTATTGCCTGAGAGCAGGCTTTCCTAATTGGGTTTTATACTAGAGTCTTTGGCAAGCAAGATAACCCTGAGTTATTAGCTAGCTTCATGCCAGCTTATATTACTGACTACATCCCCGCTTGCAGGCAAATTGTGTATTCCTGTGAAACCCAAACAACAGAACCCTATTGCAGAATTTACAAGTAAATTACCATCTTTTGTCTTTTCAGTGCACACTCTGTCGGTTGTAGGAGAGTTAAAAAACGCACGACATGGACTCATATTTATTTTTAGGGGTATATTACCGTAAAGCTGCCAGTCCAGAGTGTCTGGGATGTCCTTCACATTTTCCAAGTCTGGATAAAATTGCAGCCCACCATTATACTCATTACTATGTGTACGGCCTCTCAGTATGGCAAGCTCCTTAGGAGAGTGATCTGCTAAATGATTGACAGCAACTTGGAAACTAACATGTTTCCGATTGTGAGAGTTGATGAACCTAATATAAAGCATAGACTGATAAAAAAAAGAGCTCAACAAGAAAAAATAGAACATTATAACATTGATTAATAAGTATTCATGAAATTGATGTCGGTAGAGTAAGCACAACCAAATGGGGCTTGGGTTCTTAATTTACTAGCCACTAACTTGGGTAAATTCTTTGCTGAAATCATTATTTACATCTTTGAACTTGGAGATTCACCCGACAAAGAAGCAGATAATTGTAACTAAGAAGAGAGTTCACAGTTTACATTATCGTGCCAAATTTGAATAAAAACAAGTCCACACTTGCTTCAAATGATACATTCAAATTTGCAGTATTTACAGAAATTTGTACGGTGGCAACTATTGTTACTTAGTAAATTCAATATTTTCAAAACGAAATATCTTATTCAGTATTCAAGGAATTCTTCTTATATTATCTAGTTACTAAATGACATATTTGCTATCAGCTCATCAAGTTTGCTAATTGACTTAAAGAATTTAAATTTTTAAGAAATGTATCCAAATGAGGAAATCAATTACAACGAATTCTGAGGAAAACAAAGATGGCCCATTTCAGTATCATTTCAGAGGCAACAAAACAAACAAAAACAAAAAACAAAAACAAAAAAGCAAAAAAAGGAAAAAAAGAAGGGAAATCAGTGTTTTTCAAAAGCCAGACATAACCAGCTCACCTCAAATTCTGCCTGAAAATATCTCTACGCTGGTGATGTTCCGTTTTGTCTACCATGTTGGCATACTTTTTGGGAAACTTTAGTAGGAAGTGTTCAAACATTTCGTGCACTCTTTCTGGACCATCAGGTTCAATGAACTCCTGCATGGGATTGGCTAATAGGCTTGTCATAGCACCAGGTCCAGGAAAACCAGTGCAACTCATACCTAAACAACACAATGATGTCTAGCTAACATGACGATGTACAGCACCTTGTTCTACATTGCTTGACCCTTCCATGGCAAATAGTTTGAACCCAAAAGTCATATCTTAAGTCAGTGAAGCATGATCGTCCAGGTGAGTGCAGTCCTAAGAAGGAATGTTTATGGTGACATTGACCAATGTTTCACTAACCTGAGCAGAAGTCATTATTTGACTGTCAAGAGGTCTGTCACTGTCAACACAAACAGTCCTTCTCAGGAACACTCTCAACTGGATGATCATACTTCAGTGGCTTACTTTTTCAACTGAATAATTCATGACTGCAGTAGCTGTTCAGTGCTGTGTTGAAGTTTTGTGACTTACGTGTTGTGTGAGATTAATTAAAAATAGGGTTACTTTCAGACATCAACATTTAAAGCTCAGCTGTCACAACAGCTTAACGTTCTGCGCATCTCAGGATATTCAGGTTTCTTAAGGAATTTGCCCACTAAAAGAACAATATTTCTGCGTGGTTTATAACTGTGTGGAAAAGCAGATCTTAGCAAGGGCTATCAGAATCCAAAAAAAAAAAATGGGGGTAACCATGCATTTTTCAGAGATAATTGAGCCTAAATTTGGTAAAAAATTGCCATACATTCTCTGTATTTTGATGCTTTTTTAGAATTATGGTTGCTCAATTATCTCTGAAAAATGCATGGTTACCCCCATTTTTCTTTTTGGATTCCAATAACCCTTGCTAAGATCTACTTTTTCCCCATAGTCAAAATCTTTGCAAAAATACATCTGTGTTAGGAGGCACCATTCTTAAAGATCCCTGTTAGGTGCAAGTTTTTGTCACTTTCTGATAATGTTGTATTTAAAAATCACTTGTGATTGCTTAATACATTGTCATCTAGTTTATACAAGCTTGCAAAAGCTCTATCATTAATAATTATTATTCATAGACAGATGTACTATAATTCCAAGTCTTTTCTGCTACATTTTTTTGTGATAGACACTGGCGACAGCTCCAGTTTGGGCTAGAGACACCACTTTTTTAACCCTTAAAGTGGCTGAAACAATAAATTGTCCTGTCCAAGTTTCACCAGCCAGATTGGTGGCAGAAGGTTACACTGTGATGGACTAAAGAGTTAACTGTAAACTTGTTTAGTCAATGTAAGTTTAAAGAGGGTTTACAGAAAGTTTAGTAGATGTAACTTAGTTCAGATTTAGGTTACTCCAAGTTTATCTATCTACGTTAAGAGAGTTAAATGTAAGTTTAGTCAGTGTAAGTTTCAGTACTCAGTATAAAGGATGGTAAGCATTTATGTGTGAAACCTGTGCACTATATAAATATTGAATTATTGTTAATTATTTGCAAGTTCTAGTTAAATTAAAATAAAAGTTAAATTAAAATAAAACAAAGTACAATTTAAAAATTAAATGAAATAACATAAAATAAAATAAAGCGACAAAGCAAACCTGAAGGGACATCAAACACTTTGGGAGGAGGCATTCCACCTGAGTAATCTGCATAGTCCACTTCATATTTATCATAGTGTGAACCCAGCAGGCTGTCAAAACCCAGCATTTCATAATGAACAGGTTCTACTGGGTTGGTTAGGGCTGTGTACAAGGTGTAAGTGTTTTCTTTGTATCCTACAGTATTGCTGTAGACCCACATGGAGCAGTTACGTGTTTTGTAGGGCTGGTAACCGGCAAACTGGAAAGAAATAACGCCAACAATTAAGGTGTTGCTGTAACCTTCAGGTGGGTGTGTAGGGGGTCAGCGGCTCCTAGAATAGTCATGCAAATACTGACTAGGAAACTCTCAAACAAAATTTTGAGCACCTTTTTTACATGGATGTAAAAGTATTTAAAACTATCAAATTAAAAGTACTTTAAATTACTAAATTATTAAGAGTACTTTAACTTATTAAATTATTATTATCTAATAATGTAATGGTAAGGTTAAGTTGCAATTTGGGCCTATGTCGTCCTCACGGTAGCCTGCGAACAGGTTCCCTTGGATGCCCTCATTTGGTAGGAAAAATGGGAATTTTTCCCCCTGCTCACTAAAAGCCCTCCAATAAGCCT
>OZ024897.1:23174450-23379450 GCA_964017195.1 Siderastrea radians
TTCACGTTGATATTGTTCAAAGTCTCACAGTGCGGTGGCGTTCAAAATCTGTAAACATAACGTTTTCCACGAAATCTGTCATTCCAAAATGTTGCTGTTTGTTGCAGTTCATTCTAAGCACATTTATCCTGCATTGTTGTTTGCATTTCATTCTAAGCACAACTAGGTTCGTTTCTTGATGTCTTCTTGAAAACTTTCTGAGGCAAATGAAAAACATACGAACAAAAACATAACCTCAACGATTCAACCGTTGACCGTTGACCGCCAAAGTAACGATGCGATTGAATAGAGTCAAGTCAACAGAAATGGGATTCCACGAGTATCAGCTTACATATCACGTGTGGTCTCCTGATGATATGTTTTGCTCCAAGACGTATAAAACACTGTTGGACAGAAATATTTTGAGGAAAACCGAAGTACTTTACAAGAAAGAATGTTTGAAAACAAAGGATTTACCTTTGAAGTATTTTGAAACATTGCATGTCCGATAGAGATTGATCGCATACTGTTGGCCATGACGTCGGTAACTTGAGAGCACGGTGAATAAGAGGTCCTTTCAGTGCTCGTAATTCAGAAGTTTCGAATTTTACCGGGCTTAAATTATATCGAGGTTTGTTAATGTTGCAAAGTGCACAGAGGAAGATTGTTTATGTAGAGGTTTGTTCGTAGGGGCTTTAAATTTTCCTGATGGATAAAACTTGAAACAAGCAGCAGTCTGGTGAGTCGGTAAACACTTCATTCCGTATATGCTTCATTAGCCGTGATCCGTTCTGGCTTCACTTGGGATTTAGAATTGTTTATTAAACCAGGATTGCGCTGAATTTTAAAAAATAAAGATCGGCAGTCAAAGTGTAGTCAACGTCAAGTTTTCTTTTACTTGGCAAACTAAGGAAGATGACGTAAGCGTGCAGAATATTTTGTTAACTCCTCGAGAAGCCAAACTGTAGTCATTCGACAGCATAAAATACCAAATCGGCTGCTAAATAACTGCAGCGCCGCAATAGATGATGAGATCCCCCACGTACTGTGGCTTCTCAAGAGGGATAATTAGAGTTCTTTTTACCAGTTTTTTGTAGCTGTAAGTTTGTTCATTTGGATTTTACAATTTGGACTTGTACAAATATGCATATGTTGCATACAATACTCACAAACAATAGTTGATCTGAAACATGCAGGGCAATATGTGTGAAACTTCTGTAAGTTTTGTGAAATCCAGGTGCAAGTGTACAGAACCATTATTTAGGTAGAAAATTGATAAAATTGTCCTGTTAAGTCCACCGCAAAGTAAGCCAAGAATTTCTGGGCGCTGAACGAACAAAAAAGATTGCATATTATAAACTGCACACTTGTCACATTTTATGTTTATATATGTATTGAATTTACAGTTATTTTTTTTTTAAATAAAGTTCATGACAATTCATGGACATACATGAACTCTGCTGTGCTCTATTCACCATAATTAGTAAGCTGCAATAAAGTAATAAGCTGTAATTAACTGACCAATAAATGTACTAGATTCCGTGCAGTTGAATTTAATTAAAGGGCATGACAAATTTAAAATGTACTGTTACATGCACAAAAAAATTGTTTCCATGGAAAAAAGTCCACATGCATGTAAAAAATTATTTCACATCCTTTATCCAAATTTCACCTGCAGGTCAAAAAGTTCACATGCATGACAAAACTGTTTCATGTGTGTGAAATAAAATTCACATGTACTACGTGAATTTCACATGCATGGAAAAAGTTCACATGCATGAAAAAATTGTTTTATGCACGTTAAATAAAATTCACATGCAGTACATGAATTTCACACGCATGAAAAAAAGTTCACATGCATGAAAAAAATTTTCACATGCATTACCAAAATTTCACATGCTTGTCAAAAAGTTCACATGCATGAAAAAAAGATTTCACATGCATTACCAAAATTTCACATGCTTGTCAAAAAGTTCACATGCATGTGAAACTCTCAAAAGCTTCACATGCATGTGAATCTCTCAGAATTTCACATGGTTCCATGTTTTCACACACTTTTCACATGCCTTTCACATGATTTTCACACACATACTCCTAGTAGTGTTTAATGCTGCCATTTTTTTCTCTCTCGAGAAAACTTTTTTCAAAGTTTCCGCGGAAAATTTTCGTCATCATTTTACGTGATATCATTGGCTTAGAAAATTTCCTATTGTCTTTCCAGAATATTGATGTGTAATTTGCACTGGTGTTACACTTTTTGCACTGGTGTTACAACTGAACTGCACTGCTCTCAGCCAATCAGAATCGAGTAATTTTTTCATGTATATTATTAGAAGTATAAATTGTTGTTTGATGTGGGGAAATAATTAGTTTAGGTCTACTGAACGACTAGTACATTTAAGTCGGCGCTTAAGTGAACAGCTTTGCCTTCTTTGGTTATTAACATTTCGTGGAAAAAATGTCAGCACTGGCGAGCTACATTAGGTCACAAAATAGTCAGCAGCGAACGAGTTAAACCTGGTTTCTATGACATGAAGCAGCTGGGATAATCATTATTCCTACATCCCCTGGATGATGGATGCTACTCCATCACACGCTGCCCATCATTTTGCCGGTAGAAAAAATGTTGAGAAATGTTTCTTGTCCAAGGAAACAATATGACTATACAGTGACCTAGGATCGAACGACTAACACTGACACTAACACTGATCCTCCAGTCAAAAGAGTGATTGAAAGCTGATACCCTAAACACTAAACCAATGTACCTTCACTAAAAAGATATAATTTTATTTTTAATTTTGTACTCCAGAGATGTAAATCCAAAAGAAGGTTCATCTTTTCACAATTTATTTACATACAAGTAGGAGCCCTTGCAATACATGGCGGTTTTCCAAGCACATTTCATTTTCAAATAAATTACCATGAACAAATATACCAGGTTTTACCTTGCCTTGAACATAATCAATTTATATTTAACTCGGCATAGATTTTGAAGCTGGTTTGTGTTTGCTATTGCTTTTTTTTTTACCAACCTATATACTAGAACAGTGTAAATTATGTACCTTGAAGTTTGACAGGTCAGGTAAGACTGTCTGTACTGCAGCAGATGCACCTTCAGTTCCATTGACTACAAAACAGCTCCGTACGTTCATCTGAGTCTCAGTGGTTTCAGGACAAATCCTGTAGTTTGCACCATATGGCTTTTCATCTGCTCGCTGAATTGTGCTGTCCATCCCTAGAGCAAGTTGTCAACTTTAAGATAATGTTGTGGCTACTAATGTGTTACCCTGTGGTTTATGAATCATGAAGACTACAGGAGGGTTTCACAGAAACAGTTGCAAGCTCTGCCTGTACTTGTACCCCACAAGCAGGGATTCCTGGCTTGCCTTATGTGCTGGGAGGCAAACAAGTAACCTCTGCATAAAACTGTCTGATTCTATGATCCCCTGTCCATGGTTGCTGTTCCTAGCGAGCTCCCATCCACTGTGAAGTGATATCCTGTACTTTCAAGCCATGCCCAAAAGATAGGCCTGGGATACTTCAAGGTTGACTGTGTTAAGTGGACCCAACATTTCTAACCTAAGTGTGTTTAGCCATATAGGAAATCAGATACCGTAAACACCAGCGTATAAGCCGCACTCGCAGATAAGCTGCACCCCGAGTTTAGAAGCTCAAGATTTGGAAAAAAATTCTGTCAAAAATTCACAGCCGAGTCATTTCATTTAATGAACATATTGGCTGAAGTTAAGTCCTTTTCACTATGGATCGATGATTCAATTTGTATTCTCAAACGGGCATTTTAATCCTTATAACAAGTAACAAAAAGGTATGTAAATGTACTTGAACACAAGACCGCTTTCCCTGATGAACTTTTTCCTAGCAATTTTCCAGTTAAAGCTATATCAAGTCCGAAAATTTGTGAGTAAGTTCGTTTGGTTGAGTATCTTGACTTAGTAACCAGGCAATTGATGAGCAGAGAGAAAACTGGTGACAACATGGCTTAGTTTGTTGTTGCTTCGTTCCTTCATTCACAAAGCAAATTTTGAAATGGAGGATTTATCAATTTCTTTGGCTGTTCATGGCTTCCATGTTTACAGCGTTGTGGTGGAATGGAGATTCCTTGTCTAGTGACCTTCAGCTGTTCTAGAAAGGCAACTTTAAATTGCTTGAAAGACTTGTTAAAGACAGCAATTTAACAAGCTTTTACAAACGGCTGCTTTAGGAGTCACCAAACTCATAAAAGCAGTGACCGGAGACTAAAATATTTTGGGGTTTTGGGGACGATTCATGGAAAGTTACAGCTTTTTTTTCCAGATGTTCTCGCAGATAAGCCACCCTGATTTTGAGCAAAGTTTCAGGGTAAAAAGGCACGGCTTATACGCCAGTGTTAAGGGTACTTTGTACACAGGTTACTATAAATTTATTATTCCACTGCTGGTAAATAGGCTGATAAAGAAACTTTGTGTGGGGGGGGGGGGAGGGGGGCTATCCTTAACAATTTTGAATGGGGTCAGTGTAGCCAGGAGCTTGAAACTATTATATATAACCTTAACTTCCAAAAAATTACACAGTTTTTGATACCCTAATTTGGACCTCAAATCTCCATCCCTCTACAAGACAGCAAACAACTATGGACGAGCTATTTGAAGCCATTGGGCAAAACATACTATGTGGATAATGGAGTTGTGTCCAATTTTCATTGTCGCACCAGAAATAGGCAAGGATATCAGCAAGTTGCTGATGAGATTGCTCATCCTTGCGGAAGACAAAGCACCAGTTATATTTTCCAACTCTCCATAACAAGACACCTTACTGCAGTCTAGCCAGTGATATAGTACTGTAGTACAGGTGATTTAGAGATGGAATATTTTTAAGAACACAAGTCCACCTTGCCTTAACAGGCCAACCAAGGTCTAAGTTGTACTTAGCAAGGCAGGGTACTGAGTGGTAAACCTCGAGTCTTTTAAGGCGATTTGAGTCTGAATCAGTAGCTGTAACCCAGACTATGCTATTAAGCATTTCACTTTACCTTGTGCTTTGTATTCAATAAAGAAATAGGCATTTTGAGGTAAGTGCCCCTCTCTAATAAACAGCTCTTATTTAAATACATGTAAATGCCCCTGTCTAGTAAATCCCTTTTGCAAAGAGCAGGTTGAATCAGATGAGCTACTCTGATGAAATCACTCTAATTTTCATTTAAATATTGACAAAGACAGTGAAATTAAACAAAATGACCAATGATTTGGTGCCATGGATATCAAGGAATGCACTGTAATTTACAGTTGTTTCCCTTTCATTGTATAGCAGGCTTTGAATTTAAGAAAAGTTGAACCTTAGTTTTCATACTTGTTTGGGAAAACATAATAAACCACTCACTCTATTTGATGTCCCATATCTAATAATTAACACCTGCCAGAAAATCCTCAGAATTTAATAAACATCCTAGGCAGTTATTTAATAGATCATTTACGGTACCCACCAGCCTGTCTCTTCATCAAGTGAACATCGCAGGGGGCCGGGGTAGTCAGGTATATTAGTGACAGGGACTTGCAAATGAGGCTAAATTAATGTACCCAAAAAAGTCCCATTAAACTAAACTGAACCCCAAAAAGGCCCAGTGACCCAAAATACAACCTTAAAAAGATCTTTTTTATCCACATGAAAAAAAATTCTTGTGATTTTTACCTATGCAATTCTTTGATGTAAAATTGCAACCCTGCACGAGGTACATGTAGGCACACTGTTTTTCAAGCCTAAAAAAGGCCTGTCAAAATCTTTGTACCCAAAAAAACTCCACCAGAAAATTTCTAACCCAAAAAGAGTCCCAGATCACTACTTTCAACCCAAAAATGGCCTTCACACCTCCAGTTACTAATAAACCTAAGTACCCCCCTCCCCCTGCTGGGGGGCTGAACACTGCAGCATCATTTAGCCATAGTCGAAAATTTATGTTTTTTCTGAACAAAGAAGTACAGGCCATTTATGGAGACACTTGGAGAACTGAGGTTTATAATAAGTAGCAGCTATCCTTTCAATCGGTTGAATATTTTCAAAGTTAGTGGGCTCACCCCATGAGGAAACAAACCTTTTTTTCTTCGAGCACAAAAAAGGATGAAACCTTTTCTTACACGTAGTTAGACTATTTGAAGGAATTTCTAGAAAGATTTGCATATCGTTTCAAACTGAAAACTAAGCTTCAATTAATTAAGAGAATACGCATCACGTTTGAGAAAGAGAAAGTTTTCGTTTCAGCTCGCACGCACAACAGTCACACTCTCACAAAATATGCTCTTTATAAGAGGTCATAATTTATGACCTCTTATAAAGAGCATATTTTGGGCAGCATTGTAAAATAACACTAGAGCGAGACCATAAGTATGTACAAGCTCAACTAAGGATTAAATATGGGGTAATTCAAATGATTTCATCCTAACTGGTTTACGTGGAGTCGTAATGTAATGAGAACCATGATGACAACATACCTCCGTAGTAATCGATTCTGCTTCTGCCATTTTGACCGTCATACCATGCTTGAAAAGGTTCCACAATTTCAGCGTAAGGCAAACGAAGAACTCCAGAAACTGAATAAGTGTTCGGCCATTTTGGAGGCGAATCGGCCACAGGCACCGACTTTCCACATGTGATGGAAATTAAGAACAAAGAGATGGCAAAGTGCAACACCGCCATCTTCCACCAGCCTGCACGTCAATGATGAGTCTCGTGACTGTCACATCTTAGTATGGGATTCCTGTGGAGAGTCACATGATCAGATTTGCCGAAAATCTCCCGAGAATTTTTTTCCAATCCGATTACGAGATTACTCGGATCTGCGATCGGTGAAAAACAACTCTCCATTCTATGGCTTTTCTACGTTACCAGCATTTATTAAGGTTCCTTCAGTGGTCCCTGGAGTACGTTTCTCGGAAGCCCCGAAAGTTTTCGGGTGGATTTTGGGCAAGATAATTCACCCTGTATCCTTTGAATAAAAAAGTTCTCAGCACCAAACTTTCCTAAAATAACAGCTTTGTAGAATGAGTGAATTTTATAAATGGCTTTTCGGGGCTTTCGAGAAATGCGCCCGAGCTGATCTTTTCTCTCAATATCAACGATGGTCATGCGGTTTCCTGGGTCAAGGGTCATCCCCAACGACCCCTCCCACCCTACCCCTCATGTTCTGTACTGAGCTCAAAACAATTTTCACGGTTACTTTTCGTTGGACTGCTTGGCAAGCGCCAAAGTGGAGGGAGAAGGGGAATTCCCGAGCGTTAAGCGTGAGACACAACCTTCTCCTTTCCCTCGCCGCCAGGAGCCCTGTCGCCTCTGCGTGTTCGCGAATCCCCCTTCCTGGTCTAAAATGACGGCAACATTTGAAAACGCGTCCGTGTGGACGGGGCCTCGAATTCTTTTGAAAACGGGGTAAATATCTGGCGTAACAGTACACTTTGGCACGCAATTTTGTCCATACTGGACTGGAAGGATCCAGGGGTATCTGACAACAAACTTTCTTCTGACAAAAACTTTATTTTTCAAGGTTGAGTTCATTTCAAATTCTGTACAAACCTAATAAAAGAATGTTGAACAGCTTACGTCGCTTACAAACGGTGATCTTCAGCTTATTAGGGAGCTTAAGCAACCACGACGGCAACGCCAAGGAAAATGTCACTTTAAAAATGACTTCCAAATATTTCAAACTTCTTCGCGATAGTTTCAATTCGTTCAATCTGTCTAATGTAGCCGAACAATCTGGGAGCTGACTCTGTAAGGATGGCGTTACAGTTCAGGTAGAAAAAAGAAAATTCACAGTCGTGCGTTCACGTTCTACATAAAACTTTGAACTTGGTAATTTCACGTTGTTGTTTTGCAGAGACGGCAAAGAAATGTACCACAATCTGTATCGCACGTGCAGAGTCATTGTTTTGCTAATTAAACCTTTTGTTTTGTGACGTTCTCGTCAGCCGTCGCCGTCGTGTTTACTTAAGTTCCCTATTAGCTGAGCTTGCATATTTTCTTTTGTTTGCTTCGTATTTACATAATATACTACGTACAATATATGTGGATTTTTTTCTACATACATTGAACTCTTTTTATACAAATCTTTTATACATATGAACGATAGCCTGGCAAACAAGGAAGAATGCATCCTGCAAACTTGGTATTAAATTAAACAAAATACATTACCCAACAAAAATATAAGCGAAATAAAAATAAATAAAAGCTATTGAGCAGCATTCTACTGGGAAGCTGTATATTAGGCTGCAAAGGGTGGTCCCAACTTTTCAGTCTGCTGATGAAATCCTTAAGTGTGTCCAGTCAAATAAAAGCTGTTGAGAATAACTTCGCTGTGAAGCTCTTTGTTATGCTTGAAAGAAGGTTTTAACGCAGTGACCATTACAGTGGAAGTACTTCAATGTGACGCTGTGTACTAACTTTGGAGTCAGTGGATGATGAACTACAATTCGAATGAAAGCTGTTTAGTGTGAGTTGGTTCCAATTTTGACCGAGTCTGTGGGTGAAATCCTCAAGTTTGACCATTCAATCTAGCAGTTAAGACGACGCCGACCACTCTCAATATCATTCTATTCGTTTCTCAGTTTGTGTTGTAACACTAAGGAAGTAAACAATTAATTTAAGATTTCCTACAGGCAAAGTCGATTTCATTGGTTGCAAGACTTCCCGGAGTACATTTTTCAAGCAACCATTGTTCCACTGGTCGGTGTTTGAGCGATCTTTGCAGCTTCCATTGAGATAACATCATGGGATGCATTGTTTGCCTCTAAGAAGCGGTTAATATGTTCAATGACCCTCATCATTTCAGACTGCAACGTGACCAACTTGTCGCCATTTTCAATGCACTTCAGCTCAAAGTCAGCAATGTCCGCCTTGCTTTGTAAACCACGCAGACGATAGAAGTACTCGAGTGCTTCACGCATACGCCCTTGGAGGACACACAGCTGAAAAGGAGAGGAAAAGAAAATTATTTTTCACGCAATCACTGATACATAGTAAACACGTTTGATTAAACCACGTTAAGCAGGTCAAAGAGGGTGGTCAGCTCCCTCGAAAACAAGGATGCCAGGTAGCTGATTTGTTCCACAAACGAAAAAGACCCTTTTACTCATTGAAGTCCACTGAAGTTATCATCCAAAAGTTGAAATTTCGACAAAAATATTTCTTTCAACGCAGTACTAACAAGATGTGAACTTACATGTCAAACGATGAAACTGTACCACATAACTCGAAGAAACAATAACACGAAACAATAACACGTTCCTGTTCTTATGTGCTTCGTCTCGTCTTAAGTACTGGCTTTCGGAACAGTGGCACTTACTTTTCATTACAATTCTGCACGAATGCGTTTTATAAATATACTTGCTCAATGTAAGGATGGCTTATAGCGGTTAATTCACCAGAGTCTGCGAGTTCTGGGTGTTTTTTTAGAGACGAGTGAGGGCTATAGGTAGAGAACTGAAACACGGCAGGAACCAAAGCTATGTTTCTGCTTTAGAAAGCTAGAGGTGTCCCTCCCGGAAGGGCAAAAAGAGAAGACATGAAGTATGACAGAGAGCCTGGGCTTACGACAGTGTTCCTGTTTTATAGAGAAGTAGCCTGTGAACAGGCTCTCTGGTCGGGGAACGAGCGAAAAAAACAAAGGGCGAGAACAAGCGAAAAGACGGGGAGGGGTGGGGAAGGAAGGAGGGCCACCCCGTCCTCTTCCCCAGTTTACGCTCGGCTCGCTCCGCTCCCTGATTTATTTTTGCGCTTTCCCCCCTGCGGAGCCTGTTCACAGGCTACTAGAGAAGTGTCCGTCTTAGGGAGGTGCACGGTAAAAGGGACTTAAAGGGCTGACCATTTACTTTGGAGACTTGTCAACTGACTAAGAAAAGGAAGGACTTCATTACTCGCAACTGTAACCGCTGCTGGGAATGCTGTCCGGGGAGACCAACCAATACAGTGGGATGAATCAGTTCATAGTGACAAATTCCAAACTAACCTCCCCGTGGTCCTTCAATAACCTCTCCGTGGTCCTTTAATAACCTCCCCGTGGTCCTTCAATAACCTCCCCGTGGTCCTTCAGTAACCTCCCTGTGGTCCTTCAATAACCTCCCCGTGGTCCTTCAATAACCTCCCTGTGGTCCTTCAATAACCTCCCTGTGGTCCTTTAATACAGTGGGGTGAATCAGTTCATGGTGACATATTTCAAACTAACCTCCCTGTGGTCCTTCAAGCTGTCTTCATTGTTCACTCTTCTCTCGACAAGTCGCAACAAAGCAGCTTTGTTGTTTAGAAAAGTGTTCTGTAACCTTTGGTAAATCACCGCCAACTTCTTATTCTCACTCAGTGCTGTAGTCACTCCTCTCTAAGCAAAAGAAAACAGAAAAAAAAAACAATAACGGTCAAGTCAGTAATCAAGCGCCTAATTTAAAACGCTTTGTGACCAACTGGTCTAGTGTAGGTCTCCCACTATGTCAAATTCGGCCTCTTTCGTAGATACAGTCAACTCTCGCCTTGCGGACACTTCGCTATGACGGCCAGTAGCCGAAGTCCTGGAGAATGAGAATTACTGAAAACAGCTCCCGCTATTACGGACTTTCTCTATCATGGACACTAAATCCTGGTTCCCATGGTGTCCGTTATAACCGGAGAGTTGACTGTATCTCTTCAACTAGCTGAACCTGTGTGAAGCGGTCAAGCTGTATTAAGCGGTTAATCAGCCATTCCCAGAGGTGACCGTCCATAATACAGGTTTGACTGTTAGTTGCTAGCACGCAGAATAAAAGTTATATTTATTCAATATGTTTGTTACATTTGGATTTGCAGCGGACATTGTGTATTTTTAGCCAATGACGTCATGGCTAATGTCAAAGACTAGAAGAACGGCGATATACGATATACGATATACCGCATCTGTCTACGTCTGTGGGTGGGGGTGTGCCACCAGGACACTGAAATCCTTCTTATCAGCGGCACATGCCCACACAGCCTATACTATGGGAGTACTACCCGCGGGCTTTGAAGTGTTTTGCGATCAACAGGAACTATTTAATGTTACTTCGAATGCGCTGTAGCTGTTTTGTACACTTCAGGTCTGGCAGTATTTTATTCTCGATGTAGTCCTGCGTTTACTTAGCCGTAGCAGCAAACACATCAGAAATTATACACAAAAAGGACTCGTCAATTTGAGACCCACTTAAGCGCGTGAAATCACGCACATGTTGTTTGGTTCTGTTTTCCTTTATTAATTTCCAAGCGGGATTACTAGTTTTCGTAGAGGAACATTTTGACTTCCGACCAGCTTGACGGCGACAATTGTTTTTCGCTTTCTAGTGGAATTACAAAAGAAAGATAAAGAGAAAGATAAATAATGCGAATCACAAGCTGAGAAGCAAGCGGTTTTAGGCATACGGTTAATACAATTTATTTATTCTGGATACAAATATTTCGGTGTTGTTTGCAAGCAAAGCAGAATATTTATCCAGCTAGAAACACTACAAGTACAAGCCGAGACCCAAAATAGATGAACTGTGAGAATCTGCGTCTTTCGCACAAATTAAGGGTGCGTTTCTTTGGGAGAATCCAAAAATGGATTTGTGATCCCAGATCATATGGATTCTTCGACACCAAAGAAACGCAAAATCCGACAAAGTATTATTTTGTCATGACAAGACAGGCTGGAGGCACGCAATATATATATCAGAACAATACTTCTCTTGTACTGCCCTAGAATTCAACTAGAATGGAATACAAATTATTTATAAACAAGGACAGTACCTGTAGTAGTTCAAGTTAACTCGCTATTTGCGTTCTCAATTAGTAAAATCTGGTCCCTGAATTACAGCAATGGTACACAAATGAAGTTATCCTGACGTGTCAATGCTTCTGTCTGTACTTTTGGAGGAAACTTTTCACGTATACGGGACGGAATAATCACCTGAATTTTCTTTTTCATGATCGAATGTTTTGTCACGCAAGATCGAGAGAAAATAAGGCGAGACCAGTAAATTTGCATGGAAGACCGCTTGACAGATGTACTATTTTCGGATCCGTCCCCCAAAGAAACGCACGGATCATGAATCCTAAAAATCCGGATTTAGATTTGATCTGATGTATCCACTTGGAGTATGGATTCTTCAGATCACTAATCCCTGATTAATCCATTTTCGGATTTAGGTAAAGAAACGCAAAATCCGTTTTTGGATACAAGAATCCGGATTTGGATTTTCCCAAAGAAACGCACCCTTAATTTCACCCCGCTTATGCAAATTCGGAAAAATTAAATCGGGATTTGCGGGGGCTTGTTCCTAGCTATTTCAGACCTACAACTGAAAAACTTGAATGAAACTAGTATCAAAAATCCAAGTTACAGTGGTGATCAATTAATTAGCGTAAAATCTTTACAAGATACCAAACTTTTCTTCGGGTTATTATTTGCAGTTCAAAGCGTATGTTAAAAAACAAATTTGCATAGTCAACAGCTGCTTGTAATTTGAGCCTTCGGAATGTAACGCATCGCTTAAAACACCTCGAAACGAACGCAAGTGACAAAGCATTCTAATGGAGACCCACTGAATTTTGCAAGTTTTCTTTTTCACGCCTATCAGGAGTTGAATTCACTGTGAGCAAGTTGAGATCCCTAACAGACGTGTCTTTGAAGAGAAGGGAAAGAAAGAGCTTTATTTACTTCGCACGCAATGCCAATGTCACACTATAATTATAAACTGTCACGCAGTCACGCTGCTCGTCACCCTGTTTTATGATAACTGAATATGCTGATTCCTTGCTCTGGCGAAGACATGTTACATTAGCCGCAAGTTGTCGGGGAAGGGGGAGGGGACCGCACAGTAGTGGCGTGAAACCCATAGGTTGTGTTCATAAATTTCACCATATTGCGGAACAAAACGTCATTGGCTCTGCACGCATTGCGTGCCTATGTTTTGTAAGTGGTAGCACCCGCGCAACTAGCCGCCGTGATCCTATACACTTCAATTATGCCTTGATAAGGGGCTCAATGCATACCCCTAATTTACGTAACTTTGATTAAATAGTTTAGTTGGCTGAAATTCTTTGAAACCAACACAGACCACAGACAACTACTCTCCTTAGCCAATTATAATTCCTCGTTTTACCGGAAGCTGTCTTGGCAACACATTTCATCTTACATTTGCCAATTCTAACAGCACTGTAAAAAGTTCATTTTTATTTACCATAAATGTCAAGCGAGAGCGAAACAGATATGCGCGGGCAAGGAGTTAAGCAAGGCCAGAGAAGAAGCAGAGCCCCATTCTTTGCTTTCCTCCCGAGACCCAATCCATGCATCCATATACTGCCAGACCTTTGGGAAGGTCAGCACTCGTACATAGACTAAGAGAAATCTCTTTTTTGTAATCGGTAACACGTAAAAATGGGTACAGTTTTAAGTTTCGCCCCTCTTACCTCATTCGTTGTTAGCACCGTATTTCTTTCACTTATGTGCACATTGTGGCTTTCCTTTCCATGTCTGATTCGTTCTGAAAGGTAAAAGCAAAAATAAGACATATTCACAATAAGAAGCAGTAAATCCTAAAGGAAACTATTCCCTACTTACTGTAACGTCATCTTGAGACAGTATAGATGGTTCACATTCTGTCTCCGAAGACAAAATCCTGAAGCATGACCATACAAATGAAAACTACTTAATTGAGCAATACTTTCCTGTGGTCCTGTTATAAAATGGCTCTAACTTTTGAATCTATGGGTAAAACCCTGAACCATGTCGATTCAAATGAAAGGTATTGAGCAGTATTTTTTTGTTTGTGGAGCTGTTTGAGTTGTGCCTTTCAAGATGGCTCTGAGTCTGTGAACGAAATCCTATACAGCCACCACACAATTGAAATGAGACCTGATGAGAGCAGTACTTTCTTGTAAATTGTTCAAGTGGAAAATGTAGAGATGACTGTGAATTTTGTCTTTTGGGAATAGTCAGGCGTTAGGAGTCAAAATATCGTTTAGTTCAATGTTCTGAATTCTGATCAGCAAGAGAATTCTTAAATGACGAGGTATATATGCAAACACCCCGTTTACTTCAATTTTTTTGTTACCTTCGAGCTGCTGCAGTGATTTCTTTAAGTCTTGTTCAGTTTCAAATCCTGTCTCTATCTGTATTTTTAACTCGGTCATTTCCTCACTGAAAAGGAAAGTTTTGAAACTCAGTTTACATACGCATATACTACGACAGGTTGCCCTAGGAAATTTGATGTTCACAACAAATATTAGTCCGAGAACGTAGTTCGAGGGCTTATATGAAGTTTGAACATCCTTTCCTCCTCCTCCATCCATCCTTTCCTCCTGGCTGTCACTAAGGGTAAATTCTGGTTCTTCTGGGCCCGGCTGAAAGAGCGGATAACTCTATCCACCGGATAAATCACTATCCAGTGGACAGTGTACTTTGTTTTCTTATCATTTATCCGCTGGATAGCGATTTATCCGGTGGATAGTGTTATCCACCCTTTGAACAACCGGGCCCTAGTGGATAATTTGAATGATTTAAATTAACTATAACAAGTTATCAAAGCAGAATATGTTTGTACTCACTTAAGATCGTTAATAGACTCTTGTGTTGTAGCAATGACTTTATTCATCATTTGAGTAGAAGACTCCATGTCTGCCATTTTCTTATCCATCATCTCTGATTTCCATGTGATGTGGTCCAGGCGTTTGGTTGATTCCATGGTCTCTTTCTACAACAAAGTAAACAGGTATTGCTGTTGTTTTGATATGAAAGGGTTTCTGTGCATACATGTCCCATTTGAAGTACATAGCATGTACTCTTTGCAAGTAGACCGCAATGAAGGCATGCTTGCTGTCAACAAAGACACCTTTAATGCTTTAATGCCCAGCTGTAGCATAATGAGACCACTTTGCGCTTTACTGCAGCATTTTGACTCGATGGGCTTATTTGTTTGTTTTACCCACTAAAAAAAAGGTTGGGTAGCCTACGTAGCAGTTGGGGCGCCTTAAGCAGGATAACTCTTACGATGCCGAAGTGGTTTAAAATCTAGCTAAATTGTAAGAAAAAGCTTTTGTACCAAACTTTAGTGGCATTTGGCAACGTAGCACTCAAAAAACCCTTTTAACGGTAAAAATACGTTTTTTTTAAAGTGTACAGGGAAAGGGTTAAGCATTTTAAATCAGTTATTTTCTCTGTGTATAGTTCCATCTGTTACGTCTGTAAATCGCGCGCAGCCACATCAGCAGAGTAAGTTACAGCCGTTTTATAACCGTGTCAACATAAACACTATTTATTCCAAGTGCCGACGCAAAATAGTTGTCTACAAAAAAAAAACAACAACAACAAAACAAGAGAACTTTTCATTCGACACAAATATTGTAAGGGGCGAAGAAAAAAAGCTTGAGGGGTCGCGTCCTCATTTAAACTTGGTTACAATCAGATGAGCTGAGGACAACTTTGGAAAACGTTATTAGTGTTTTTTTTTTGTTTCACTAATAAAAACATTTCACCGATGTCAAGCAAACTATACTTTTAGGGTAAAATATGTTCAATTTAACCGTTGGGTTAAAACAAATCACCGCCGTTAAAAGTTATAGAGAAGCTTATAACTCACACCTTTAGCTCCTCTTCCTTAGGTTTTAAAGCAGCAATTTCACTCTGAAATTTGGACTCCATTTCATCGTGTTGTTGAGCCACCTTCTCCAAGATCTTGTCAAGTTGTGCTATGGTCTAAAGCGAAAGAAAAAACAACTATTATCACAAAAACCAATCAGAACATTTGACTTTTTATCCTGGTGCACAATAGCAGAATTTACAATAGACACGGGAAGCCAAGTATTTAAAAATACGTGATCAATCTAGATGCAAAAAAGCAGAAAGTCACCAATGGAATGTACATGGGAGAGACTTATTGAAACGATAAGTTTTGCATTTGTTTAGTTTACCTGTTGTCTCTCAGTGTGAATTTTCTCCAGCTTTAAGACCTGGCAAAATAAATTAACAATAAATAAATAAATAAATAACAAGGTAAATAAATAAACGCAAACAGAACGCAGTCAGAAGAAGAAAAACAAACAGGCCAGATATGATGAAAGAATGTTGTAGAGAAGCATTTCCTAAGTCCTATTGCTGTTACTTAAAACTTTTCAGTAATCCAATGCAAAGAAATCTGAGTTAGAAAGGTTCCAATGATCAAGTCAAACCTTTTCTGTTCTCAGGATTCCTGGGTTTATAATTCACGAGCAACAGTTATTCAGATCATTCAATTATTTTCTTGTTCATATGGAAAAATAAGGCAATCTCTCTTTTTTTCTTCTCGCGCACAACAAGTGATGGCCACAAAAAAAGCTGTTAAACACTGGAAATCTCTTGTCATCGTGACTTCAAAAAGAGGTGCAGGGATAACAAAACACACTACGAGTATTCTCTCTTTCGCTCAGGGGTAGTCGAGGACAACGAATAAGCGAGCGCGAAAATTGCCTGCCTGCCACGCTGAATCGTCTGCGGCGTTAAAACGTGACGCGCGTGTCCGGTCGCTAGTGTAGTGAGCCGGCTCACTACACTAGCGGCTCGACACGCGCGTCACGTTTCAACGCCGCAGGCGATTTTCGCGCTTGCTCGCTTGTTCGTTTTCCTCGACTACCTCTGAGCGGAAAGAGAGACTGTTCGTAGTCTACAAAAACCATACCTGATCTCTGACGTGGTCTACAAGTTTTTCTATTTCTTCTGCTCTTTGAGTAGCCTACAGAATGCAACATAATCAGTCAAAAAGCAATACATAAAGGGTACAAAGTTAATTTGAACACTTTTAAATTCATTTTAAATAGCCGCGTACAAGAAGAAGCGACAAATTAATAGAAAATGGAGTACTTATGCTGACTTAGACTTCATTTGCAAGACGTAAAGGCAAAACTAATAAAATACACAGAGCTAACTGTTATAGAGAAAGATAATATCGAAAAGGTCGGGTTTTCTCGTACATAGTCCAATTCAGTTTCCAGTTTTTTAAAAGGAGATCACCTGGCTTGCAATAAAGACCTTAAACAAGCCGCCAATAATTGAAAAACCCACAAAGGACACAACACTTGCCTTTTCCCATTTCTTTTTGGAGTCAACATGAGTCTTGGCGAGGTCTTGTGTATCTGATGTGATCCTCGCCTATTGAAAAGAGAATAGAAGTTTACTTGCAAATTTGCTGCTGCCATACAAAAGTACAGTAAGTACTAGTAGTGACTTATTAGCCTAGTCAGTGTTCTAATATCTACATATACTTTACTACTTTTCAACGCTTTTGTATCAAGAAAAAATGTCCATAAATATAGAAAAATTTTCACTGAATAATAGTGATATAGCCTGCGTGGCAAGCGTTTTCGTACGTTGCTCCGCACGTTGGAAGCATTTTTCGCTTTTTGGCCGCAGGCGAACTGAGGCGAGGGCAACTGAAAAGCGAACAGTACTTCGAATTGCGGAAAAATCTTGGGAAAAGCTTGCGACGCAGGATATTATATCAAGTTTCCTTCAAAATTACAAAGCCATACACCCAATCCGCACACAGCAAAGGCTAACCGTGGAATGTAGTGTAACAAATTATTACATTTTACAATTACAAATAGTTAACAGTTTCTGTGGTAAATAAATGAATTAAAAGTTAATCATTAATATCGGAAATTAAGAAAAGAAAACAAGTAATGAGTAAAATAAATTAACAAAACACACTGCAATAACACTAATAGTTTTGAAAGTTTAAACTTTGGGGAAAAAAAGACGAAAATGGGAAGGCGCCAGAGAAATATGTATAAAAAGAAAAAATAAGAACTTGACTGAACATTTTTTAATATTTAAATTTTCTAATATTTAAATTAGCATTTTAGTATTTTAGTTAGTTTTATCTTGTTATATTTTCACAGTGCCCTATTGAAAACCACCTTGTGTGATATAGGCCATCTGTATAAAGAATTGTAATATTATTATTATTATTATTAATATGAGGAGATTTCTCATATTCTCTATGCTGAGTGAGCACATAAAGAAACAACAGGTGTATGTCAGCCATTTTTCGTAACACTTCGAAAATTTCAATTAACGAAAATCTAAAAATAATAGACGAGAACCAGTTTTGTCCAAGGACACTATGCTAGTGCAAGAAAACTATTTATAAGTGTCTTTGGATAGAAATGGATTACAACTTGAAGATGTTGGGCCACTATTTTAAAGTTCTTTGGTTGCGTTTAAAAACGTCTTATGGTTTGCTCTAGTTGCGAAAGTTCAGTTTATATCTTCCTCTGGTGTTCTAAGAGCGTTTTGTGTGTACGCGAAGGTACGCAATCAAAATTGTCGCACTGCAAAATCTAAGGTGATCTAAGAGCATTTTTTGCGTACGCAAAGGTACGTAGTCATAATTCTAGCACAGCAAAATCCCCGTTAAAAGGTATTTTTTCGCAGTTTATGAGTATGCGGGAAAAGTAGATCTTAGCAAGGGCTGTCAGAATTCAAAAAAAAATTGGAGGTAACCACCCATTTTCAGAGATAATTGAGCTTAAATTTGGAAAGAAAATGCCATGCATTTTTCTGTATTTAAAACTTTTTTTTAGAATTATGGTTGCTTAATTATCTCTGAAAAGTCCGCAGTTACCCACAATTTTCTTTTTGGATTCCAACAACCCTTGCTCAGATCTGCGGCTTTTCCGTCATAGTCATAACCTGTACAAAAATACCTCTGTATTAGGAGGCACCGTCCTTAAGAAAAAGCTTGGAAATAGAACTACAGAGTGTCAGCATCGGACTGACCTGTAGCACAGTCCTGGCATGAGCCTCATCCTTGAGCTGTTTTTTGAGTGCATCAGCAGTAGTCTTCAGAGATTCTTCAACTCCCATTACTTCTTCTTTCCTCATGTCGAGGCTTTCAGAAAGGTTGCTGTGAAGTACTTGAACTTTCTTCGTTTCGTCCTTGGAAACCTAAAAAAAAACAACATTTATTTCAGAAAAGCAATTTCAATATTTAGTTTTCCTTTAGACTTATTTCATTCCGGGGGGAGCAGGGATGGCACAGTAGTGAGAGCGCTCGCCTCCCACAAATGTGGCCCGGGTTCGACTCCCGGGCCCGGTGTCATATGTGGGTAGAGTTTGTTGTTGGTTCTCGTCCTCGCTCCAAGTGGTTTTTCTCCGGGTACTCCGGTTTTTCCCTTTCATAAAATCCAACATTTCCAAATTCCAATTGATATATGTACTGCCCATGTGAACATATTCACATGGAACGTGCGCAATATAAATTGATTTATGTATTTTATTTAAGCAAGGTAAAGGTAATATAACGAAAAGTTCATTACGCTTCTGTCTTTTTGTTGTGTCTTCCTCTGTTAGCGATAAAGAAGTAACTTTTTCGTTGAACGGCTGCACTAGTTTTATGCTTGACTGTCAATTCTATTGTAGTCTTCAATCAAAAGCCAGCATGGATGTGCAAATGTTGCAAACAGGAAAACCAAAGGATATCATGTCAGCGACTTGATATTGCCATTACCAAACCAAGGTGTCCAATTTTACGTTTATGATAAAAGAGATATTGACCTCCATCTGTTCATCTATCTTCTCCATTTCTTGCTCACAGCGCTTGACAGCCTTCTCATCGGCAATCTTTTGCTTGGCACTGTCACAAAACAGAGGGAATGTTTAAAAAAAAAGAACCGAACAAACAGCACACGAGAAGCTTGACAACAAGACTGGTAAAACTTTACTTTGGCTTGTCAAATTTCGACTTTTGGGAGGGCCCAAAATTGCAATACAGTGGATCCTCGATTTAACGAACCTCTATATAACGATGACCCGGTATAACGAACGATATTTTTCAGCCCAGTAATATCAAATGTATGGAAAAGTACCCCGACATAACGAACCAAATCAGTCCCTTGGCACTTTGTTAAATCGAGGTTCCACTGCATCGTGCTAAAAATCAGCAAATACCTTAAAACCGTGGTGAAAATCGATGAAAAACGGAACTCGTATTTGTAAATGCTAAGTGGCATGCTGGCCATGCCTTGCATCCAACAGTTATGTCCAAAAATGCCTCACACGAAGTAACCACGCGCTTTTTGCAGTAAAGCCAGCTAGGTAAATCAGTGCTTGAATAAACAATTACATGGGAATATCTCGTCTTTTTCATTTCTGAGTAATTTTGGAAACGGGTAGCAGATACGTGGAGATCTACTAACGTGCGAATTTAATGACAATATCCTTTAGAAACATTTTGCTACCGAATATAGTCGATGAAATGATAAAAAACCGCATCCCACGGGGTTGGATAAGACCAGAATACAGCACTTTACGATTGAATTTACTGAAATACCGCAAGAAAATGGGCCAATACTGTAATACGGAAAACCCCCACATCCGCCTTAATAAGTGGAGCCCCGGCTATGCTTGTGTAAGTAACCCTCGAGCTAGTAAGAAGGAGTGTAGAGTTACAATAGTTGCTCTCCTCTCTGACAACTGGACCAACCTTAACGATCCCATGAGCAAAGACATTTTGCGCACTGCAGTTAAAATATGGATTGACATCTTTCAAGCAAGCAAAAGATAAATGACCTCTGCGATTTTGTTCATAATGTATTAAAACATACCTCATGGAAACCTCAAAAAAGTTTTTTTTTTAAGTGGTAAGACCGTAACACTAAATGTCAAAGACAATGCGCATTGCGGTTTAAATATGGATTAACATTTTTCATGCACGCCAAAAATAAATGACTTCTGTGATTTTGTTCATAATGTACAAAAACATATCTAATGAACACCTCAAAAAAGTTTTTTTTACGTGCTAACACTAAATGTCAAAGATAAAGACTAGAAAGAAAACGATCTTTTCAAGTCCTCACCATTGCTCGAGGTTTCTGTCTAGATCAGTCTTTTCTAATTTAGTTTGCTTGATTCTTGACGTTAACTCTTTCAGTCGTCTTGAAGCATTGTTTATATCATGTTCCAACTTGGCATTCTCACTTTCCATTGATGCTTGCTAAATGGAGAGCAATAAAGATACGTCATTCAGGTAAAGGCTAGTGGCCTAGAACCTCTGCAGCAAGATGGAGTAGAAGCATTGCTATCCCTGAATGGGATGCTCAACTCCAGTACAGGGTTGCCCAAAGCATTTAGTAGGCAAGCAATCAGTTTATTCACACACAATTCACAAAAATACATAAATTATTAAATACCAAAAAAAAAAAGATAGAGAATAAGGGCCTCTTCATATGATCCCGGTAACCGGGCTGGCTCGGTTACCGGGAGGAATTTTGTCGTCTGTTCATATGGGAAATTTCAGCCCGGTTACCGGGATGAAATTCAAGAAACAAAACCAAAATGGCGCAACATTAACAAGTATTGTTCGCGACTATCATAGCTTTGCCGACTCTTGTAACTTTACTAATAAAGCTAATTCGAATACTTTTGAAGTGGAAATGCACACACGGCAAAATTATGCTATTTTGGCCGCCCAGTTTCGAAAGCGAAGCTAATTTGTCAAAAACATTTTCATCCCGGTAACCGGGCTGGAGTGTTCATATGGGAAAATTTTCATCCCGGTTGGCGAGATCTCGGTTGTAGAAACCGAGATCTCGGTAACCGGGCTGGCCCGCCTTCTCATATGAACACATCGCAATTTTTACAAAGGAAATAGGAGTGAGGCGAGATCTCGAAAACCGGGCCAGCCCGGTCAACCGGGCTCATATGAAGAGGCCCTAATTAAAGGTTCGGTTCCGCCCGCAAATAGCAGATGCTAATCGAGACGGGCGGAGCTAAAAGGGTACAGCAGTCACAATAATTAAATCATCACAATAACAATTACAATTAAATAAGGATACTAAATAGGTTGTCTATGATCGTCTGGGTGGATGTAGTCCAAAAACGGACTGTTGTTGGCAGTAACTGACGTTTGAACAACCTGTGTAGAAGTTATCATCAGTGTCTGATGATGACTTCCACACAGGTGTTAGGGAGTTTAAGCAAAGTTCCACGACGGCGACGGCAACGAGAACGTCAAACAACAATAGGTTTTAATGAGCAAAACAATGGTTCTGCACGTGTGTTATATATTTTGGTACATTTCTTTGCCGTGCTCTGCAAAACAGCAACGTGAAATGACCAGTTTTAAGGTTTTAGGTAAAACGGGAACACACGACGCTGAATTTTCTTTGTCTTCCTGAACTTGAGCGCTGTCCCCACGAATTCAGTTCGAGGATAGTCCGTATACAAATAAAAGTTTTTCAGTTGTTGTTTAGAGTTGATGTATTTTGTTGATATGTTGGTTTGTTGGAACAAATTTTTAAGTTACAGTAATTCACAACTCAGAGAGACAAACTGAAAAGCCAAGTTCCCAAGTTGGATGTGTTACTGAATATTCCTACTTGACCATGCACACAGCTTCTTGTTTACTTACTGTAATTTGTTTCTGGTGTCTCAATTTGTTGTTTTCCTCTACTAGTTTTATATGCTCTGCTTCTTGTTCTACTATTTTCTCCCTAAGTCTCTGAACCTGGAAACAGCAAAATCATAGCAGCATTCTGAATAATGTGTTCAACTGTCAATTTTATCATAACAGACCACTATAGCTTCAGTGACAATGCTGGGGACTAGAACGACAAATAAAGTCAGATAAAAATCCAAATTAAACCTGCCAAAACTGAAGCATTTAACATATCACCTGGTCATATATCAAATCGATTCGCTTATTTGACTTGATCTGTCAATTTAATTCAATTCAATTTTATTTAAACACGGTAAAATCATCGGGAATACAAAATAACAAAACATAAAATATCCTAGACATGCTAAAAAGCATACTTGTGACAAAAACCAAGCACACTTGTGTCAAAAACTCTGTTAACATTTGCTGCTGACACCGTTACAACAATCAAGTTTTGTAAATTCTTACCTTATCTTGCTGTGTGGCTTCTAATGCTTTAATTCGTTCTTCTCTGCCCTCTGAAATATACAACACTTCGCATTCAACACAATATCACACACAGAAACCATTAAAATAAAATAACAAGGGTATCTTACAGTTGAACTAGGCTTTGTATACTATGTACTTTACATGAACAGGACTGAAGCCTGGATGATGAATTACTTTTTATTATATGGCTGAACTGGTCCGCGCTGAAAAGGAGCTTTCTGATTGGTTCCCTGAGCGGTCCGAAGTTTCCTTTTTGGACCGTTAAGGTGGACCGCTCACGAAAAGATCTCGCTAAATCCTGTTTTGGAAACATTTTAGAAGATAGGACAGTTTTGTATGAAGTCGAAACCTTGTTCTTGCTTTCTTGGCAAAAACCTCTGTGAAAATGACATTATGAAAATCGTTTGTTCCCTTCTTTCGTCTTTGTAGCGCGCGCTTACTAATAGAAATACGCTTTGCTGTTCGCAAATTTCTAAAGAGCCATAATAATAAATCATTGATTGACCTAGCTTGTTCGGTCCGTATTGGGAAAATATTGGCCTCGTTCTTTACTCCTACTTGACCATGCATGCAGCTCGGTCCATCAACTTCCAAAAAAAAAAGGAACTCGAGCAATATCTTCCCAATACGGACCTCACGCGAGTCCAATAACATAATATAACATACACACCTAAAATACCGAGCTGCGCTTCATTTTCTCTGAGTGTGTTTCTGATATCATTCATGGTATGTGTATTAGATGTGAAGTACATCCGCAACTGAGCCAGTTCATCACTGTTCAACACACAAAATGAACAAATTAACATTACACTTAAAAAAGCAACTACTTACAACATATAACTGAAATATGTAACATGCAGTTCATCCCAACAGAGCTAGGTATTATCCGCCATAGCCGATTGCCAAAGGTCAGTTGCAAAGTGGCAAGGCGAACTTGCCGTCTCAATAGAGATGGAAAGATAAAAACGTTTTCAATTTCCAGGAGAAGGGAAAGGGGAATCTCTACCAAAAACAAGTAAGAAGTACATTATCACTTTCAGTTTTCTACGAAAACGGAAGATTACATGCGGCAGACCACTGACGGCAATAAAAATTTGGTTGTGTTAAAGAGGTGTTCAAATTTACGACGATTTTTATATTAACTTTAACAAATTAAAATTGCTGTGTGAGTTTTTGTTCACCCCACTACCACCCCCCCTCCCCCCTCACCAAAATAAAAAGACCAAAAAATGAGGCAGTCATATTAACAGAGTGCTTAACCCTCTAAGCCCCAATATCAATATGCATATTCTCCTCACTGTTCTCCATATATTTCTCATGTTACTAGTTGGGAGAATTTGATTAAACATCAACACATTTCATATCTGGTGATCCTTTCCTTTATTCTCATGACCTGTTTGTTTGATCAACTAGTGATATTGTAAGGAGAAATTAGATGCTTGTCACTCTTGGGGCTTAAAGGGTTAAATGAGTGGGTTGACCTATGGTGAAAATCACACAAAGACTGCGCATGCCAATAAATAATTAATAATAATAATAATAATTAATAATTAACTAATAATAATTATTATTATTACCTAACAGCATTGAGCTCATTTCTTACTATATCCACATCTTGCTTAATGAGAGATCTTTCTTGTGCAGCTTTGCCTTGTGCCTCTGCTGTCTTTCTCTCTGTAGCCTCCAGTCTTTCAAGAGTTTTACTAAGCTCCTCATCTGTCTCATCTTGCTTAAGTTGAATGCTTGACATGGCTTCTCCTTCCAGTTCTAGCTTTTCTTCAACTAAAGGACTGCAGGAAAACAATGCAGGACTATGACAATGTTCTCGAGACAAGAGAAAGCAACAACCAACCAACATGTGGGTTTCTTCTCCTGGGATGCATTTCCTGAAAGCCCCAAAAACTTTTTGGCCCCGAAAAGCCACTCGCAAAAATATGAACCACTCATTCTACAAAGCTGTTATTTTAGCTTGTCTTTAAGATAAGAAATGTTTAACTAACAGCAAGGTTTCATGCTTATTAACTTCCTTGTCTGCAAGGTAAAGTGTGAATGATGGTGCCCGAAATCGAACTGAAAAGTTTCGGGACTTTTGACAAATGCACGCTGGTTTTCTCCCCATCTCATCCATTAACAAAGGTTAAACACGGAGAACATCATTTGCAGGGGAATTTCTATGTTTTACCCCATACATTTTCCACAATTAGTTTTCCTTTTTTGCCAGCTGATGCCTTGATGGCAAAAAAAGAAATTCTGCTACTAACCAGTGTTTTTGTATGTTACTCAAATCTTGCAAAACCTTGGTATGTCTCACTTCTGCAAAAGGAATTGTTATAATATAAGCTCCATAAAATAATTTACTCACATGTAATACATAGTTTTTTAAACATTAATTTTATTAATATTATTCTCTTTTCTTACATCACAATGCAAGGAACAATTACGGACTAACATGGTGTTTTTTTTGTTTCAAGAACAAAGAAAATTGCCAGGTATGCTTTGCTCCCAAGTACATGGGAGTGATGACAAAGAGGCTGACCTCACAAATCATAGGCAGGGCTAGGGTTGAAGAAAGCTTGGTGTAGTCACCAGCATTGCAGCCAAATGAAGATGAACAGTAGATAGCATACAGTACATGGGCAAACTGAGGCAATTTTCACCTTTAGCATGATGTGTAAAGATTGTTGGCTGATCATGAAGAAGTTAAGTAGGCAAAACATTTTTTCAGAAATGAGGAACAAAGTGAAACAGACAACCCTGAGGGGTTGAAGCTTTCAGCTGGTATTAACAGCATGCACAGTGTATGATTCTAGATCATAGTCAAAGGGTATGAGACATCTCAAATAGAGTTGAGAGTAGAAGATAAGTTAGTGGACAAATCACCAAAATATCGAGACCCTTTACATTCTTTGCTGGCGAGAGTCAGAAGTCCAGACGACAGTATTGTTTACTCACCTGGTGAAAATATTAAAATTTTATAGACTAGTCTCCTACTTAGGGAGAAAAACATCGGGCAGCACTATAGTGCACAAGAGTGGATGCAAATATCACTATCACCTACACCCAGGACTAGAACAATAAAAGTTAACCCGAAATATTGTTCCAAGAGCAAGCACAACTATATTAAAAGAACACAAAGAATGAGGTTGAATTGAAGAACTATGCTTTGAGTCAATAAAAGATGCAAGAAGAATAATGTGAACATTAAGCAACAGCATTCAATAAAGAGGACAGATGAGCATGAATGGTTGTTGAATACCAAACTTATATACACAGAAAGGATTCAAAAGAACTTACAGAAAGAGAGAGAGAGAAGCATTGCAAAGTTAAAAGAAAAGATGATAATGATCAGCTTCAGTTACTGTTGAAAGAAAGCAGAAGACAAGATGATAGATTGATGCAAGGAGACATAAGTAGGGGATTTGAACCTAGGAACATACATGAATACAACAACTAGTAACATCATGACTTAGCCCTTCACACAAACACTGTATGTCATGAATAGTCTTGCATGGCACATCATACCATACAGGTGTAACCTGGTAAATATGATAATGGGTGTATGAAATAAACCCAAATGAACTGCGGGACAAATAATTAAAGAGAAAGAGATCATAGCAGTTACACTGCACTCGGGAACCTAGTATTTTATTAGCTGTTTGCCTAGTTAGGATCCAAAACTGATGTACAGCGCCTTAGAACTTTAGGATCATGTGTGCCATATTAAAGCATATTATTATTATTATAAATGCCAAACAGAGCCTGTAGAATATTCACACTTCTGTTCAACAGGCTAGGACTCCATGACCTTTCAGTGATAACAGTCAAACAACAGTAGTCGACAGCTTCCAAACTCAAGTGGCAAAGCATTTGTACCAGTATCACAAAGGCCATATCATACAGTATCTATGTTCAAGTCACCTTGAAGCCTAACACCTTTATCAGGTTTCCTTTGCCTTCAATAACTTGGTCAATTTCTACAAAACTTTGACAAGACCATCAACCCACTGAGAGCACAAAATTGCAACCCCTTCCTTGTTACATGTGATGTGACTTACAAACCCTACTATTTTTTTTAATTACATTTTCTGATACATAATATGTGGTCTTATTATCATTCTCTGCATTGATGGCTACAAAACAAGCTTGAGTCATAGTTTATAGGTGTACCTCACCTATTCCCATACAAGTATTGGCAGAGCCTTTCTTATAATAGTGTATCTCTCCAGTACACAGGGTGGGATTATAAGATTAAGGCAGAGGTATAAGATGGTAAGCTTAACAAAAGCAACACCGTAAATAATGGTTACTAGTGTTGTACCTGCGTGATGAACTCTTTCACTGATTCTGGCTTCAATTCTGCCTTGGTAAGCACAGTGCCATCTTAATTCATTGATATCAATGGCACAAGCCTCGTGCTCTAGTGAAAAGGAAAAGTGAGAATTATTTATTGTCAGTGTCAAAGGAGAATGCCTCAGGCTGTACCCATAAAACAAAGTATCTGTATGCAAAGGTACATGTATGCTTGTGAGGATGTGCATGCCTTACCTCTTTTAAAGGAGGTGTGTCACAAAATTAATTTTAGCCACATGGGGTGGTTCCAGAAAATATCCATACCCCCACCACGGAGGGATTTGGAAATTCCGGAGGGGTGGGGGGGTCAAAAGCCCAGGAAAATCCAGAGGAGAGGGGGGTTGAACAAATAAATTACTTTCCAGAGGGTCAACTTCGATTCACTCCAATGTAAGCTTCAGATATATTTCGAAAATTGCTACTTACCGAATTTGTAGATCTTTATTGTGGAATTAAATTAGTTTAACTGCTAAATAAACACTAAAAAAAATGGAAAAACAGGTATTCTTTCTCCCAAAGGTGCTTTGGAAGTATATTGGGGCGGAAACAAGATCAACATCGTTGTTGTGTAGAAGTAGCCGCCATTACTCGTTACCAGTCTTCGAGAAGACAGCAACGCATACCAGGAGTGGTTACATTTACTTATCAAGACCACTTCGACAAGATCCTTTGACGAAATGTCTGCGCTGTCTTAAAAACCAAATTTTTAAGCTTACCTTCACGATTGACATTAATTACAAGCGTCATTTACCAACAATCAGTCCGTCCTTTTTAACTTCCCTATGTGGCAACTGGCAAGTGAAGCGCAATCTCATTGACTTGTACAAGTCATGTTTTGCTAAGCTCAGCAACGAGAATATTTATTGCAAAGTACAAGTATCACCAAATACGTTTACGGGCTTTCTTGCTACTCTTGGACCTTCAATTAACGGGCTCTTAACTGAGGGCCGGTATGCAGTGTAACGACTTTAGAGAACTCAATATTCGTTATTCTTTCTATTTTGATCATTTCCCCTTAATTTTGTTTGTGTGTTTTCTTTGTTCGTGATGGCATTCATGCGGAAGTAACGTTTATCAGCAACACTGCAACTTTTCAAGGGAATTCTTCAATTAAAACAAACGTTTTACATGCTTTTGTCAAGGTAATTTTTGCAGATACCTAGTATATCTGCTTAACGTAGAGAAGAACAGTTGCTTTGGTAAGATAATATGTTATGAGTGAGTTATGACGATGTATGTTATTATTTTAATGCTAATAAACAGTATAAGCACGCCGACGATAATCGGAACGGCTTAGCTTCATATTTTAAATTTGGATCAGTTGCTTCATTTTTAACACTCTCCCTTCTTAAACGAAATTTTCCAGAGGGGTTAGTGGGGTGTTTGTCAAACTGTGGAGAATCCGGAGGGATGGGGGGGGCATTATAGCTTACTTAAAAAAAACGGAAAATCCGGGGAGGAGGGGGGTCCTAAGTGAAATTCCTTCCCTGGTAGGGGTATGGATATTTTCTGGAACCACACATTCAGCCTCTAGGACGTGGCCACCAAATTAAACAAAACATAAAAAATAACCACTTAAAACATTGACAAAAGGTTTAAATGACACAGCAAATACAAAAGAAGGCATGGATGGGCCAAATTGATGAAGATTAACATGGATTGCAATTAGGGTTTCTGAAAAACTGTTAGGCTGAACAGTTGTCAAAGTTCATCTCTGTTGTTTGTAAATTTAAAGAGCCAGTGACACCCAAAGTGCTTTGGGCAGCGAGGTACATTTTCATACATGAAAAATCTGCCATTTTCTTGACTGTTGTGAAGTCTGATTTGTATCTTCTTCCATCACTACCGTTAGCGATCTGAAAGCACTAGCGTGAGTTTTAACTTGACATTTAAGTGTCGTCGTATCGATTTCATGGTATATTTCCGAATTCTGAAGTGTTTTCGGTGTGGAGAAGGAGATCTTTAAATTCAATGCTTCGTAGGTTTCAGGAAAGCTGAGGCAAAGGCTAAGTCTTCCGGGCTCTACCAAAGTTGTTTAGCTGAAGGAGTCCGTGTGTCAGTAGCCAAGAGAAAGAAAATCATCTACGGGCTTCAGCAATAGTACTGACACTGCGTTTGCCGAATAGTGCAACATTCGCATTGCCGGATGAAAACAGAAGAACATTAATTTACCACAAAATAACAGCAGCTCAGGCCTGCTCCAAAATAATACTTATGGTCATGAGCTTGTGCTGTTTTGCTTAATTATTCCTTGTGTTCACTGTCTGCTTATGTTTTATTTTTACAAAAAGTGTAAGTGGCTATTCTGGTTTTGCGTCCATCGACATCGGCTGATGCCATCGATCGCGCGATCAACTGATTGGACTGTAATAGATCCATACACATTGAATGCGAAGTCAGATCTTAGAGTAGTTTGCTCCAGTGACATCTAGCAATGAAGGCGTCAATATTCTTACTACTTGTTTTTGTCTTGTTTTTGTACCGAGTAGAAGTGGCTGCTCTGGTTTTACGTCCATCGAGATCAATCGATCGGTTGCTATAATAGCTCAATACGCGTTGACTACAAAGTCAGATCTAGAGTTGTTTCTCCAGTAACATCTAGCGATGAAGGTATTTTCATTTTCAGAGGCTACTATTTCTCGCTGAAAGGGCAGTGCGGCACGGTATAATTTGCGAAAAGTCCGGCAAACGTGCCAGCCAAACGGTAAAAGCTGTTTCAAAACAAAAACACAAGCACACAAAGCACTTTGGGTGACACTGGCTCTTTAAATATTATGAAGCTGTGATTTTGCCATTTACAAGTAATTTCTTCACTAACATTAAGTTCCATAACAAGTAAGGGAGATACAGAGTAATTACTTGGAAAAACTAAACAAATTGGACTGGACTGCTGTGACACAGCTTCTTAAAGTAGCAGGTAACAAATATTATGCATATTACTGTGCGCTTTTGGCAAATAATTATAAATTTCATCATTGATAGTTATAAGAATTATTTGCCAAATGCCACTGAAAGAACAAAAAGTAATAAATTCAGACAAGTTGAGTAGTCCTGTCTTAATGAAAATGACTACCTTGATCTTGGAGAGCAAATTAAAGCTGTAATATTTTGAGATAAGATCCCTCAGGGTCTGGAAGGGGGGTCCTGATCCCGCATTCCCGCTCCTTTTTGAGGAGAATCCCGCATCCCGCCCTTTTTTTCATCGCTATCCCGAATACCGTTTTTTCTTTCCCAAAAATACGTTAAGAAAGACTAATTTCTGCAAAAGCTAATAAATTTAAGATGTAGATTGGCCCTTTTGATTGATATTTTTCGCTCGCCTGGTTGATTCACTTTTGCCGCTAGAACGTTTACTTGGGTCGTGACGCTTTCCCGAATTCCCGACAGACAAGCCAAAAAATCCCGCATCCCGTGCCCAAATTTTGGCAAATCCCGCTTCCCTGGTAGCAGTCAAATCCCGAATCCCGTCAAGATATTTTGAGTTTTCCCAAATCCCACACCGTATTTTGGTCAAATCCCGGATCCCGAGAATACCCTTCCAGACCCTGATCCCTTACCTCTTTGCACTGCCAATGGTAAATCATACATTCTCTTGTATGCCAAGGTATCAATCTCATTTCTTAGAAACTGCACTCTTTCCCTCTCTTTTACTAAAGCATCCTGTGTAGAAAGTCTGTCACTTTCCATCCTTCCCAATAAAGTTATGACCTCCTCAATCACATCATATCCCTTGGGAAGAACCTCGGCTGTTTTTATAGTCTTCGGAGTTGACACTTTGCTTATAACTGTTCCAGCACTTCTACCCCGAACCTACAGGATAAATGTTGAAATTAAGTATGTTTTTTCCTAATATTTTGCAACATGTATGTCTGCTTTTATTGGCCTATGGTAGCTTGCTAAAATGTTAGTGTACTTCTCTCCAAAATCTATCTATAAGGAGCCTGGTTATTATATAGAGAGCGTAGATTCAATATTCTAGTACGAAAAAAAAAACTTCCTGCCATAAACAACTGAATGGATGCATGGATGACTAATAAATGAATGACTGAACTGACTGATTAAACAAAGCAAAAAGGATCAAACAAACAAACAAGACAAATTCAATGGCTGACTGACTGACTGTCTGACTGATGGATGGATGGACAGACGAACGTACGGAGGGATGGATGGATGGATGGATGGCAGGATGAATGAACACTGTTTACTGATTACAAATGAATGCAGATGTCAAATAGAATACAGATGTTTAATGCAAAAGTAAATGTAGACATGGTGGTGAAAGCACTTGTTTGATAAATAAAAGGAAATGCTTACCTCTAAAGTTGCCCCACTGGCAGAAGACTCCAGCCTAGGTCCAACTGATGCAGCTTCTTCTTCAATGTTGCCAAGTGATGCTGAACTTAGAAGCCAGTGGAGTCGTCTACCATGGCTGCTAGCTGAGGAGAGCTGAGTTGACCCTTCAGCTCCGCTTTGGCTTTCCAAAATTTCTTCTACACCTTTAACTTCCAGCTCTACAAGAGAAGTAAAATATGGATACAGTAAATTGTGCTTTAAATACTGTTTCAGCTTGTGAAAGAAATGATGTCAAACTGTTGTTCCTTTGTAGAACGGCCTTTGTATAGAGAGATGGCCATCAAATGGAGGTTTCAGTAAGAGTAAAGAAAACAGGGATTATTCTCAACAGAAACTGTGGTGCTACTTTGATGGAGGAAGGAAACAACTTGATATCCACTGACTTGGAACATGTACAAGGTAAATTGGCAACACTGAAGAGATTCAAGAGCTGACATTTCCAGTGTTGGCCCCTTGTCAGAGGGAAGAGTTAGCCCTTCACTCTGATGAAGATCTGAAGCACAAGAAAATGTGAGCTTCTGAATCTTTATGAAGCTCAATGTACCTTATATCAACTAAGCCACTATCAAATTGAAGTGTTTCAAAAACGATACGTGAATCAGTGGAACTGAATTTTAAGTGAACTTTTATAAACAGGTTATATTTAGTTTTAATTAAATTATGATAGTTTTAAGCTTTTTTATATTTTGTAAACTGTGCACGTTTGTTTGCGGGTTAATGTTTTAGTATTATTGTATTGTTATTAATAAAGACTACAACCAATCAATCAATTGTGTCCATTGTAGAAATTAACGTTGCAGTTGAGGCAGGGTGACAATAATTAGCAGAGGTTCAGTTGGTCATTGTTTCAGTTCAGGCCTTCTGATAGGGTGCGGAAAAATATCGAAAATCATGCGGCTCTTTTAGGGTAAATTACGCGGCAGGAAAGGTCCATTATGCGGCAAATTATGCGATTTTTCTGAGCTATTATCAGCTTGTTTTACTAGGTCTCAGAGGAAGAAAACTACTTTTATACTGTCCAAAAGCACAGTTAACACTTAAAGGAACAATAATCAATCCTCTACATGTAAATTGGGACAAATTTTGAAACAGGCTTCGCATGAATGGAAAAATAATGAGATTCAAAAGTTAAATACATCACAACTGTAGTTTATTTTCAGTCTGTTTGCATACTTATGTCCCTTAAGGACCACGGTAGAAATGAGTGCTTTTCCCGGTTTTTATCTCGCCGATACTTAAAAACGTGGATATATAGAAGGATCATATCTCAGCAGTCGTGAATATATATATGGAAATTTCTGTTTAGTCAGTTCACACAAGAGGATTGTTTACGCTTCCCCAATAGGCAATCGCTTGAGAATGAAAACTAGTGCCAGGCCCCAGACGCAAAAAAGTGAAGAACGCCTGGAAGTTCGATCAATTACAACAGTCGCAGATGTTTTCTGAGGGTTTTTTTTTTAGGAAAAATCAACCCGAAATGACGTGTAGCTGCAGATTTTTCCAGTAAAAGCGGTAATCAATTGTTTATTGTGCTGAAGTTGTGCGATTTGTGCGATTTTTCGTGAATTATACGATTTTTCGTGAATTATGCGATCGGATGCAATTTGAGGCCGATTATGCGAAATCGCACCATCGCGTAATATTAGAAGGCCTGACTAGTAATGTGAGTTCCAACGTAACAGTGACACTTGTTAATTCTTTGACAATGCTTTTGGCAACTTGTTATGGTTTTTTGATTGCATCCACTTTGACTGGCCAGTAAAAGTGAAAAACTTATGGGAAGTGGAATTGTCAAATTCAACACCAATTCTCACAACTCCTACTCCATTAATTCTTCAATTTGATTGGTCATGAAGTAATGAAAAAAACTTCCTTAAGTTCCAATGTTATAGCATGCAGTTGATTTAAAACTACTGAAACAACACCTGATATCCCACTAGATCTATGCTTGCTGAATCTTTCATCTTCCTCCACAGTTTCTGTCTTGTAAAATAAATCAACCAGGTCTTGCAACTGATGTAGATGAGACACTGCCTTTCTTACACACGAAGATGTACTCTTGACTAGTTCGCAGCTTCTACGACGCCACAGCCGATTACTAAGCTGTGGCCATCCTTCTGGAAGAGAAGGAACCAAATCTGGGGAAGAAAAAGTTGCTTGTTAGCGTAACATAACACCAAGTTAAGTTCTTTTTATGTTAGCACATGGTGGTGCCATAGAAACCATTGGATGTCCAGCAACATACAAACTGCCTACCACACTGGGAAAAAATTTTTATGAACATACCGTATTTTCTCACATTCATTCGGGGCCTGGCCTTAATTAAAGGGGTACATGTATTTTGCATCATTTTTGACAGACTTAGTTTTCTGGTCTTAAATACTTTAGGTTGACTAAAATTATAATAGCAAATTATGGGACAACAGAAGTAAAACAGGAATAAAATGTTACCAGTTTCGTATGTACATAGTTCATACCACCCAAAACAAGGCAGGGAAATTGGGTGCTCGGTAGAGTGTAGAGTTCATTATGCCAACTTCCTTTCTTTGGAATGAGTGAAATTAAATTGAGATGAGGTACTGTAGTGGTTCAGGAACCCTTTTTTTTAAATTGCTATATATTACAATTTCAATTAGGATCAGTAACATAAAGGTTCAGTTTCAAATAAATGTCGGTACCTTGAATAACCGCTAGGGGCATTTATTTAAGAATTTGCTTGAGTTGGCCTCGCATTTATTTGAGCCCAGAGTTTATTTGAGGCCTAGAATTTAATCAAGAAAATACAGTAACTATACTATATGCACTGTAGTGTACAATGTAGTGGTTAGAGTGTGAGATTGCACATTGTCTCTCTCTGCCCAAGTGTGTGAATGGACTAGCATCTCATCTGGGTGGGTAGTAATACAATGTATTCCTAACACTCCAAGTTTCTTTATGCGACAGAACTGGAGTGAAGCATGGGTCATGTGGGTAACTTGCAGTCCATGCACGACTTTCCCTTTTTTTTTTTTCTTCTTGTGTTCTTCATTAGCCTTTTTCCCCCCTAAAGTTGCTGCTGGTATAAAAAGACAAGCAGATTTTGCTTGATTTTATTTCGAGTAATGGATTTAATAGAATGATGTACTAACAGTCATGATGGCCTAGGTGCATTTTGTGGTTCTAGAAAATATCCATACCCCCACCACAGAGGGTCACTGGAAATTCCGAGGGGGAGGGGAATCTTAAAAGACCAAAATTTTTAAGGAATGTATGAGCCTAAACTGGAATTTCCAGAGGTGTGGGGGGTCCAAACAGAAAGAAACCTTCCATTGGGGGGAGTATGGATATTTTCTGGAACAACACATTCCACGTTTATTATCACACACTGAAGAAACTCTTTAAGAGATTCTTCAGCATGTGATAATAAACATGGAATGCTCAATACTGTTTGTCTTCTGAGGCATTGTACATCAAATGCTGAAAGCCACGCAGAAGATCTTTAGCATAACCCAATAAAATGCAGACTGGTCTAATGGCAGTGGAGTATCAGATTACCAGACATTAAGCTTACCTTTTCCCTCCTGAACTAACTTGACTTCATCATGTTCCCCTGCTGCTATTACTTCACTGGACACAGCAGGGACAAGTTCTCTCCCACTGTCTTGTGAGAGTATACTCCTACCATCAAAGGACGGTACAATGGCCAAACCAGATCCTCCACTAGCCTCTGACCTCGAGTCATCAAACAATGGCACATCCAACTTTGCAAGCTGAATATTGCTCTCCGAATAACGAGTAAAAACTCCATCCTTTGCAGTGTTGCCTCCCTCAGTTGCAGCTAATCTTCCTTTAAGATCGGTCTCGCTGAAAGCAGAGCGTTCTGACAGCGACTTTTTGGCTTTTGGTGGATTGCTGCTGTCAACATTTTGAACCCCTTGAGTCGCGAGTGCTCCATTAGTAGCACCAATATTTTCTGCTTGCACGTCATATTTTCCTGTCTTATCCACAGTAGGCATTACTAATAACTCTTTGCTTTTCCGTGTCTTTCCTCAAAATCTAGTTCTGGCAATCACAAAAGGGAGATTTTGATGACTTGAAATGGCGTAAAGTATGTGACACAAGGGCGCCATCTTGGAAGAGAATTAACTTTTGATTGCTAGGCGACCGGACAAACCAGCCTCGTTTCTAGACCATGGCATTGACCGAGGCTGCTGTGACGTCAATTCAAACGCTCCGTATTCTTCACGAAGTTGAATATGGGGGGACATCATTCTCAATTTACAGAAGAAGAACTTAAAGATTACCAGGTAAAACGACCCTATCAAAACGTTTTGTCCGTTTTTAGTATTTCTTTTATCCCTTTAGAGAAGTATTTCTGCATTTGATTGAGCTTTGGAGACAGGAATAACCCTTGATTTGTCCGTGTTTACATTGTTAGGAACTGACGTATTTTACCCAGAAGGAAATCTTACAGTGAGTTTCCTGCTTTTGAATACTTATCTGAGACTAAAAATATGTAGATTTACAGCGTTGAACGTCGTTCTCGCGTTAGATATATTAAAAACCAAACTATTGTTTTCATACAAGAGAGGGTAAAAATGCATTCTGAGTTGCAATAAGCAGTAAAAGTAAATATCCTTTAAGGTGGCCCGAAATAGTTTTTTGGCGCGCGCAGACTGGGCTCTAATCTCTCGCGCGGTTTTTTTAAAAAACCCACGAAGCCCCCACGAAAAAAATGGCGACCACAATGTGTTTTCATCTTGTTGTTTATAATATGCGCCGTCCACTTTTCAAATGGAAAAAAATGGTTTTATCCTCAACTCTAACACTTTGTAGGACATTGGCATCTGAAAATTTGTTGGAGCGTAAAATGTGTAGCTTGTGGCCGGCTTTAAACTCGGAAAAACGTAAAGAGAGTGATGATCGCGATCGTCGAGGGACTGAGATACCGTATGGATTTCTCGGATTAACCGGGATACTTTACGCTGTGTTTTCTGGTAAATGTCTTGCTGAATGTGCAGGGGAAGACGCCTTTTGTTCTACTGAAGTAAATGTACAAGAAGAAGTATCTAAGACGCCGGCAAACAATGACAAAAGTCGTGACACGTCAGGTCGCTTTTCTTCCTCGCGTAAAATACTGAAAAGTCAACAAAAACAGGTCCGCGCAATAAATTTGCTGAAGAACATTAACTCTGTAAAACGAAAATTAGAACTTGATGATGAACAGGAAAAGGAGGAAAAGGAGCACTGGAAGCGAAGAACACGAAGTATGACGGTGAGTTCCCTTTTTATTTTCTTGTTATCTTTCGTTTTGTTTACATACCGGTTTTAACTTGTAACGCAAGACCCGTCGTCACGCGAGGTTTGTAATTGAGTAAAAGTCGTCGCTTACTTCAGGACTACGAAAGCGGACAGGGAACTACCCCAACTGGGACCAGAATTGTAGATATTGAGGTTCTCCGAGAAGGCCTAAAGAAGTGCTCCAGCTGCATGAAAGGTACAATTATTTTTTAGTACAATACAAGCAAAACGCCTCCGTCTTGCACAAGGAATGTTAATAACTGAGAAAAAATGAAGACAGGCTAAAAGTTAAGAAAATAATTATAGAAAAGCAAGGAATAACATGATATTAAAATATCGAATTTATTTAGAGAGGATAATCTGTCAAAGTAAAAACTGAAAACTGATGGCCCTAAACGAAGATTTGGAAAATAAACCTCAAGAATTTGGTAAATCACTAAACCTCATAATTTTTTCTATGCATTTTATTTATCCCTTGTTCCCTACTTTACTTTTGGGTTGGGTTTGAATTTATAATATTCCTATTTTTTCCGTTTGTTTTGAAATATCAATAGGCCCCCTTGCCTTCACTGACATTGACAATGAAAACATGTGTGGACTGGCCAGCACTTTCACAGTCGACTGCCCTTTTTGTGGTCACAAAAACAATGTGTCAACCTCAAGAAAGCACAGAGATGGGAGTAGAGGACCAAGTGCCTTTGATGTCAATAGCAGAGCAGCCCTTGGTGCCCTGAATGCTGGCATTGGCCACACCCACCTGAGTGCTTTAACATCTGCACTCAATATCCCCCAAATGAACCATGTCACTTTTAAGGCCAGAGAACGGGAGATTGGCAAAGCAATTGAAAAAGTTGCAGAGAAGAGCTGTTTGAAGGCCATAGAAGCTGAAAAGGAAAATGCGCTCAAAGGTAATAAAAGGGCTTAAACTTGAAAAGCCTGTTTATTTAAAGTTGTCCTTTAAGAATTAGTTTGCCCTAATGACTGTCCCCCTCTCCAAAGCAAAACTGGCCCACTTTCTGGCAAGTGCAAAAATTAAATAACAATCAACAGACTATTAACATGCTTTTGTAAGCAGTCTTTCCAGACACACTTTGGTTTATATAATGTGCATTTAATCCAACAATAAGATTTGTAAAGTGTATAAGGTACATCCAATCTTTAAAAAGTTGACTAGACTAAAATAATTCAGAGTAAAGGTTGATCCTCTTACCATAGAAAACCCTTTGTTTCATTTAAAGTGGGCCTCACACAGAATGATTATTTAGGTTTTCCAATAGATTCTTATCAAATTGAAAAAAACAACCTAATAAATAATTGTAATTCAATTTCTTTTCCAAGCTGGAAGAGTCGCTGACAGCAATGGCCTTATTGGCATATCCGTTTCGTACGACATGGCGTGGCAGAGGAGGAATGGGGGCCACAGCTCTAATACTGGCCATGGGGCTGTAATGGGAGTACAGACAGGGAAGGTCTTGGACTATCAAACAAGATCAAAGACATGCAGAACCTGTGCCAGTGGCAAAAACAAAAAACATGATTGTCGTAAGAACCATACCGGATCTTCAAAAAGTATGGAGCCTGATGTTGCGGTTGATCTTTTCAAGCGAGCAGTAGAAAACAATGTCAAGTACAACATCTACACTGGAGATGATGATGCAACAACTCAGGCTCATATTAGAGATCAAGTTCCCTATGACGTTGAAAAATATTCAGATACAGTACATACAAAAAGATCTTTGGTCTCAAAGCTTTATGCACTAAAATCAAACAAAAAATTTCTTGGATGTTCCCAACTTTCTGTGAAAGTAATAGGATATTTAGGAAAATGCTTTGGATATTGTGTTGCACAGCACAAAAATAACCCCCAGGCTCTTCAAATTGCGATTCAAAACATTGTTCCTCATGCCTTTGGCAAGCACCAAAACTGTGATGATGTGTGGTGTCACTACAGGGAAGATCCAGCGAGCTATAAACATAATGACCTACCTTTTGGAAAAGATTTGCACGGTGATGAACTTGAGAAAGCACTGACAACAGTTTTTAATGAGTATTCAACAGATGTCGTCGTTAAAAAACTCGCTCCAGCTGCCAATTCCCAACGCAATGAAAGCCTCAATAATGTTGTTGGATCAAAAAATCCTAAAATTAGATTTTATGGGGGCAGTGAAAGTAACGATTTTCGAATTGCTTGTGGCATAAGCCAAAAAAATGAGGGGCAAGAATATGTTTGTCAAGCTTTAGAGGAAATTAACGTCGCACCAGGCGTTCACTGCAAAAGGTACTGTGAGTTAGCTGACAAACAATCACTTCAACAAAAAATTCGTAAATCATCGGTTCCTTACAAGAGAAGGCGGTCTCAACTGAAAAGTAAAAATCTCAGTTCTAATGCAAAGAAAGAAGAAAGGGAAGGCCCTACCTATCAGACTGGCATTGGACTGAATTTAGACTTGTCAGATAGCAACACCCTTTTAGCACAGTTATCAACATTAATTAAAAATCTAACTACATGTCAGGTAAAAGAGTATGAGAAGTTGGTGCCTCCAGTTACAACCCGGCCAACCTCTCCGCAAATAACTTTTCAGGACAGCATCAAATATCAATTTATAGTATTTGACACAGAAACAACGTCAACTGGAAAAGATGCACAGATTTGTCAAATAGCTGCAATCACTAAATCTGGAAAATGCTTCAATGAGTACATCCTACCAACATGCAACATCAGTCACCATGCTTCGCTTATCAACAAATTATCTATCAAAACAATTAACGGCCATAGAACCTTGCTGAAAGACAACAATCCTGTTAACTCCGTTTCTCTTGAAGAATGTCTTGAAAAGTTCGGGAAATTCCTTTCCACTAGCGACACTAATTCTCACACTGTTCTCATCGGACACAATTCCACTACATTTGACACACCAACTTTGCTTCGTTGTGGTGGACTTGCCTTCAAGCAACGACTGTCATCACAGAATCTTTTCTTCGCAGATAGCCTCCATCTTGTTCGTGCACTCATTAAAGCTGGTCATGCATCCTTACAAATCGATGGAAAAGCTTGCAGACCAAACCTTTCCTCAGTGTTCGAAACCCTTTTCCAAGAGAAATTTGACGCACATGACGCACTAGAAGATGTCAGAGCTCTTCATTGGATTCTCTTCGATTCATCACTGAAGCTAGCGATCGCAGAAATCATAAACAACAGCAACCTCAAGTCCTGTTCCCATGCTTTCAACGACATGAAATTCTTGGACGAACGATTTGAACGCATGCAGACATTCAAGTGTAAACTTTACCATCCACAAGCCGACGATGGACCAGTCAAACAAAGAATCGTGCAGAAAATTGCTGAAAGCGGACTAACTTACCGCGATCTTGAAAATCTGTTCGCTAAAGCTGGCAAAGAGGGGCTTGTTGCGGTTCTGAGCAAGGCGCCAACAACATCTAAATCCACCAGATCACCATGAGGAACAAATAAACCCGCAATTTTGGCAAACATCGTGCTCCACTTTGAGAAGAAGTAAAACTAATTCTGTCGAAAATTCAAAATAAAGGTAATGAAGTGAATCTTTGAGCGTTGCATGCACAGAGATGTCTCCACGAAGGGAAATAAACATTGTGTTTATCGGACGCCATTTTCACGCGCGCGACACACGTCGCGCATGCGCAAATGCTGATCTTGTCGTGTCCGAATATTTCAACTTTTGCAACTTCTCTCTTTTGTATTTCCGCTTCCGGTCGGTAAATTTTTTTCATTTTTGGCATGATGACTGTAATCAATGTAGCGCGTACATATTTAAATTTAAAAAAAAAACTGTAGGTGAAAAAAGGTTTTAGAGAGATAATGTAGAAAAAAACTATTTCTCTTAAACTGCCCTACAGATTTTGTTTTAACTCAACTATTTTGAAGATCATTCCGGATAGAATGTCGGATCACTGTATGGGAAGATTTCACCGTCCCATTTTTTCAGAAAAGGCAACAAATGTCAATTTTGGCCTTCGGAAACAAAGGTCATTCCGTTACCATAGTAACGGGGTTTTCGGAAAATATGTGATATAAAAAATCTATGATGGGTGCTCAATATCCTCGGTAAATTTCGCCTCCGTACGACCATCCTAACTATATCAAAGAACAGAATTTGTATCTTGTTAGGGAAAATGAAAAAACTATTTCGAGCCACCTTAAGGCTCCCCAAATTGTACATGCATGGGTGGACATGTATCAGCTTAAACCTCTTAGTGTGACGTTTCTAAGTGTTATATGCACAGATTGCATGTGCCTAAGCTACTATTGTTTGACACAAGAATCCAAACCGTTACAACAAAGGTCAAGGTGCCAAATTAATAATAATGCTCCTACTGCATAATGGTCATTATTCATGGGATTATAAATATTTTGAGGGTTAATCGGGAATATTTGGAGCATTTGGTTATCTTTTCTATGTTGCTAATGGTGAGAAAACGCTGGAAAAATCATAATACTACAAATTATGAAAAAAAAAACCTTAGAAATACATGTACAAGACATTCAAGGTTTATCTTTATCACAGGCAGCCCAAGCTCACGCCTCGTGAAAGGGAGGAATTTATTAATTATTTATGGCTCTCGAGCCAGGACGTGACCTTCGAGAGAGACCTGTATTGGGTTGCAAGCGGCCGTTAACAATTTGAGACTTTGTATGGGGAATAATATATCGTCGATTTCCAACGTTAAATAAAACTAAATTTTAACATTTTTTAGTGAAATAAATAACACTAATTTACCTCTTACATCTTTGTGTGTTTTTTGGGCTTATTCCATCGTTTTGGGCCTTCTTTGTCACGACTGTTACTACCTTCATAGACCGGTATTGGGTTACAAGCGGCCGTTAACAATTTGAGACTTTGTATGGGAAATAAAATATCGTCAATTTCGGATGTTAAATAAAACTAAATTTCAACTTTTTTTAGTGAAATGAATAAAACTAACTTACCTCTTTCGTCTTTGTGTGTTTTTGGGCTTATTCCATCGTTTTGGGCCTTCTTTGTCCCCGGTCTTTGTCACGACTGTTACTACCTTCATAAGGCGAAGTCAAGGCACCACACCGTTTCAGGCCGGAGATTCGAACTTGTCTACTCCAAGGCGGTTTGCGGCCAGAAAATCCATCCTATCGCAGATTTTTTCCGCCAGAGGTAAACCTCTATGATCGCCACACCTTGTAAAATGTTCCTTCGCCAAATATCCCCGCGCATTTTCCTGAAAATGAGCTTTTTCTCACTCTATGTCTAAAATCTCTTCTTTCGGCGAACGCTCATGATTTTGAAAATCGACACGAGGCTTGGGTCCGAGATCAAATCTCTCTCGACCCACGGTGGCACAGTCAATTCATGTACAGCACTTACCCCATCCCGACAGTGGCATCACGCACAGCACTATTGTATCGATCAACCAATGACAGAGCGAGGCGACGCGACGGGATACGGGAGATAAACAAACGGCTAAATTTGAATATTTCTGTCGGGATGGGGTAAGTGCTGTACATGAAGTTAGTTTTATTCATTTCACTAAAAAAATGTTGAAATTTAGTTTTATTTAACGTCCGAAATCGACGATATTTTATTTCCCATACAAAGTCTCAAATTGTTAATGACCGCTTGTATCCCAATACCGGTCTATGGAGGTAGTAACAGTCGTGACAAAGAAGGCCCAAAACGATGGAAGAAGCCCAAAAAACATGCAAAGACGCAAGAGGTAAATTAGTGTTATTTATTTCACTAAAAGATGTTGAAATTTAGTTTTATTTAACGTTGGAAATCGACGATATATTATTCCCCATACAAAGTCTCAAATTGTTAACGGCCACTTGCAACCCAATACAGGTCTCTCTCGAAGGTCATGTCCCGGCTCGAGAGCCATAAATAATTAATAAATTCCTCCCTTTCACGAGGCGTGAGCTTGGGCTGCCTGTGATCTTTATGTCTGTCATTGAGGCTTGAAAGCTGAGTCCTTTTTGAATATGATTTTTCATGTGATGCTTTAGCCTGTTCTCTGCTGTCAGATATTGTTGCTTTTAGACAGGGAACTACACTGTATAGTCCAAATTGTCTTTTTCTTTACCCAGACATATTTACTACACCTTTCACTAACACATGGACTGTGAGGTTCAAGACTCAACAACTTGTTTCAAACTGTGCAGTGCAATGCAGTGCAACAGATTATAGCTTGTTGTAAACTGTACAATGTAGGCAATTACTTATTTAACTTTGCAATGTAATTTTGCAGTGTCAGAATGTAGTCTTTTATAGCACAGCCCTAAATTTTGGCGTGCTCCTATTGGTCAAAATCGACCACATGACGCGATAGTGTCTCTCCTCAGCAGGCACCTATCAGCGCATAGTGCCCAGTTTTTGGCAATTTTCACTCAAAATTTAGTATTGTACAATAAAAATGATAGAGTCCTCCTGTCTCAGGCCCTATGTGTGATAGGTTCCCTTGGAAAATTGATGTTCAAACTTCATATAAGCTTCACATCATTTGTTGTGAACATCAAATTTCCTTGGGCAACCTATCACACGATAGTGCCTTCGACAGAAGAACTCTATTGTTTAAACAGTGAACAATATTAAAATACTTCACTATACACATGTATATCATTGGGATCCTGTTTTTGTTATTTCCAAATAACATATTTGACAGGCTGTTCAGTTCTTCATACTGCAATGTATGTGCCATAACTGTGCAAAAACTTAAATGATGTAAAAACTCTCTTATTTATTTCCAGTTGTCATAAAAGGTTTTCACAACTTGATCCTGATGCTGTGAGGGTGGACAAGAATGCAAAGCTTTCATCAAGGAAGATCATGACCTTGCCTGAACTAAGGGTATGGTATAAAGACTTAAGGACGGTGCCTCCTAATACAGATGTATTTTTGCAAAGGTTATGACTATCAGGAAAAAGTAGAGCTTGGCAAGGGTTATTGGGATCCAAAAAGAAAAATGTGGGTAACCACGCATTTTACAGAGATAATTAAGCAAACATAATTCTAAAAAGGTGTCAAAATACAAAGAATGTATGGAAATATCCTTTCCAAATTTAAGGTCAATTATCTCTGAAAAATGCATGGTTACCCCATATTTTCTTTCTGGATTCTGATAGCCCTCGCAAAAATATTTTTGTATTAGGGGGCAAATTCCTTAAGAAACCTGAATATCCCAAGATGCGCAGTACGTATACGCAGTAACAAAAGGAGGCACCGTCCTTAACAGTGGTGTTCACTGATGCAGTTGTGATTTGTATTGCCAATCATCAATTAATATGAAATGATGATGACCATTGCAGTTAATGATATCAACTTAAGAAGCTGATAATTAAAGAACAACCAGAAAAAAATTCAGGCTTGAAAGTGATTCAAACTCATGACCTCTGTCTACTGGTGCATTATCAGAACTCGTACACATGTACAGCCAAATGTAATCTATTTGTTAACCCTTCAAGCCCCAATAGTGACAAACATCTGTGTAATTTCTCCTTGCAGTATCCCTACATGATCAAAGACACAGGTCACGAGAATAAAGGAAATGATCACCAAACATAAAATGTCTTGATGTTTGGACAAATCCTCCCAACTAGTACCGTAGGAAATATATGGAGAACAGTGAGGAGAATATGCATATTGATATCGGGGCTTAAAGGGTTAAGTGATGTATGCTACCTGTTTAAATAATACCTGTATACACTTTTAAGAGAAATGTCTCTTTTTCTGCAGGTAAATCCCTTTAAAGACAGAATCTGTAAAGTATTTTCATCATCCAAGGATGGGGAACTCACATTTGAAGATTTCTTGGATATGATGTCTGTATTTAGTGAAAATGTGAGTTTACAATGAAACTTGTAGGTCACCTGTTTATGCAGTTGAACCTTGAATATTTATCTTTAGTCTTTTCTCATCACCACAGCTACCGGTACTTTTTGGCCCAACCAAATAAGCCTACTGCAAGTCACATTAGAGGATCGTCACTCAGTTAAACCTCCTCCTCACTTTACTCAGCAGTAACTGAATTCCCAGGATTCCACTGTAGCTTCAAATGTTGATGTCTCATTCAGAGTTAATGGGGCAACCTTTGTTCGTTAGGCATTTACTTCTCAGGAGCCAGTAGCCCAGAGCTACAGCATCTGTAGTCTCCTTAGATTTGGGCTTTTAGGTTTCTTGGCCTTGGCTTGTCAAACAATGTGATTGACTCGACATAAAACTGCCATTCTGAATTTATCAAGAAGCTTACTTAAGGGTTTGTCAGTTGCAATTTCTAATACCAGTTTTGATGTCCTTTAGAATTTTCCTTGTGGACTGACATCTAAGAGTGAAAACAATTTTTAGTAAATTATGTAATCTTTTGGTGAATTTTTGTGCTTTCCAGATCGTTACTGACATTTTCTCTGAATCCTCCAATGGTATTTGTGGGTGTCATTGTTTGTTACCTTGAAACCAATTTTTCTTTCTCTCACTGTACTCACTTGTGTATTCCCATCTCTAAAATATTAGAGACATGTCAAACTGTTCACATTATACAGTCTGACATGTAGCATTATAATAACTAATGTAAGTGACTTTCTTCATCAGGCCCCTAAGAGTGTGAAAGTGGAATACGCTTTCAGAATTTATGGTAGGGAATTTCTTCTGTTCTGCTTTTTGGGATCTTTAAATAGAGTGAGAGTGGGTGAGCTTTGCAGAACATCCAGGCCAAAAAATCCTCATAATTTATCAGAGGGGTGGACATACGTGTAAAGGAAAAAATACTGTCAATCTTATACCTTTTAATTAGATGATCACTTGAAAAGCTTGAGAGACAAAACAGGACTGTAAATTGCTTTTGATGTTTTACCCAGAAAAGAGTAGATAAAATACATGTACATGACAGTCTGAAAATCCATAAACTGAACTCATGCATATTTAGTTCGTAAGTCCATCGTTGATCAAAATTTGATCAATGATAGACTTAAGGCACTAAATAATTTGCTGTAAGTGGTGGTCATTTTGAGTATTAACTTTATATTTAGACCAAAGTGGCCATCTAATCACAGAGATTTAAATTATCAATTGCTAAAGGCTGTTTTCTTTGACAGATTTCAATGAAGACGATTACATTTGTGAGAATGATTTGAAACGAGTGGTTCAAAGACTGTGCGGAGACCAGAGACTGTCTGAAGACAATGTGAATGCTTTGATTCAAAAGGTAAAAACTTGATCTTATGCACTTTGCAGTTGTTGCTGCAAAACTGAAATCTTTGATCAGTGAAGGAGTAGTGGATAGACAACCGTGTTGTCATTCAGGATCTAGACACTAGTGAACAATTTTGGCGTTCATGCCAAAAACTGCCCCACTGACACAACTGTGGTAAAATTAACAGAGTCTAAAGTGCAGAAGTTTGTTGCATTGCCTGGATTGTTGAACATTAGATGCCCCTGTCAAGAGTTTGGCACCCAAACGTTAGTCTCTTGAGAGTCCTGGACTACTTGTAATGCTGTTGGTGTTGTTTTGGATGTGCTGCTCTAGAAAATATCCATATACCCCCAGCATGTTTCTTTTGGTTTGGATCACTGCCCCACCCCTATGGAAATTCTGGTTTAGCTTCATACTTTCCTAAAAGTTGGGCTTTTAGATGGGTACAGTAAATGGTATTTTGTGGAATCCCACAGTGTTGAAATCAAATTTAATTCTTGGCATTGCATCGTCGCCCTGTTGAATTGCCCGGGCATATTTTAATGGAAAAACATGTTTTTATTACTATGTGTACATCCAACATAACTTAACGGTGAAATAGTTACAGATCAAGTAGCCTGTACAAAGCAAATTTATTTTTCAGCAATTGTTATGGAGCACATAGCCTCATCTTATTTATAGAGTTCTCAGAGCAATCGCCCATTTGCAGTGACCACCTATCCGGGCCACCTATTAAGCAGTTTTATGGAAACACGAGCCCAGAAGAACCAGGGAAATTTAGATTACAGCCCCCCTCTCCCCGACTCCCTCTGGTTTGCTACCAAGAGGTTGTTGTACATTTCCCATGAATTTTCCTGTGCTTGTCTTATTAAACAGAGGTTTGACTTTTCCTAAGTTTTATCGCCGTGTTTAGGGTCTAATTTTTGGGCTTTCAAAGTGTTAGGAAGCTTTGGGCCCTCTAGTCACTACTGCCTTAGTCACCCTTTGGTTAATCTGTCACAGTTTGGCACCAACTGTGTTACTAAGCAGTGTTTTTATTTCTCCATGGCTACAAGTTTATACATTTTTTCTGTCACTTGAAAGGCAAGTTTGCATTTGTTTCAATCACTGGTATTCCAGGAAGTGGGTCTAGTTCTAGTTCAATGCTCTTGGGCCTCCTGCCTTCGATACTGTTGTGATATCCATACAGAAAGTACACAAACAATCCTGCAAAATAGAAGGAGAAATGTTTTTCATAAGTACTTCTCTAGTGAAGAGGAGGAGGAGAAAAGGGGAGAGGAAGTGAAGGGACCATGGGAAGAAGATTCCGGGAGATGGCGGAAGGCGGGAGAAATAAGAAAAACTAGCATAACATTTTGCAATCCAAAAATCACAAAGAGGCGGGAGCCAACAAAAAAGGGAGATGACCGGGATAACAGGGGAAGGAAAGCGAGAATTTGGGACTCCCCCCTTCCCCCCCTTCCCCCGTCCCCCGTCCCCCTTCCCACTCTAACTGCAAAAAACTTTTTGAGTGGTACAGTAGAGTTGTGGAAAATAAGTTTTTCTCTCAAGTTTATGATTTGGATGAATCTTTTCCCGACTGATGTTTGAGACATGAAATTTAATAAGCGTCGCAGATGTGTAACTGTTTATAATGTGTGGCCTTTCTTCCACCGTGAAAGCCTGTGGTTTTTAATGAGCATGGACTCTGAACCTTGGCATGATTAAAATTTAGGTTATTTATAGATCCGTTGTGTTCCGTTCAGAATGTTTTTGTCTCAGTTCAGTTGTTATTATTTCATATTGTTTTTTTTTGTTTCATTCTGCCTTTACGACACGTAGTTTGATTTTGTCTTTGCAACGTTTTATCTTCAACTGGCTTACATTTTTGACTTGTGCATTTTAGCATCCGAAGTTATTTGTTAAAAAGGAACGAAAAATTATGAAAGACTCTTAACGGGCGTTAAAGCGTTTACTAGATTTCCACTTCAATGCTTCATCAATTTGTTCTAGAAGGCGGCTTGTCATGCACAGATTACGAAGTTATTTTATTTTTGTGGTGTTTTGTAAACGCCTAAAATTCGTGAGGTGTGACGGACAGTTTTCATTACGACCTTCCAAAATTCTTTGAGTTTGTCAGTGTTTCCAAAGCATTTACTTTTCACCCAAAGTTCAGTTACTTACTGTGGCTAAAATTGCAGAACAAGGTGTGTGAACGTCTGAAGGCAGAAACTGGGTTTTGGATTTTCATAGTTATTTCGATCACAACCCATATTAGTTTTTCTCAATCACTGATACTCTTCGCCTTCCTAACGCAAAGAAATTTTCACAAAGCTTGGATGAACTGTTTTTGATGGCATCAAATCGAATCCGGCTGAATTGGCCCTTAAATCCTATAGACATGTACGCTTTACAAATGCCCTCGCGAAACAAACAAAGACTTCTTTCAAGGATTGAATACGATTACAACAAGAGAAGGAATCAGTCGATGAAGCGTAGCAAATAGCTTAGCCTAATTGCTTGAGTTGGATGTAAATTTTGGCATTGAAAAGTTGAACAATAAGCAAAACGCGAGATCACAAAAGAAATCACCTGCCGCGTGAAAACTCGACTTGAATATTTAATAAGCAAAACTCGCGCGCGAAATCATTTGCCGCGTGACAACTCGAGAAAACTGCGCACGCGCGGGTGCCCAGCAAGAAAATCGCGGGTGTAGATGTGAAGCATCCTGTGTATTCTAGGGAGTAATACAAGACTACTTACCCACTGTTACCCAAATTGAGAAGCGCACGTAGGTGAGTGGTTGAAGCAGTGTCAAGAGTACCATGTTGATGAATATGCTGAGCGCGGGAAGAAATGGGACTCCTGGAACCATAAAAGAAAAAGAGGCGGAGTTCTGTGGCTGCAACGCTAAAACAACCAAACATGCCACTGTGATGAGCGCGTATAGCGATACAGCGAAGATCGTCATGGTATCCATATTGTCCGTGCTGATTATCCACGTTTTCAGTGTAACACAAAGAGCAAACATCGACAGCATCATGATCGTGACCGTGACATTGGCGATGGTGGTGACGCACTCGGTAGAACTGGCGTGACAGGTTGTCGTGACATTGTCCTGTGGAAGTTTTTTATAGCTGTCACTTGTGCGTTTCTTCCGCTTTGAAAACAGATGTCGGAGCCAAGATTGCGTTCGTTGTGTGATTTGGTCTTCATTAGCCAGCGAGGGAGTGGATGGTTGATAGCGTGTTAATATCACCGATAAAGACACCAAAGTGTAAGTAGTGATGGTCATGATAGAAACCATCTCCACCAGCTGCCGCATATCGAACAAAAACGCCAGAAACGCGCTCAACGCACCGCTTACAACCACGGCGCGCAACGGTATCTTTCTGTCCTTGTCCATCTTAGTAAAGCAGCCGAATATCAGACCGTCGTACGCGACGGAGTAGATGAGCCGGGGCGTCGCAAAGCACGCGGCCAACAGGCTACTCAGCATAGCGCATAATGCACCGACCGAGACGATGTACTTGGAAGCGCCAAAACCGCGCGCAGCGAAGGCTTCAGCGATGGGGGCGAGGTCTTTGAGCTGGTAATAAGGAACCATCATAGTCAGTACTATAATCACACCGATGTAGGCAATCAGGCTGATTCCTAGCGATAATAGGATCGCCAGTGGTACGGACACTGATGGGTTGATGGCCTCCTCGCTAGCGCTGGGTATGGTGTCGAATCCTATAAAGCAGTAAAAACAACTTGACGCGGCTGTGAGTATGCCACTCCAGCCATACGGCGCAAATTTCTCTAAAGTCGACCAGTTACTGGCATCGGCATAGTAGGCACCGGCAAAGATTATAAATGTGACTACCAGTAAATTACATAAGACAGTGGTATCAAGTACAAACTTGGATTCCTTGACGCCCAGGCAGACTATGATAGTTACTATGCAAACCAACCCGAAGGCGAGCAGGTCAGGAAATGGTGCCAGAGCTGGCTCATTCCACTCACCGAATTCTCCCTTGAAGAAGTCGTACACTGAGCCGTTGAAAAGGAAGTTAATGTACTCGCTGCAAGCGGCTGCTAGGGACGCAGAAGAGAGGACATATTCTGTTATCATACACCAGCCCGCTAGGAAAGCCCAAATCTCACCCATGGCTACGTAGGTGTAGATGTAACCTGAGCCAGCTCGGTTTACTCTGGATGCAAACTCAGCATAACAGAGACCAGCCAAGAGGGATGCCACAGCTGCTATTACGAACGACAGAATGATCGCTGGGCCGGCGACGGAGTGAGCGATTTGGCCGATGACAACATACAGTCCCGCGTCTAACAACGAGCCGATTCCAAGCGCTGTTAGGTCGAACGCGTTCATACATCTCTTGAAAGGACTGTCTGACGGAACAAAGTCGTCCGTCTTTCGCCTGGTCAGGCCTGCTACCAGCTTATAGCCGAACATTTCAGTCGCTTTGCGTAGAAGGACTCTTAGGTGGATGCGCTGCCGGAGTCACCTCCCTGTGTCATTTTTGAAGGCTCGCAGTGTGAAAGCGCCACCAATCCACCCTTTGGGGTTTTCTAGTTTAAATGTCGGTGATTTAAATTTTCGCGTTCTATGTTCAATCAACCATAAACAGTCGGCATTCAACCATAAAAATGCGAGCAGTCTTGACACACTTTTACAAAAACCCTTTTCCGTAGATTTCTGATAGCGGAGTATAGTTGACCCTCAGGATAAATTAGAACTAAATCTGTAATGTCATTAAAGCTGCTTTGGAAACTGCTCTTTTTCACAAAGTAAGCCTTGCTTTGTCAAATGGAAATTTCACGGCGTCCTTTTTTTGCGAGACAATTGGAAGTTTCTGGTTTTCATAGCTGAAACGACGCGTAAACGTGAATTCAATAAAATGCATTGTTGGGTATTTTTAATGCGTTAACTGTGTTAGTTCAAAGCGAATTTCAATCCGCAAAATATATTTTGGCGTTTGCTTGCTTGACACCTTCCCAGTTTATGACAATTTTCCTTGATTTTAGAGTACTTTTCTCTGGGCTTTAAAGTATTTATCATGGCAATGGCCCGTGAAGCGTAAAAAACAACTCGGAGTGCATTGATCTAGAAAGAATAGTTGCACAAGAATCGCTTTGTGTTTTGTCCATTTTTTCTTTTATTTTCTAAGGCTCTTTCAGTTGTTCTTTTGTACGCAAATGTTGAATTTTCCATTTGCTTGCAGTTGTGGCGTTCTTTGCAAGAACAATATGCACGATTGATGTTTGTTTACTGATTTTTCGATACGACGCCCATGAACACGTAGCTCAAGAGCTTTATTTAAGAGTAGAAATATTGATTATTGTGCTTTTAATATGGAAATGGACCGAAGCAGAAATGTATGCGCCTACGCACTCAAAAGCGTAAACAACTAAGAATATAATTATTATCCTTCAGGGAACTTCTGTCTCGTCAATGTCAAAGTCCTAAACTGGTTTTGGGAAATTAAAATTGAAAAACAAACATTCCTACAAGAAAGTGCTTCTCCATAGCTTTCATTGGAGTGGTCACACTTAAGAATGTCTCAAGGTCTCAAAAGTTAGAACTATAGTGTACATCAGCATAATATACACCACCACAGAAAAGTGCTTTTAGCAAGTTCATTTGAATGGAGAGTCAAAAGTTTGAACTCGATAAGAGTGAAACGGTTAACCAGTTTTTAAGACTTTTTCGGTGTGGTTGCTATACTTTTGTACTTTTAAAGTTTTTCATTTTAATCAGGCTATGGCGTCTGTTAACCCAAGTGTGACGAAGTCATTTGAAGTATTAAAGTACCCTGAAATATGCTGAAGCTTTCATATCTGCATATGCATGTATGAAAGCACCCAAGCGAAATTTTGCGGGCCTTTGCATGTCAAAGATACAAAACAAGGAAACAATTCATCAACAAGTTCTAAAGGAACGCTTTAATGTTATTAATAGATTTTCAGTTTCGTGGTTCATTTGAACAAGCCATAAGTTTCCAAAATATTTTGAGTTAATTTCCGTAACTTTTTGTCCATGTAATTTAAGGTTCTTCAAAGTACACTTAAAATATTTGAGGCACGAAATATTACTCGAAAAATCGGTGGAAATTCGGTTTTTCTTTTCTTCTAGCCAACAGATTTTTATTTTAACTTATCAATGTGTGTCATGTCTAACCTTGAGAGTCTTAGAGTTTTTAATTTTCCTAACACTGTGGCAGCTATTTATCCAAGTGTGACCAACAACAAGCTTTTTTAAAAAACCTTGAAATTTGCTGATGCTTTCAAGCTTTCACTCAAGTTTTTTCTAGGCAGCGTCCTTCCAAAATTTTAAGACTTTCCAGTGTAAGGTTTATTTAATAGTTGGCTTTTATGTTTGAACTTGATACGCGAACGGCAAGATCTGTTGCTACAAGTGTGGTGCTTGCATTAGCTAACAATTGTGTCAAAGCACTCAAGCAAAAATTTACACTCCTTCGCGCTTTAACTTGTAGACAACGAAAATCTTTTTTTCTTCAGGGAGCTTCATCCAACAATTGTATTAAAACTGTTTTTTTACTATTTGCTTTTCGAATTACTGGTAGTTTGAATTTGTTACGAACACTTGATGTTTTGAATACATTTGTGGGGCTTTCAACCGTGTGTAAAAGCACTCAAGCGACATTTTACGCGCCTGCGCGCGTTTAAGTGTAAACAACGAAAATCTGCTTTTGTTTGAAGAGTACACCAAAAAACATTTAGGTTCACCAGTGTAAGTTTTATTTGGTACTTGAGTCAAACTATAGCTGGCAGTTTGACAAGCCTGGTTTTTTTCAGGCTTTCTTTTCGCAACTGCATAAGTTGCGTTAATAACTGCGAGGATCTTCTTTACATTTAGTTTTGAACTCGTTATAAATAATCTAAGAAAATTCAAGATGTTTCGATTAGCACAGCATCCGTGCATAGCATAGCGTGGTGTCTGTCAATCCAAGTGTGATCATGTTATTAAAGTTTTATTTAAGTTTTTACATTTCATAGCCTTGCCAGACCTATCAGTTTTTTAGAATATAAGTTATACTCCGTTTAATATACATGAATTGTATTATTATTTTTTGAGGGCAGAAGCCGCTATTCATGCACAAATTTTTAGGCGTTGTTTGGTATTTAATTTGACCGACGCCACGCTTGTGTTGGCATTTTTATCCCATTCTTTGGTGAATAATTCGTTTCTAACAAATCAAACTCGTTTTCTAAGCAGTTGTTATTTTTCTTCAAGGCTGGGAAAGCGCGCCGATAAGCATCGCAAATGGTGCGACGACGCATCCTCCCCAGTTTTAGTTTAACGAGTTATCAGGGAAAAAAAGAAAGGCTTTATAGCGTATCCAAAGCGCGCGGCTACAATGCTCTCTTAGCCAACCTCCAACCTTTGTACATGCGTCACGATTAACAGTCCACGTGTTAGCTAACCAAAACGGTATTGTAAAACCCTTTAAGCCCCAGTATCATTTTATAGATTCTCGTGACTAGTTTTCACACATTTTGTTGAGTTCTAGTTGGGAGAACTTGTTTAATCATTTTTGGTGATCAATTCCTTAATTCTCGTGACCTGTATGATTTCTCATGCACTGATGCGATAAGGGGAAATTTGATGGTAATCTTTCCAAGTACCCATAGTACACCCCGTAGTAAAACTCTGGACATTTATACCTTTATATAATCCTTCGTATAGCCCTTTATATAACTTCAGAAACTACGGTATGACGGCACAAACCTGGATGCATATGCTTACGATACTGCATATTCTTTCGTCCATTTTGGCAGATTTTTGACGAAGCCGATCTTGATGACGACAGTCAACTTTCCTTCGCTGAGTTTGAACACGTGATATCAAAGGCTCCGGACTTTGTCAAGTAAGCCAGCTACATAGTTATCGTAATCTGGTTAAAGGATTGAAAGGTTATTGATCCAAAAGCTCTTAAAAGTTGTTTTGCCGAGAATAGTTTCCCACTGAGCTCCGTCAGCACTCCAGTTTTGCAGTATAATTTCTGTCTCTGGTTACTATGCGAATCAAAAACTGTAAGCACTTTTATTTAATTCAATTTTAGTAGCCACCCATCGAATTAAAAGCTCAAACGGAACTGCTAGTCTATTCCTTCGCAAATCATTTGTCTTGTAGTTTCAAATTCTATCAGAGGCTTTCGTGGTTTTCGGTTTCGCGCAGTTATTTATTTATTGAACTTATTATTTGTTGCATTTACTTATTGGATAAATTTTCCTTACATTTGTTTCTTACGTTTTTTGTTTCGTTTTTTTTTTTTTGGCATCTGGATATGATTTGTTTTGTTCGTTACATTGTCATTTTCGTTGTGTAAGTTGTATTAGAGAAGTAGTTTATTTTCGTTGGATTCTGAAGTTTAATGATACTAACTCTAGAAGGTAGGCAAATTACAGAGTTTATTCGTTATTTCATTATTTTTGCGACTTGGTTTAATCCTGATCATAAGTGACTACTCATAAAAAAAACTTAGCATTCGTAACTCAGATCAAACATGAAATACCATTGGAAGTTACCTCCTGACTTAGAAAACTGGAACCATTTACGTATTATGGTATTTGTAACCTCAATCTTTTTAATCTGTTTCTTTTTCAGCTCTTTTAGAATCCGTGTGTGAGGGCTACCTGTCTGCTTCGCCATTAGTAAAGTGTTCCTTTCCATCTCGTAACCTAACTCGCCTCGTAAAACACTTTGTAAAGTTACAATAAATTGTCCAGACCTAACTCACTCTACAGTTAAACCTAGACTGCTAGTACTATGTATATTTCAAGAGTTAGAACCTCCTTGTAAGGTTTAGGACTGCACAACATCAAAGAAAGTACTGCTGAGTAGCTTTTAATTGAGTGTGGTCGCACTTTACGAGTTCATCCTCAGTCTCAAAAGTTACAACCACAATGCACAGCTCTAAGTTTGTTCACTTTCTGCTGCATTATTCCAAAAAAGTGATATTTATTTTATATTATCTGGACGACACTATTAACAGCTACTTATTAAGTGTAGTTTTTGGAAAGATAAAGCTTTTTTCTGGTCATTGAACACTTCACACACGAGTGGAAGTGATGAGTGAAAGAGTGAGTGTGCGAGTTTTTAAAGCGAGCGATTCAGTGATTAAATTAAGGCAGGTTCTTAAATTGTATTTATATGCGCAAGTATGAATAATAAGACATTTTGAAACAAAACGAACAGCAGCAGTCGTTTTGACGTTATTTAGTCGATTCTTTTGTGTTTCTGGCAGGGATTTTTTCTCTCTCGAAGAGTGTTGCTCTAATACGAAGGGCGAGTTGTTATAGTAATCTTCGCTTTGGAATTCACTTGTGCAGCTCAGTTGTAAAATAGCTACTACAGGGGCGTTTACGTGATACCGGTGCGAGTTCGCCCCGTTTCTTCTTTTGTGCGGGCTGCTTGTGCACTGAATCGTTTTCATCAGTCACACTGGTCCTCAGTAGCCTGCGAGCAGGCTCACTTAGTGTGCTATTCGCGCGAGCATCTTAGCGGCGGGTATGGGGAGCTGCGATTTGCGAGTCGGCGAAGAAAATCGCTGCTCCGCTGGCAAGATACTAGCGCGAATAACACACTAAGTGAGCCTGCTCGCAGGCTACACTGGTCCAGAATCTCATACCGGTAAGAGTTCACACTTCTAGCTGTACTGGGTTGAGATTCTCATTCCCGTACGAAAACTCGTACCGTTATCGTGTAAACGCGGTGCGATCCTTCCTTTCATATTTCGTTTATTTTTTACCGTGGGGAACCATTTCTCTCGGGAAATGAAACTCATATTAAAGTTTTCATCTCCCACTACAATGAAATCGTACTGGTATCAATAATCATGTAAATACCCTTTTAGCTGACGAAATTTTCACAACTTAAACTTGTCGCTTTTCTTTTAGCGACTTAAAGAAAAACATAGAATTTAATTACTCGGCCGCTTATTTATTTGAAGGAAAGATTTAACATACTCAGATAACTCGAAAATTAAATGTTACCGGAAATTTCCCCCGCAAACGTCGAGAAATTGAGTTGTGTGAATTTCCTACGATAAGTAACCTATGTTTTTTTTGCAATTTCGGCCATTCAGTCTATCAAACTAGGCAAACTACAACTCATTGATACGAACGTGTCAAAACGTTGTTCCAGGATAACACATAACAACATCTTGTGAAATCGAAGTATGAAACTTCTTTTTGATGTTTTTATACTTCGCGAGGTTAGTGTACATAAATTTACATTTCTTTATAAAATGAAAATAAAATGTTCCTTCCATATTTGTTTCTTTTGCCTCTTTTTGCAGATTTTAAGCCCTTGTTGTTCTTTTCAGCTAACAACCGGCAGCAAGTCACTTTCCAAAACGCAAGAGCTAGTTTGGTCACTCCTACTTATTCTAAAGGCCTCTTTAGATGAGAGCCGAGATGCGATGGCCCTTCCGGGACAATTGTTTGGTTTCGTTTGTATAAGTTTCATCCGAGGATGACCAAAAACAGATTCCTCTCTGGTTAAAATCATGGCTCACAAGCATGTATTCCTCCGGGATAAAAATCCCATTGCTTTTACATGGATTTTTCATCCACGTGAACGGTAGCAAATAAATGACCAGATACCGATACGTTCACGTAAACGGGCCCTTTGTTCCGGAAATAAACGAGAATGATGTGCAAAGCATCACACGGCGGTTTTTCCAGAACTTTCAGATTTTTACGCACCCACCCTCTCCCCACCTCCCTTAATGAAGTGGTGCTAGACCCCTTGTCCTAGACGCGAATGCATCGTTGAGCACAAAGATGGTTGTGCTCGAAAGTCTGTTTTCACCCATTGATACTGAAAACGATGCGTCTTTAAAACAGAAAGTCTCCACTTTCGAAACCGGGAGAGTTCACTGGGAGAGTTACAAATACCACTCCATTTCGGACGAATAGGATACGAGAGATCAACTCAAGCGACCTTTTATTTCAGCTCTGTTCCGGTTACAGCATGGTTCCTTTTTAGTATTACAAACTCTCCTTAGGTTGCAGCAACTTGTACCCATACTCATAACCATTTAATATACCCCTCACGAACCCCTTCATTGCTAGGGCATTTGTAACAGGACATATCTACGTGGTTGCTTAGAGAAAATGGCTAAAAAACAAACGATGTTATTAATACTCTGCTCAGAGTGTGATTATGGCTATCTAAGAGAGAAATGAAGTAAAACGCCAACCATCAAACAGCGGCAATCGTCAAAGATGCTGAAGGATTGAGAATTTAGCTGACACCGTCAAAGTGCTCTGTTCTATAGATTAAGTCTCGTCGGAGCTTAAACACTTTCTTCAGGCTTACTGATCATCTCTTTATAATTTCATTTCATCTCATCCTGAACAGAATAATTGATTGACTCCTTTCCTGAGAAGATATTGCTCCAACGGATCTTCGAGGTTGGACCATGAATGTTAATCGCCCATGTTCGTTTGATTTCATTAGGAAGTTAATTTGAAGAAATAAGCTGCGCCTGAATTTGCTTTACTGAAACTTTTCAATGATTCTCATATCTCTGCAAATCGATCACAAGGCCGTAGCTAGGTTTATTGTTTGCAATATTCTCATTCGGCCGATTCTTTGAAATCGATCACCACGCTAGTCTGCATACAAGGCACTTGAGTTTATAGAAAGCGCGCGTTGGCGGGAAATCGCTATTTTGATAGCTCTAAATAATTTAAGTACGAGCTTTGCTGGCTACCAATATTCGGATCTCTAATCCCAAAGCGTCACATGTACGCGCATGTAGCGTCATGTACCCCAAACTCTGATCCATGGAAAAACCTCCAATCGCGATCTTCCCGCGTCTGATACAGATTCCAGACAGTCTGCGCTTCCCAATCCCACCCCTTTGATTCCCAGACCCAGTTCGTCCAATTTCATCTCTAACCCCACATACCTCGTTACGACCCTGTGATCAATTTTACTCTTCAACCAGGGCAAAGTAGCGTTCTTTGTCCCACGTGGGACGGTTTGGATCTCTTTGAGATGACGATTCACAAGAATGATACTTTTCTCCTGTTTTGAACAACCAACAGCCAACTTTGACGTCTGTGTCACCCGTATACCTGTTTATGTTAAACGTCGAAATATAATAAACGTCAACTGGGAACATGTTAATGACCACTTTAGGGGTGACTCCCACGAAAGGCAGCGGGTAATGGGTGAGTAAGTAGCTTATGGGATTAAACAAGAAATAAATGATGCGATCTTTTGATTCTTCCGTTGGGGGAGGAATTTTACCCCAGGCAGTGATGACACAATGACGAAATCTATACTCGGGCGGAAGTGCATGACAGCGAACATCTGAAATCATCTGGCGCTCACTTAAGGTTTTCTTATCACTTCCCCTTAGTGCCTGTCTTACATTAAACTTTGCTTTTTGCAAGGTAATAGCTGGTTCAGAGTATGTTAAGGACCATGGCTTAAAATGAGATCCATAGTATCTCGCGCTCATTTGCGCCACTTCGATGATGACTGTCCTGTCATTTTTCAAGTTTACAATGCAAGCTTCGGGCCAGTCATCAGGGTTATGTAACCAATTAATAATGAATTCATTTACTTTATCAAAAAGTCCCGGAAACTCCGTTGCTTCCGCATTTGGTGCTTTCTTCACCTCGTCGTAAATCACCTTATCCAGGCCTTCCTTCATTTCCAAGCGTAGAATATGGATAGGGTTAACAAGTGCTTCCTTGAGGTTATTGGCCTTATTCAGGAATCTGTAGAGCTTCCTCAGCCATTCTTCTCTCTCGTCCTCGTTGTTGTCACAATTTTGTCTTCCCCTCTTTCGGCACTCAAGACTCTTGTATGCAAAGTGGGCCAGAGAACCAGCGTACGCGTAGTTCGCGATCTCTTGCATGAACCGTTCAACTTTGTGTGGTTCACTACCGCAGTAAGCACGCATAAACGGCCTAAGTAGTGAAGACGCTTCCACTACTTCTCCAAACTCCACTCCGTACAGATCCAAAAGACTATCTTCCACTCTATCTTGCTTATATTGCCGCATAAAATCCTTTACTTTGCGGCGCCGCAAAAGATTGTTGGATCCACACACCGGATCTTTGGAAAGGCTGTGCACCATTCTTTCGTATCTTCTCAGGGAATACCGAATGGCTTGTAGTTTTGGCGTCATTGCAAGAAGTTTTCCTTGAAGTTCAAGGACTTTTTTCAAGTCATTAATGTCTGTTTGTAAGTGGGAAAGTCGTCGATGGATTTCATCAAACTCCCTTTTCAAATACTTGGCCATTTCGTCAAAAGGATTGGGTGTTAGGAATGTCGTCACGATAGAAGCGATGCCGTCAAAAACATTGAACACCGGACCCACAGCTTTAAGAAATGATGAAAAGGTGCTAAGTTTTGAGCTTATCTGAGTTACGCTGACTTTGCGAGCGTCTGCGAGGTTTTTCAGGCGACTCTTCACAATTGTTCCAAATCCTTCAGTCAGACCATCAGCAATAGTCGAAGACGCTTGTAACATGTCGCTGGTGATGTCATATGTTGGGGGCTCAAAATCGCGGGGCCCTAGAGTTTCTGTGGGATCTGTGCTGATGACTCCGTTCTCCCTCAGCAACTTCGTCAGGGCTTCCGGACATATCAACACAGGCTTAACTTTGGCTCCAAGTTCTTTACACGGTAAAGCGCTTGTGTCGTGCTCTTCGTTCGCTTCGCAGGAAACCTTAAAGTTGGTGGGTTGATCAACGATGATTGTTGTATCTACAACCAGGGCTTGAAAACAGATTTCGTGATCAGAGATTACTTTGACGTGTTTTACATTCTTCTGAGCGATTTTTCCGTTTAGCGATTTTTGGCGGGTCTCCCCTCTGAGTCTAGCAAACACCCTCTTTCCTTGTTTAGGTTTAACTGTTATTCTGACGTCCACCTCACCGGCAAATCCCTCGCATAGGGTAAACGAGACGGCAGAGCGATCAGTGCTTTCTTGGGTAACTGACAAAGAGAGAACATTGAAAAACAGAAACAGGAAAAACAAGAGGAAACTCGACAGACCCATGTTGCTTGTATAGAATCCCTTGAGATAATGACCGACTGGAACTCATACACGAGATTAATTCAATGCTTGGATGAATCCGATGACGCTAGCGTTCAGAAATGGGAAGGTTCTAGGTTCCCAGGGTGAGGCATCAAGTAGGTCAAGTGGACTCGGTATTCATGGATTCCTGTGAATTGTTCCGCTAGATATCTGGACTGGCGTATGGAAGGAATCTGATTGGTTCCAGAATGGGGAAGGTCTGATCTCTCGGCGTGAGGCAGCAAGTAGGTCAAGTACGGTACGCTTGGTACATGGGTTTTCGTAAATTGTTTTGCTCAGTACGACTGAACAGGTGTATGATGAAAAGGTAAGTAGCGCTCTGATTGGTTCAGGAATGGGAAAGTTCTGCGGGGTGCCCCGCGTGAGGCAGCAAGTAGGTCAAGTATAGTGGGTACATGGATTCACATATTTGTGAAACAAATCCCTTGTACTTTTCTAGATCTTCAAGACAAAACATGTTGCAAAGCCAACAGTAACATGCTTGTAGGAAGATTCTTCCATGGAGGAATAATATTTTTACGTCTTTTTTTTTTGTCGACTACCGCTTTTATTGAAGCCTTCATTTCTACTTATAAGTTTGGATTTACCCGTCTTACTCATTGGTGTCATTTCTAAAACGATTATATGGCCACAAGCAAAATGCATCATTTGTTTAACTGATATTTTTTTTATTGCAATAAAACAGAGAACACATGTGCTACGCTATACCTACATAGATTACATGCTATAATTACATGCCTTACTAAACAATTTCTCACCATATACTGGCTGACGCTTTTAAGTGTCTCCATCTTTTCCATCCCACTCCCACCCGCCATAATCGCAGACGATTGCAGTCGATCCCAAAACCAGTACTAAAAGTTCTGCGATCATGTCGTAAACACGTTTTTGCAATCGTTTGCGATCGCAGACTATCTTAAAGCCCAGTTTCCCTTTGCGTGTACCACGGCCGCAAACAGTACAACCAGTTACGATGGCTTGACCGCAAACACGTTGGCGTAAGTGGAACACCTTGCTTGTCACAGCATCAGAAAAAAAAAAGATAATGTCCACATAACCTGTATAGTTAGTAACTACAGTATGATCCGCCGGTGCGAAGGGATTTCCTTGGCGGCGGACTCGCCTTAAAACGGCAGTTTTGAACACTAAAAAACACTATGAAAGGGCGCATGTTTTTAATCCTTAAGGGCGGTGCCTTCTTTGCTACTGCGCATCTCCTACTAATACAACAATATTTTTGCGAGGTTTATGACTATGTGGAAAGAGCAGATCTTAGCAAGGGCCATCAGAATCCAACAAGAAAGTTGGGGGTAACCACGCATTTTGCAGAGATAACTGAGCTTCTAATTTTTCCCCATAGTCATAACCTTTGCAAAAATAAATCTGTATTAGGAAGCACCGTCCTTTAGGGCTCCACGAAAGCTCAGTACAGTTGTGGAAACCGAACACTCTATATGCCTTACCAAAACCGTATTTTTAAACGCTAAAAGGTACCACGATTGGAGGCTACTTTTGAGACACTCCATGCGGTACCAAACCTACAGCATTTTTAACCATAAAAGGTAACAGTTAGCTAAAATTGGGGGAAAGGAACACCCCATTGGGTACCAAACCCGCAATTTTAGACCCTAAAGGCCCGGGTGGGGGGGGGGAGCACCGTGTTTGTTTATCGGGGTGCCGCTAAGGGTTTGAAATCCTGACCCTGTGAAAAAGAGCCTAAAATACCTCCCCTGTGTAGGACAACACCCTTTATTTTAGGACAGAATACACAAAAAATACACATTCCCTTGTTTTACACAATTTTCAAGTGTGTTGGAGACTAGTAAACGTCTCCAATCTAGGATTGCTAAACACTGTATAAATCACGTCGCCATAAAATTATATACCCTGTTCAAGGACGTGAGGCTAAATTCCATTTCCTGTTCAGCGGTACGTCCCTGTGTAGGCCATATAAGGGAGTGCCCCCTCCCGGGCCTAAAGGGTACAATAAGCTTCCTTGTTACTTAATACTAGGGCTCCTCATGGGCTGTGAAAATGCCTTCGAGTCGGCTATCTTTACTCTAATAAACATTCTAAGGTTCTGGCTTCAGTATTCCCCAGCCTTCCTTGAGTGCCTTGTATGCAGTGAGAAGAGCTCCTTCATTCCATGCATCTATCACTGAATACGCTTCACCCACCATGTAGACTTCCTCCCCGGGAAATGGGCGCTTCGCCCATTCCTCTAGATCATAACGGCTAGCATTAGACCCTGCTCTTGTCTGATGCCTGGCAATATGTAAAAAAATACAAATTTGAAAGCAATACCAAACCCCTGGCACTTTACCTCCTGGTTTTCATCGCACGGAGCGACTTGGAAAATTTAATACTCTCCCTTCCCCCCAGTTCATGGAAACTTAAGGTTGTTGCTTACTTATTAAACTCACGCTGTGCACAGAACAGCTTTAGCCTATTCCAGGCTCCACGCGAATAACGCGCCACCGCGCCACTGCTTCCTTCTCCTTGGATCCCGTGCGTTTTATTTTCGCGTTTCCCCCTCCCCCCGCTGATTTCCGTGCCGTCCCCACTACCAGGGAGCCTGGAGCAGGCTTTTATATCTTAAAAGATGGTTTGAAGAATCACGACAGACTAGAAAGATAGTTGTTGACAACTATGTGAGTACTCGACGATTATTAGTGATCGATAATAGTCAGGTATACAGAAGCCCAAAATGTGACACCCACGGGCATTTTTGTCTGATTTTCGACAACTTAGCTATTTTTACTAATTCAAGTACGCTGATTTCGAAAATCATTGTTGTCAAGCTCAATTCTTGTGTTAAGATGGTGTTTTGGGGCATTTAATTATGACGTCATTGTCCAAATAAGGATTTTTCTTTCCTTTAGCAATTTTAAGTTTAATAGATCCAGAAATTCTCTCAAAGCGTGATTAGTGTACTGTAAAGATGTTTCTAAGAATTTCTGACAGTTTTTGCGCTGTTTCCATGAATATGGAGCCTTCACGTGACAATTGACCACGCCCTCTCATATAAAATTCACCTTATCACGGATATAACGTTGCCTTTTTTTAAAAAAAATAGTCGAATATGATTCTTGTTTTAATAAAAGTTGCAATCGAAAACATGTAACCCTTTCAATATCGTCAATAGCACGAGTTCTTGGCAATTGAAAAACCTTCCCGTGCCTACCCTAATTAAGGTAAGGTAAAAAATTTTTATGGCTAATTCAAAGGTGAAAACTAATGAAAAGACAGAGGGTGAATTTATTTGAAGCGTTTGCGTATTGCTGTCGCATTTGCCCGTTGGAATTTATTTATTGTTTTGAAGATTAAAAACAATATTAAATTCCTATGTGCAAGCGCTACAATTATAAGCGGAGTGCGACTGGAAAGAAGGGTGGCGGCATCGTTCTTGTTTTAATAAAAGTTGCAATCGAAAACATGTAACCCTTTCAATATCGTCAATAGCACGAGTTCTCGGCAATTGAAAAACCTTCCCGTGCCTACCCTAATTAAGGTAAGGTAAAAAATTTTTATGGCTAACTCAAAGGTGAAAACTAATGAAAGGACAGAGGGCGGATTTATTTGAAGCGTATGCGTAGTGCTGTCGCATTTGCCCGTTGGAATTTATTTATTGTTTTGAAGATTAAAAACAATATTAAATTCCAACGTGCAAGCGCTACAATTATAAGCGGAGTGCGACTGGAAAGAAGGGTGGCGACGTCGTTGGTATCACAAAGACACCCTCAGCGGTTAGCAGATTAGCCTCCCACGCAGTCGTTTTTAGGGGAGTCGTATTACCCTCCTCCGTTACACGACTCCCCTAAAAACGACTGCGTGGGAGGCTATTAGCAGATGGGCTTTATCCCACAACCTGCGTTGCCACATTGTTGCACAAACATCAGCGATGTTTGACATACACCACGACGACAACTTGATCCACAAAGAGAGTGCTAAGGAGAGACAGAAGCAAGATAATGAAGCTGAGAATGCTCTACATTCTACACAACAAAACTTTGGGGTGTTCTCGTCACAGGCAAATGGGACACTGCAGAACATTGCCACAAAAGATCTTGCGACTCCAGAAATTGAACAGTCCCTCGTCCAAGCATGTCCTTTGGGACAGACCCAGCTTGAAAGATTCGTGGAACGGAGGCTGCTGTCTGCAGACAGAGAAGAAGAAGAACAGGTACGGGAAGAAGGGGCGGAGGAAAACTTCCTTGACCCTATTCCCATGAATAATCCGCCTACATTTGCCAACCTTTATGAAGTTAAAAGTGTTGCAACTAGCCCCGAGAAGAGAAAATTCTGCATGCGGACCGGAGTATCTTATGTCGTCTGGTGACAGCGTATGAAGCCAGACGCGAGGTAAACATAAAAGCCATATTCCAGCATGAGCTAACGCAGAAATAAGCCACGCGAACGGGAAGTCTATTTTAGCAGACGTTCTGATAGAGAAGTTCAAGCGCCCGGAGTCGAGTCAGTTACCGTTCAAGGAAATGGTGCTTTGTTCATCGATGGCTTTGCTCTGGTGGCAGCTATTGGAAAACCAGAAAAAACAAAGACTTTCGGCGGCTTTGCGGACTGCTACGTGGACGCTGTGTTACGGAAAGGTTCTGGATACCAGAGGATCGACGTGTTTTTCGATCATTTTTGCAGGCACGCCATCAAAGCAACGACAAGAAGTCAACGCTCCAAGAACATGGCGCGGCCTGTGCGCAGAGTTATTGAAGGAAGATAGGTTCCGTTGCCGATGAAGTGGCAAGTATTTCTGGCACTAGGAGACAACAAAGCGCACGGTTTTTCTCAGAGCAACTTATCGTGCAAGCACCTGCTGACACTACATGGTAGTATCTGGCCGTTGTTCAAACGAAGAGGGTGTTCTCTGCTCGGATCCTAGCCTTGATACAGCCGTTTTGAGATCCAACCACAAAGAAGCCGATACGAGGTTTGTTCTTTATGAAGTCGGGCATACCGACAACGTTGTAGTTTCCGCTCCAGACACAGGCGTGCTGTTACTTCTCCTGGCGCATCGCGTTAAGCTCTCATCAAAGGTGTGGACATGGGCACGAGGTTCAACGAAGCCAAAGTACGTACCTTTGGAGGAGGTCTCAGCAAATCTTCCTCGTTACGCGTCAAGTGCATTGTTACAATTTCACGCCATCAACTGCTGTGACAGCACCTCGTTCACTGATCTGCGGACATTGAAAGAAGACTGCGTAGACGGTTTTCAAAGAGCACTTTGATCTTCTCTCCTCGGTGGGCGAAGACGTCCTCGATGCTGACACCATCGCATCCGCAGAAAAGTTTGCTTGTCGAATGTGTAAGACATCGGAGGACTTATTTGACTTGGCTTGTGTCGTGCTACTTGGCAACATCAGTAACACCATAGCCCATCACCGACCAGCGACGTTTTCAAGCAACACTTTAAGAGACGACACTACCAAACCGCGGTGTGGGGCCAGGCGCGCATTCAGAAACCGGTGCTTCCGAACCCAGAGGAGACAGACTGGACGCTAGCAGAAGATCTACTCGTCCCTGCATTTATGACACTAGATCCAATCCCGAAGGCCTGTTTAGAGATGGTCTCATACCGATGCACCACTGGCTGCGCGACTCTTGCCTGTAAATGCAGAGAGTCGCATTTCGTGTGCACTGGACTGTGTGGATGCACCAAGACCGACGCAAATTGATGAATCAACCGGCTCTAAAATGCATTAAAGACGCATGAATAAAAAGTAATATTAGTTTAGTGTTTTTGAAAGAGTTTAGTTGATTTATTAGTAATATTTACAATAATGATTAACAATATTATGGACGGATTTAGACCTAAGAGTAAGAAGCAACGTCCTGTTAATTTGATTTCGTTAATTTGACATGAATTCCATCAAAGTCACCATCATGAGATGGTGACAGACAAAGTGCATTGTGAAGTGGCTTAGATTCAGCAATATACAAGACGAGCAATAACGTTTTATCTCCAAGTGTAACAACGATGATGTTAACTCCATTTACCTACTATAAAGCTGGAAAAATTGAAAACTCGATACATGGACATTGTCATGACGTCGTTCTTGATGCTCGCTAGCTCGTGGATTCAGCGTGGCATGACAATAACATTTTTTTTCTTATTTCAATTGCAACTTTTTATTAATACAAGAATCACGTTCGCTTTTCAACAAAATGTCAAAACTATACCTGTAATAAGGTGAATTTTATATATTTTTATATAAGAGGGCGTGGTCAATTGTCACGTGAAGGCTCCATATTCATGGAAACAGCGCAAAAACTGTCAGAAATTCTTAGAATCATCTTTACAGTACACCAAAAACACCTTGAAAGAATTTCTGAATCTATTAAACTTAAAATTGCTAAAGGAAGGAAAAATCCTCATTTGGACAATGACGTCATAATTAAATGCCCCCAAACACCATCTTAACACAAGAATTGAGCTTGGCAACAATAATTTTCGAAATCAGCGTACTCGAGTTAGTAAAAATAGCTATGTTGCCAAAAATCAGACTAAATGCCCGTGGATGTCACATTTTGGGCTCCTGTGTACCTGACTATGAAGCTTTTCCACTCACTGCAGGCCAAAATTATCTATAATTTTGTATCTTTATGCGAGAGCTTGCCGTTCCTGACATGCCCAAGAACGCTGACAACACTGGCAAAGGACACTGATAATGGTGTAGTTGTCGACAAGTGTCTCACAGACTAGGAAAAACGAGTTGTCGACAGTAAAACTGCCGCTTTATCGTCAACTGAGAGCCTCAACAGACTAGACCAATTGTTATCGATAACTCAAAGTTGCCGATCATAAATAGTTGTCGGTAACAAAAAAGCCAGTGTGTGAAAGTTGAAGGAGGTACTCGCCGTAAGGTTGGGTTAATAGGCCATTTCCGAGATGCCTCTATCCTCTTTTTCAAAACGAGGCTAAATGCGAAGTCTTTGATATCAAAATATATTATTTCTCAAGCAAATAAAGCTCATTTTCACATGAAAGGCTTTGCACTTGGCCTCGTTTTGAAAGTGAGGTTCTTAGAACTCGGAAATGGCCTATTCCATTATATTACATAAAAACTTTTCTACTCACCAACACGTGTTTTCCCAGTATTTAAACACAATATCCAGGGGTTCTGGAACAACCATTCCCGGAAACACGGCCTGCACAGCTTTCTTTAACTCCGAGTGAAAAACTGCTTTGGGAAGCTTAGAAAGTTCACCCCATTTGACGGGGCACCCGTACAGACTGTAAGCCAGCTGGATAATGCCTTCCCCCTTAGGTCCACGATAACTGCAACGAAAGGAAAAAAAATTGTTTAACTGATTAACCATAATGAGGATTTTCTCGCAGATTTTCATGCTTGCTGTTCTCTCTTTCGACTGTACGAGGAATGTTTTCAGACAAGTTGAACAACAACATCTCTATGATAATGATAATAATAATAATAATACATTTAACATTAAAAATGGTATAACGTTAATAAATCCTTACAAGCTACTCGTATTTAAAAATATGTTTTAAAATAGTTGTCCAAGAATAAGCACTCTGTAATGAAAAGCTTAAGGAGGTATAACAAATACTGTGAAAGTTATGTGTATAATAATAATAATAATAATAATAATAATAATAATTATTATTATTATTATTATTATTATTAATGTGGCTAAATGCAATTTAGGCGAGGTTAAACGCAAAACAATGCTGGCCAGCAGTATCCCTCAGGGTTTTGGTGTGGGGTGGCTGGGGGTTTTGTGCAGGGGCCCCACATGGCTTACAGTGTAGCATCAGATGTCATGTCATTCCGCGTTTGTTATCGCTTTCGGATAGTTCGCACAGTGCTTTATTCAGGTTTATTCGCTCGATCCTTTGCTATGGGGACGCGTTCGACTAATAATAGTATGCAAACAGCTCCTCTTCATCGAGTTGACGGCGAGGAAAATGGTTCAGATGCCAGTACGCCTTCAAATAGTGGCTCGCTCGATGGCTTGCCTCCTACGTCTTGTGCTGAAGCGCCTGTTGGAGATGAAGGAGTTTCGCCGGCTCTTGCGACTTTCATCGCCCGAACAGTACAAGCTGCGTTAGCTGCAGAACGAGCGGGTCAACGTACTCCACCAGTTACGACTAATCAGCCAAGTTCTTCGCTGGCCGAGGCCCCAAATCCATCGGTTCCTGCGGCAAATACGACGAGTTCGTGTTCTGGGGGCGTTCCGCCGTCCGTTCCGCCATTGTTGAACAGTTCGGCGAGCAATTTCTTGGCTGCAGGAGCCGGACCGTCGCAGCAAGGTAGGCCTATATTATCTGCTTCTATGGTAGTGCCTTCGTTTGTGTCTACATTCGCGATGCCTGCTATGTCGTCCTCCGTTTACAGCACAGGTGTTTCTAGCTTGCTGAACGGTGCGACTCGCGATGTCGCCGATCGTTCAAACGTCCTTGCAAACATGGATCAACCGTTCGTTGTTGGTCCCGGTTTTTCGCCTGTTCCAGCCAAGCTCGTGGCACAGATTGTGGCAGGCAAGTACATCGACTTGAGCGATCTACTGGCGGTCAATCTTGTACAGAAAGAGCCGGAACCTCAGCTTCTGTTAGATGGTCGACTTGTGTTGACATCTCAGCCGAGAAAACAGCGACGACGCATCGAAGACATCGCTTCGTGGATGGAGGCGTTCGCCATTTTTTCCCTTATTCTCGTGTCGTCCTTTCCGAATCGCTGGAAAGACTTGACTCAGTATAAGCTGCTGATTCTTCGAACGTACCGCCACTTTTCCGGCAGAGTTTGGCTGGCGTACGACCAAGCTTTCCGCGAGCACGCCGCCGCGACACGGCTAACCGATTGGTCAGCCATGAATGTGCAGCTGTTTAACTTCCATGCCGCCGGTTCGTCAGTTCGTAGTTCTCCATCGTCCACGTCGACTGAATCACCCGAGCCCCCAGGATCGTCCTCGTCGGTCATCCTTTGTAAATCGTGGAACAAGGGGCGTTGCACGGCCCCGTTTGCATCCTGCCGTTACGCTCACCGGTGCAGCGTGTGCTCAGGCGAACATCGGGCAAATTCTTGCTTGAAGCAGTCTGCCAAGGAAAGTTCTGAGGACGCCAAACGTCGCAGTCGCTCGCCAAGTGCCTCGGGATCGTCCGCACGGGCGAAGGCTCGCCGTAATTGAACGGATCCTTGTTTGTCGCCTAACGGCCGCTGAGTTGTGGTCACATCCTGACTTTGTTCTAGCCCCGCGTTAGTTGCTGGTGACTTTGACGGCCTTAATGGCCGTCACCATTATGTTGTTAGTTGCAGTTGAGGTGCATGTGAACTCGTTAATTTTTAAGTTCATATTTTTACGATAAGATTCTTCGTGCGGGTTAAACGTTGACGTGTATTTTGTTTTTGAATACTTGGTTCACTCGGTCATGTGCAAGCACAGTTCAGCAGCACATTTCTTGTAGACTTGTAAGCTTAATTCTTCGCATTAAAAAATAGATATATCTATCTATGGAGATATTTATTTGGGTTTGGTCGTACAATGTCAAGCATTTGTTTTTATTGCAATCCTGCCTCTCATAGGGTGTCCCGCTTTCCATCCCGTATCGGTGGTGTCTCCGTTGAACGTGTCGCAATTTACTCTGGAATTGGCTGGGCACCCTGATCGACGGACAGTTGCTTATGTTCTCGAAGGCCTGCAACATGGTTTCCGTTTGGGGTTCCGACCTGCTCGCAGGCTCAAGGCCGCCAAGAAAAATAAACCGTCAGCCTTTCAGAATCCTAAGGTCATTGATGATTACCTGGCCAACGAGGTGGCTCGATGTAGGGTTGCAGGCCCCTTCCCTTCAATTCCGTTGCCAAACCTACAAATAAGCAGCTTTGGGGTAATTCCTAAGAAGGGTCAACCTGGCAAGTGGCGCCTCATTGTGGACTTGTCATCCCCTCAGGGGTCTAGTGTAAATGATGGTATTAGTTCTGACGAATTTTCCATGCATTACATTAAGCTTGACCAGATTATTAGCATGATTGCGAAGCATGGGTCTGGGGCGCTTATGGCTAAATTTGACGTCGAGGCGGCTTATCGCAATATTGCAGTTCACCCGGAGGATCGTTATCTTTTGGGGATGAAGTGGCGTGGCCAATTCTTTGTGGATCTGGCCCTCCCCTTTGGCCTTCGCTCGGCACCTTACATTTTTAATTCAGTGGCTGAGCTGGTGGAGTGGATAATTCGAAATAAGCACAATGTTCTTGATCTGATGCACTACCTGGATGACTTCATCACCGCTGGTCCGGCTAATTGTCAGCAATGCTCTCAAAATTTACAAACATCGCTGGCTGTCTGTCGCTCACTCGGCCTTCCCCTTCACCCCAACAAGTGCATTGGCCCGTCCACATGTTTAGTGGTGTTGGGAATTGAGCTAGACTCTCTCGAACAGACAGCTCGTCTCCCAACCGAGAAGCTGGCCGCGTTACAGGAGTTGATCCAGTCTTGGCGGAACAGACGGTGGTGCACCAGACGCCAACTTGAGTCGCTGATCGGCCATCTTCATCATGCTGCGAAAGTTGTCTGGCCTGGTCGTACCTTTTTGCGGCGGATGATTGATCTGCTTTGCTGTTTCCGGAATCGTGACCACCCTATTCGCCTTAATGCTGAATTTCAGCTGGATGTGCAGTGGTGGCATGACTTTTTGACATCATGGCATGGAGTGAGCTTTTGGTTGTTTCCGGGGATGTCGGCTCCTGCTGACATAGTGGTGACGTCAGACGCAGCAGGAGCCTTGGGCTTCGGGGCTTATTTCCACAATGAATGGTTTAGTGGTGCCTGGGTACCTTCACAGGCAGACCAATCCATTGCGTACAAGGAGTTGTTTCCCGTGGTGGTGGCTTCCCATGTGTGGGGTTCTCAGTGGTATCGGCGTCATGTCCTTTTTCGGTGTGATAATGAGGCTGTCGTACACATCCTGCTCGCCAGGTCGTCAAGGGTCCCATGCATCATGGGTCTTCTCCGTCATTTACTGTCTGCCGCTGCTCGTTTTAATTTTACTTTCACTTCACAGCATATTCCGGGTGTTCATAACAATATTGCTGACGCTCTCTCCCGCTTTCATTGGCAGGAATTCAGGCGTTTGGCTCCGCAGGCACAGCCTCACCCAGTTCCAATCACCCATCAGCTCTGGGAGCTCTTGATCCCTCCTCCTTAGAGTTGCAGTGTCAAAACTTTTTGGTGCAGGGCTTGGCTTCGTCTACTCGCAGCTCCTATTTGTCCGGCCAGAAGAAGTTTTACGATTTCTGCTCTCAACTTGGGAAAGTTCATCCGTCCGGCTCCCCATGCCCTACAGACGAGTGGACATTGTGTCTCTTTGCAACGTTCCTGGCCAATACGGTCCAACATTCAACAATCAAGGTGTATCTATCGGCAGTTCGCTCGCTGCATATTGAGCAGGGCTTTGCTGATCCTCTGGTCGAGTGTCTACGGTTACGTCGAGTTCTGCGAGGAATCAAGAGAACACAAGGTGATAGTCCTCTTTACGCCTTCCCGTTACCGATGACATTTTGATGGTGATCTTTCATGCATTGGATCTAAGCCTCCCAGACCATGGTATGTTCTGGGCAGCTTGTAACTTAGCTTATTTTGGTTTCTTGCGCTCAGCGGAGTTTACGGTCCCCAATCTGGCTAGCTTTTCGCCCTCCATCCATCTGGGAGTCGCGGATGTGGCGTTTGACTCCAGCTCGTCGCCATCATGCTTACGGCTTCGGATTAAGGCTTCGAAAACAGACCCATTTCGCAAGGGCTGTTTTTTGCACATTGGTCGGGGCGAGTACCCACTTTGTGCAATTCACTCTCTGCTGGCATATCTGAATCAGAGGGGGGATACCCCAGGCCCATTATTTCTTTTTCAAGATGGACGGCCGTTAACACGTGCTTTACTAACGTCGTGGCTGCGTGACATTTTGTCATCTGCGGGTATCCAAGGCAATTTTTCCAGCCACAGCTTCCGCATTGGAGCAGCAACAGTTGCCGCCAGGAATGGGGTCCCAGACCATCAAATTCAGGCCTTGGGGCGGTGGACAAGCTCGGCTTACTTATTGTACATTCGAACTCCTGCGGAGTCGTTATCCCATTTGTCTAAGCAGCTTTCGCGGTCAGCTGCTAGATGATGGCGCGTGCCGGATCCATCGGGATCAAATCTGTCGGCTGGGCCCTTGCATAGTGGACATCTGAGGAGTAACACCGGTCCATGCTGCTTATTTTAACGCTACTGTACGCATGGTTTGCCTCGCGGTGGCCGGTGGCTGTTCTTTACGTTCGTGGTCTTTGGGTTTGTATGCTGCGCTGTCTGGTCTGGCAGCATGGCAGTTCGCTAGCCTTAGCATCTAGCTGGTGCAGAGTCAGTTAGGCCCTTGGCATGGTATGTATCTCCTTATTGCCTTTTTTGAGTTTCTGGCAGGCTTGGGAATTGGTGCTTGGAAGGCGGGGGGGGTTTTCGGTCCCTTTCCACCCTGTGTGCGGGCCCTTCATTCTCCAAGCACTTTGGAGGGAAGGGTGTGGTGGTTGCCGCTCACAGGGTTGTCATGGATACCCTACGCTTTCGGCTCAGCTGCACTCGTGGCTCCACCCTCCTTGTGGGCACCATTCCCCAAGCTCATCTATTGTTGATGAGTTTAAATGTGGCTAAATGCAATTTAGGCGAGGTTAAACGCAAAACAATGCTGGCCAGCAGTATCCCTCAGGGTTTTGGTGTGGGGTGGCTGGGGGTTTTGTGCAGGGGCCCCACATGGCTTACAGTGTAGCATCAGATGTCATGTCATTCCGCGTTTGTTATCGCTTTCGGATAGTTCGCACAGTGCTTTATCCCCGGCCCATCCCTCCCTTTTGTCATGGTAAGTATATGGTAAGTATCTGTGTTTCCACTGTCTTTTTCAGTGTGACGGTGCTGGGTGGGTGGTTGCCGCTCACAGGGTTGTCATGGATACCCTACGCTTTCGGCTCAGCTGCACTCGTGGCTCCACCCTCCTTGTGGGCACCATTCCCCAAGCTCATCTATTGTTGATGAGTTTAATTATTATTATACGGTGCAAATTAGCATCTCACTGTTTGAATAGTGCTTACCATTTTAGTGTCAACTTTGTCCGGTTAAAATACCGCGTGATCACAGTTTCTTGCGCTATTTTCCACATTTATCCAAACACGAGGGTCTAGTCTAAAAATATAATTTGTAAGGCAGTGCTTTTGTTTAGATGAATAGCATACCTGTAAGGCATCATCATTGACAAACAAGTAGTTCCTGATGAGTAAATTTCCCATGGCTTCAGCGTGATATTATGGGAGTTTGTTTCATTTTCCCACCAAGGATATGTGTAAATTGCGACAGCTTTGAAGCATGGTCGTGCAAGGATTGACTCAAATAGTGCATTTCGTTTAATGTCTGATGCGACATCTCCAATAATCTCCCTTAAAGGGGCGGCTGGGACAGCAATGATAAGTTTTTTGGCTGACACTCGGAAATGGTCAGTATGGACCACAAACAAGTTTCCTTTTCTACTAAGTGTCCTGACTTTTTCTCTCACGTACGCCTTCACTCCAAGATGCCTCGCAGATTTTTCTAGTTCCTTTGTTATTTCCGATAGTCCACCTATTGGTCTATGGTATTCAGATAAGAAATACTTAGTAGCCTTAGAACTCTCGTATGTAAACAGTGTACTTTGTTCCCTATTATAATCTATCTTGAAGCCATAAAGGGCATCCAAAAAGGCACATCCTTCACTTCCAACACGTCTACAGAGGAAATCTTCTGTAGAGGGGGTTTCAAGGGCTTTCTCTTTGGTCATGTTCTTCCAAGCAAACGCACGCATTTCGGATGGAGTCATATTTGCGAAGGGGCTTGACAACAGAGAAGGGAAAGCTCGCTCTTTCAACAGCTGTGCGCTGGAAGCATAGATCCCTCTGGCCTCGTAGTAATCGACGGTGAAGGCAGGTATCTTGAACATCTGAATATTTAAACGCCTCACTAAGTGCCTGCAGGAAACACGTAATACATGGATCTTAATTCAACACAATGGGTTCCTGATTCAATGACTTTGCAAATAAGCTAGTATACAGTCGAACCTTTACCTCTACTAACAGTCACCCTTCCACAACGGCCGTGCTTCCTTGTTCAGGTCCTGGGCCCTAACGTTCCCAGATACCCAGATAGCTTTATTAAGAAGTTCAGGGCCGGCTGAATTGTAATCTACTTTACAGTGTAAATATTAAAAATATATATAAATGTATGATACTGCTATAAAAAGGATAAAATATAACCTATAATATAATACAAAAAGGGAAATATCAAAAATACTAATAATTAAAACTGTTTTCCATAATAAAAGTGTTTTTAAACCTATTTGTCTTACAAATCGGTAGTTTGAAGTATCCCTGGCTTCGGGTGCAATAGGTGGACCCTTTGCGTGGCGGCAGCAGTCCATGATGCTTATGGCTTTGATCCCTTACAATTTGATCGAATAGAGCTTTACTCAAGGCCTGCCTCCTTTCGTACAGTGAAGTGATGTCTAGAGCTACTATAGCCTCAGCATAGGATAAGTCTGGTTGTATTATCCGCAGCGGGCGCTTTTGCAACCTTTCCATTTCATTAGACAGGTACTGCGGCAGAGCATGTGGAAATAATAAATGCATGGCTCCAAAGCATTTTGACAGGGCGCCCAGTATAGAGAGGCTTCAGACTCCGGGCTACACAGCCAAAACAAACAAACAAACAGCTACAACAACAACAACAACAACAACAACAACAAAAAACAAAGCTCTAGGGAACCAAAGAACTCCCTTTGAGATCCTGTCTTGTCCAGGCCGCCGATCCTTTCATTTTTACAATTGATAATGTTATTGAAGCCTCCCCATAACGGTCACCTCTGTACAAAGGTGAGAAAATTTGGACCGAGGTGGCCATTGTTGAGAGGGTGAACTGATTATAAACCACATGAAGTATAAAAAAAGCTCAAGGCATGGAGTCGCATATGAGCTCTTATCAGGTACGTCAAGTAACCACGACGACGACGACGAGGCAACGAGGACGCTGATAAACAAAATGTTTAAATTAGGAAACAATAACTCTGCATGTGCGTTATACATTTTGGTAGATTTTTTGCCGCCCTAAACGTTAAATAAACAAATTTTGGGTTTCGTTGAAAACACGAAACAACCGTCCAGTATAATTTCCAAGTCCTTTCGCCATCTGAAGGTGAACGCTGCCCTAACGAGTTCAGCTCCTGGACAGTTCGATCGGCTACATTACACAAATTGTTCGCTTTGAAAAGATGGCGAAGTAGATAAAAACAGAGCGAATTTGTTTATTAGAAGATGTATTCGTTGAATACCCCGGCCAAACGGATTCAACATTTTCATTCAAAACAACAACAAGCTTTATTACCAAATAGAAAAAAGAAAAAAAGTTAAACTTTACAATATAATATATTAATACAAAAATAGGTAATGTTTACTCAGGATAACTAAAAAGCTAATCGAGCTGAGTAAAACTAAGTGATGTTTAAGTACAGAGGTAGGTTGGCACTAAAGCTTGGTGAAAGCAATTAATTAGTCAATTAAAAAAAGACGAAAAGAAGAAAATAAAGAAAATAAATAAGTAAAAAACCGTTCAACACTGCTGAATTCGGCAAGTTAAACGCGTTTGGGCCCCCCATGGTCTGGGCACCCTATTGACAGATGCTAAATGACTCTGAAGGATAATGAATCATGTTGAATAGTGCTGAACATCACATATTCGTTAAAAAAAGTTGTATTCAACAATATTGGATTACGGTGAATCCGTTTGTCTATTTAGCCAAATAAGGCGCCGTGTGCCCTGTTCAGTTGGGCTATGAACTCACGTAAGACGACTGAGACTCAGTGGAATAGTTGCGTCACTACTTACACAAACTTGCTTTTTTACAGAAAACCCTGATAATTTTGCCAACATGGAGAGACATTACGATCGATAAGATACTCTTCCCGTTAAGAGTAAAAAAGCAAAAGCTGTTTCCTCTTCAATTTTGCGCTTGATCTAAACATTGCCAAAGTTTTTCTTTGATAGCCGGTGTCGCTTTTTCCGAACAAAAATGGCTTCATTTTGGCCCTTACTAACCTAGCCTGTTCCAGATGTTCACAAAATCGTGTGTGTGGGTTTCCCCTCGTTTTTTCCTCGCTCTTTCACTCGCTATATTCTGCGCTCGCGCTCCACTATCTGAACGCTTGGAACAGGCTATTAAGAACTAAAAAAGCGTTAACTGGGAGAAAAATTTCCCTAGCCACTTGCTTCATAGAAGAAAAAACCATAGTCTGGTAGTGCCCGAACCTTCCTTCGAGGATTGCGGGTAAATTAATGTGCACACGTTCTTTTGGCTTGGATGTGAGGGCTCTAACCAAGCATTACTAGTTATCCAAAACCAGTGAAAAGAAGTACTGAAATGGTAATCAACTTACATTACTGTTTTGTGTCCTGTGTTAATCCTCCAGGATCCCATACCTTGGAAAAAAAAACCAGGTACAAGCAAGGTTAATAAGAAAATTGCGCTGTGCATGAGTGGATCAAGTATGTAAGTGCCCATAAAGTGAGGTGAATGACAGATAAACTCATGAACTTCGGCGGTTTTGTTCCAGTGGTTTAATCCCAATTTTTAGCACGAGCTTTCTTTCAGCTGCTTAAGTTGTTAACACTACCAAGATCAGTTTCATTCCCAGCTATAATTTCATGTCCATGTGATTCACTTGATTAATTCTCCATCTCAGGTCACGGTGGCCAACTTTGCTTGTAACCTCAGTTGGTTAAGCATTGCACTAGCGCAAGGTATTAAAAAAAAGTTAAGTTTACGGGGCTGTGTACATGAAACAATTATGTCATTTCAAGGCTAGAGTCTGTCCAATTGGTTATTTACAAAGAGCGGTGGAGCACCCCAGCAACGAAGCTACCGGGTTGCCTCCATGAGTTCGAGTCCCGGCTAAACAAACCTTCTTGTTTCTTCCAACTGTACTGTAGTGTATTGTGGACTCATTGTGGACCTATGTTAGCTTTACCCATAATCCAGTCGGGACTAAGTTGTTGTTGTCAGTTAGCACGTGGCGAATAAACCAGGAATTGTTTTACGAAGTTGTTTATAAAATCCGTTTTATCCGTGTTTAATCCGAAGCTAGTCCGCTACATATACCGAAGTTGCTGTTAAGGTGTTCACTTAAAGGATCTTTCTCTCACAAATCGTTCATCTGCAGTTCACCGACATATCTGATCATTATTTTCATAAATTCATCGTGTTCAAAAATTAATATCTTACTAATGCTGACGTTTGGTGCTTGGCTAAATCTGACGTCATAGTTTCTTCCACCGAATCTGGTGTCTTTCTCAAACAAACACACGTCTTGCTCTTTCTTCAGCCGCATTAGAGTCTCTGCCATGTACAATCCTGATATACCCCCTCCAACCACAACGACGTCACAGGATACAGGTCTCAACGAGGACACTTCCTCTTAAAAGAACAAAAATACACAGATGTTATTGAATTAACTTTTTCGGCACGTACCGGAAAACTACTTGCTATCGCGTCCTTTATTATAATAATAATAATAATAATAATAATAATAATAATAATAATGAATTTATCGAGCGCTATTTCTAGTGCTATCCAATAGCGCTTTACAATAATTTAAAAAATGTCACCAATAAAATTGATAAAACGTAAAAATATCTGAGACATGAGAAAAATAAACTAACTAATAAAATAACTAAGCTGTAAAAATGAAAAAAACTAAGAATAATTAAAACCTTTAAATGAAACTAACTAATTAACTAACTAACTTAACTAATTAATAAGTAACTAACTAACTGACTAGCAGTTTTATGGGCCAAGCCAAAGTCGAGGTTATAAACTTGCAAAAAAAAATAAAATAATAATAATAATAATAATAATGATAATAATAATAATTAGCAATAAATAAAAATATGTAAAAACTTTGTACTTCAAGTTGTTTGGAGCAAACTGTTGAAATTCTTCCAAGTAATAACTTTGCCTTCGAAACTTTTCACATTAACAATTCTACCCCCTTTTCCCATTATAAAAGATGTCTTGGCAACAAAAAGAAGACTGACAAACCATCAAACTCCAGAACAATTTTGGGTGAGGAGAAGGGGGATGGGGGGGGGGGGTTAGGTTAGGGTTAGGATTAGGGTTAGCTGCCTCATCAAGCATGCATACAGGAACATACACAATTGTTGTAAGCAACCGAGTTTTCATTGTTCTGGAGGTAATTTCGTCACGTCAAGGTTCTGACAAGGTGCACTTTCACAAAGGACAAACTTCTGTGCACATCTCAGTTATGCTAATGGAGCAACGTGATAAGTGAGAAATAATTAATTCTGATTCACAACAGCATCTAACTGAACCAAATTCGATTGATATTTGCATTGAATCAACTCAGTGTTGAGTTCCAGATAAGAGGAAGTGATAAAGTGAGCCTTTTGTATCAGTTTAGCTGTTGTTTTTAGCACTCAAAAGAAACATCACCTGGGGGCGGGGGGAAATTCATTAAATCAACTGGTTTTTTTTGTCCTTAAGCTTTATTGCCATTCCTTCTCATAATTTGCTTCAAAATATTCAGTACTTTGAGTTACTCACCACCATAGGCTTTATAATTCTGAATAACTGATCATTTAGTGTCAGTGTTGTTGGCAAATTACAAAATCAGTCAGCCGCTCATTGTAAAAGTGTGAGATTTGAGCTCCTGGCGTCTTTCTGCCGAATTCGCTTTTTTTATAACTCATCTAACCTGCGATCAGGCTCTATTTTCGTTTCGCTCGGTGAAACATTCAGGCGGGACGGGCGAAACGAAAAATAGAGCCTGATACAATTCTTCTACGGAACGTCTACCGCCCACTTTTTTGATTGATTGACATTCAACAAAACAGCCAATCAAAATTTCTTCTGCTTGCATGATCCTCGGTATGCAAATTTCCTATAACGGCAATTCGCAGAAAGTCACGCAAATGTCGGCAAAATAAGAAAATCATAGGTTACGATATATCTTTTAGGCACAAGCACTCAAATCTACACGATTGCTAACTTGAAGGTTCCGGTATTGTACATGGTTGCTCTGTCTGAGCTGAAGCTGAATGAAAATTCAAAACACGACGAGGTTGTCATGTACCAAAATCCCGGGGGGGAGGACTCCCGTATGAAAGTGACGGGGATGCTTGTCGGAAAATTAGAATTAACACCCTAAAGGAGACCAATCTGGGCGTGGCTCCGGCTTTATTTAACCCCTAAGGGAGACCATGCAAAACAGACAACTAAATAAGAGCTATAGAGATGTTAATTGCGTTAAAGATGCTGCAATCGAATGCTGTTCTCTATGAGTAAGTTTTAGCAACGGCGATTTCTGTGCTGCTCTAGACCACTAACACAGTATAATATAGATATTTCTTGACACACAACCCTAAGCGATACCTGTGTGGGTAAACCTATTGGCTTTCCATCCCCAACACCCTAAGTGAGACCAAAATCTGCAATTTACAACCCTAAGCGAGACGACGAGCATCCCTGTCACTTTCATATGGGAGTCCCCCCCCGGGACCAAAATATGCTGCATACTTGAATCCTTTCCCATTTCAGACATTTCAGGTGGTATCCGAAAATATTCTTTAGGCATTTGTCACCGATTTTCTTCGTAAAAAACCTTGGGCAAATAAGAGAAGTACCTTCAGTTTCATTCTTTAGAATAAAGATATAAATAAAACCGTTTATAAACAAAGGAGTATTTTGTGACTTAATTTAGTTCCAGAAGTGATAAATATTTGAGATTAGCAGCGAAGTTTATCTCTAAACAGCAGCGAATTTTAAAACGAAGAACATTTATTATAAAACTATTCAGATCCTTTGATGTCAATGTCAAAGATCAATAAAACGACATTTAAAAACAATGAATGAATATAAACTGAAAATCGTTATTGCGACTTGATTGCAGTTCTCGCCAAACATCAGTTTACCGTTAAGTTTACCGAATTATCGGTTGACTTGTTGATCATTCTTGGCGAAAGATACTTGTTCGTCTGCTGTTCGTTTTGTTTTGTAAAACGCGGAAACAGCTACTACTCTGTTCATGTTATCAATACTAGCTGAAAGCCGTCAAATGAAAATTCCGAGACACGATGCGATAAAACGGAATACATACTTCACTGTTGCTGTACTTCTCTGCTCCAGGTGAGAGACAGCTTGCGTCAAACCGAACGCCATTCTCAGGAGAGAAAGAAATGGTGACAATTCTCCTAGAACGAAGAGAATTTATTAGAGCAACACATTTTACTTCGGCAGACTTGTTCCTTGGTTGTTCCTTGGCGATGGTGGTCGGATCGAAATTGTGAGCGAGTCTCGTAGACAATTTACTTTCGTTGACAGCTCTATTGTTAAAAGGCCAATCAGATTGCGAGATTCCCGCGGCCAAAATTTGGCCGCCGACACGAACTCCTGTGAGAGATTGTATCAGGCCCAGAGGGGGCTGGCAGCTGCCTTTGATCTTGCCGCTTTTGGCCTCTACATGATTGTCCCGGTAAAGAAATCTGTCAATCATTCGAAAACGCTAACGAGCATGCGCGAAGTGCGACGAAGTCTCGCGCGAACTACTCGAGAATGTGTGTTTTTTTTGTTTGTGGTGACTCGATTGTGGAAAAGGAATTCGCTTTTTGTTATTGTTTATTTGCTGTTAGACCTGTTAGTATTTTTGGCGACAGTACAGCGTTTGGGCATCACATTTCTCTAAATTCTGGATCTGTGTGGGATCTGTGTACACTCCTGCTGTGTATTATACCAAGAACATGAGCGTGATGGTTGTGTTATCGAAAACATAAACGTTCGCGGTGTCAGCAGCCACTTGACCTGGGAAATGGCATTCAAGTTGCAGCTTTCGACCTTCCATTTCGATCCATTTCTGTTTCTAAGACCATCAAAATCGATGGAATGAAGGACCAGCTTTGTTTTAGGTTAGTAGAGCAGTCAATATTGAATATGCAAGTGATAAGTTTCGGCCTGAGATTTTCCCAGTTGAGTGTTGAACAAGCTACGCTCAAATTATAACTATATTCTAGCAGATGATTGTGGATTTCGTCATCTCAGGAAGATTTATAAGAATCTTTTTACTGTGCAAACTGTGGAATCTTCCAGCCAACAAAGCGAAAAGAGGAGATTTCGATTGCGAGTCTTCTTTAAGTCTGTTTCACAATGAAGACACAAAATCGAATGCGAAGGCTTAGAATGTATTAAAAATGGGCTTGAACTTTCACATGCACTTGCCTCAAGTTTTTTGCGTCTTATTTGCAGCTGTAAGCGTAATTACGTGTAAACCACCACGTTTATTTTATGGAATTCTTCTTTTTTTGGCTTGAGTATTTCTTGGCGGCAGTTGTTTCTGCAAATATATTGGTTGGTTGCAGTTACAAGAAAAATAAGAACATTTGAGATGATAAAATTGTGCAACTGGAAAGAATAGCTTATAAAGGACAACCAACAAAAGAAGAATGCTTAACCTTACAAACAGAGCTGTCTGAGGTTTAATTTGCTTGTTTTGATAAGAGAACTTAAAAAATTGGCAAAGTAAATACACCTAGGTTTAGGAAAACTCCCTAGTTCCATATATTGTACTGACATGCTAAGTTTAATTCAATGGAAGATGCAATGAACTATCACATTTCCAAGCATTTTCCCACATTACGCATGCAACTGTCCAATGAGAAGATTTATAAACATTTGCTAGGGTAATCTGAAAAGATAAAGGATTTGCAATTATATGATTTTTTGTCTTTTGCCTGTAGCCTGTACAAGAAGCTTAATTCAAAGGAAAGACATTCAGGCCCATTTTTCCTAAGTGTCAGTGAAAAATTTGTAGTTTGAGTTCAGTAACACCACGTGAACTATGCAATAATGGAGTATTAGACAATGCAAAAGTTCTAAACTGTCCCTTCTGTGAAAAGAGCAATTGACTTCTGCTCACACCCTTTCAGACATTTGTACCTTCTGATGAGGAAACAGTTCCAATTGCCAAGGAGAATTCAGTTTTTTTGAAGATGGATACATATGAAATAAATCAGGTGTGAACTGCCTGATGTAACAAATGTGGCCATAAAGGGCTTGCAGATTTTAAATGTTTTCAACTTGAGCAGTTGAAAAGGCAAATTTGATCCTGGTGGAGACTGAATTTTTTCAAGTTTGCTTTTTCAACTGCTCAAGTTGAATGCATTTAACTGTGAGGATCATTATTTCAGAACTGTTACTGATAAGGTAGGGGAAAACAGGTCAAAACAGTGTTGTATTGCTGGGTGTCAAAACGAGGCTGGCATGCATTCAGTAACTGTTTATAAAGGAGATGTGAAATAACCCTAGAATGGCTGATCAAAGATGCTCTAAGTGTGCAACAGTCCTTTTGAAGTGTTTTCAGAAAATTAAGGATTAACATAGCTGTCCATATATATGTCATCAGTCAAAGTCCCTGTACAACCAAAACCTTTGCCCAAAACATATTTATCAACATGTATCTTGGATAACCAATGCCTGCCAGATCCAAAGTGATGGTGTGTTTGCCAGAGTATCTTTACTTTACTTTACAGACTGTCGGAACCTTTGCAAACTCGACCCCCAAATGATTGTTTTGTTTGCAAAAGCCGTTCAACATCAATTGCACTGTCAAGAAAAATTCAAGTCCCTTCAGAATTCAAATGCCAATTTTCCACAAACCCATTCATGGTGAAATATATGAAGCCGAGGTCACCAAGAAAATATGTGAAATGACTGGCTGAAGTATTGCTGTCAGTTGAGCAACCTGGCCCCTTTAAGTTTCAGTTCTCACCCCAGAGGTGTGATAGACAAAATCTAAATGAAAAATAATTTCACCTTTTTCTCCAAAATAATGAGCTTTATTATCAGGTATACCTACACACTGTAGGCAATATCTGTGACTCACGTGGCGAAGTCAAAGAGCAAAGTGTTGTAAACATCACCTCTCAGCTTTTCACCATTTTTTCTAGAATCCTTAAAAGGATTCTAGAGAGTTGTACATGAAAAAATCTCTTGTGGACTGTAAGGTAGTAACATAACTTGGGCAAAACAGAAAATAATTTGGATCAACAAAACCTCCACAATTAATTGTTGACTCCTCCTGGGTAGTTCCTATAAAGAAAGAAAAATCTACAGTGTATGTAAATGAAACAAGGACAAAGTCTCGAGCGACAATTCTTAGTTAAAGAGGAGAGCAAATCTGGCCGCTGTGAAATGTGTCAGAAAATCCTTCAAAACTCGTAAAATCAGTACCAGAAAAAGCAGAAAGGGCAACCAAATCAGATAGAAACAAAGGTAAAAAAAAAAGCGATCGAAACCTTCCCTTGAATATTTAAACTTGGAATAACGGAAATAATGGTGAACCAACACAAACGCGCGTACACGAAATAACGGCTAATTCGACTAATTCTCCTTCCTCGCCACCGCCATGTTTGTTTGGAATAAAATTAGTACACAGTCCTACTCGGCCAAATTTCTTTACTGGGGCGATCATGTAAACTCGGTTCCAGACCTCGCTGCCAACCCCCCCTGATCAGGCCCTATTTTAGCGAGCGACCAACGTAAGAGAATATGAGAGCGATGCTAAAATTCGGCCTGATCGCAGGTTATAACTCATCTTAAATATATATAAGATATAATCGAAAATGAAACGTCTTGTTCCGACCCACTTTATATTACAGTCGGAAATTGAAGATTGGGCGGCCACTACAAGGCGCGAATATTTCCATGTGCAGTAGGGAAGCCGCAGGGTAGAGTAGATTTCAAGAATTTAACATAGAATGTTCAGCCTGCTTCGCGATCGCTTACCTGTAGACTTGTCATCTTTTTCTACTCCATAGAGGTGCTCTTTCTTTCCTTGTTTCTTAGCTAACATCACTGCTAGCACAATCAAAACAATCACCAGCGCCAAAAACACTACAAGCCCCACGAAAGCTTTGACTCGACTCACGAAAAAGCCTCGTCGTTCTGACGGGTTACGAACTGGGCTATACTCTGTTTCTTCCTTTAGCATGCTGTATGCATAAGAGAAAACAGCCTATGTTGTTCCGCTTTTTCGGTTGTACGGCCCGGAAGAGGTGAAATAAGAATACACCCAGCTGTTTATTGATCGCGTGACCTTTCCTCATTATATTTGCATAGTTGAAAATATACCGGTATATTGCTTCTCTGGCCGAGCGTGACAACAGTCGATTCACCCACGACTCTCGAACACGTAAAGTAAGGTAAAGTAAAGTAACAACAAACTGTTCGAGAGAGCGGGCGTTGGGGGTATCCATTAGTAAATAAATACTCAACATCAACAAGGAAAACAGGTTTCAGTTCGAGAAAGCAGGGGATTCGAGCAGCGGGGAATCGAGATAATGAGGATTCGAGATAGCGGGGAATCGAGATAGCGGGGAATCGAGATAGCAGAGTTTCGAGACAGCGGGGAACACGGGGGGTGTCAACTCTAAGAATATCTGTTTCGTGAGAACGGCAAACTTTATTCGGGAATCTGAAGGTATTGCCGGGAATCGAGAGCCTCGCGAAATTATTCGGGAAACTGCAACTAATATTGGAATATTACATAATATATTTGGAGCTTGCATCTAACTTCGTTTTAATTTCAGAAGACGTCTCATTGGCTGAGCGTGGTTAATTGTAAACTGTAATTTAACCCTCTAGCTAAGAATATCCGCTGTATTATCTTGGAAAAATTCTCTTCTAAGTACTAAGAAATCAATGACGCGAGATTTTAATCAGTCAAACTGTGCACAGCAACGGTGCACAACAGGATCTCCAAATACTCTACTCGGCTCTGTCGCTCATGAATTAACCTGACGATGCAGGAATCTTGACCTTTATGGGCCGGTTATTTAAACAAGGTCTGATTGAAACTGCGGCTTAAGACTATGACTGTACCTCCCAAATCTGTTCATAGGCGGGTCATTTTAAGGAGATAAAAGTTATTCTTCTCTGTGCTATATGCCTTCTTTTACCCTGTTTACTGTAAGCAAAGTTGAAATATCAGGGTTGCCACTCTGAAATTGGTTTAGAACAGGGCCGGCTATTTTTAAAGTTTAGCAGTGAAAAATATTAAACAATAGTTTCAATCTACCCTTGGGGGGTAATTTAAATGCTGTCGCCTAGCTAGCTGTCTGCCAAATATAATACAGAGATACCTCCTAGAACTCGGCTTTTCTCTGTGAACACTTTTCTTATTAGGTAATCATTGAGGCGCTAACAATCTGAAATAGCCAGAATTATTTTCGCCCTTTTTAAGATAGAATCCGGGAAAAATACTACTTGAGACATAACTTTGCCCACAAAACGAGATGTTGGCCCCTCTTAAGGATACCTTTTTTTTAATAGGGGAGCCTCCCCCAGGCAGACACGTTGCATCCGAAAAATATACTTTAATTAGGCATCTCAATGAATCGAAGCGCTAAACTTTTAATGCTATTTATCACTAGCGTCAAAATGACAGTATATGGATTACTATTTTGGTCTCGACAAGGCTAACTGAAAACTGCTGATTTCATTCCAGTTCCAAAATTATGAAACTTGTCAGCCTTTTGTCTAAGAGAAGCAGCGCGTGCAAAAAATGGACCCGTTTATTTGCTTCAGCTTGTCTTGACGAAAATATATGCATAGAAATGTCGAAAGTAAGTCCACTCTTGCTTCAAGTTTACACGACTTACAGGTGTTTACACCTGACCCGATCAAAGAAAAGAAACATCCTGAAGAATTTAATTCTGTGTTCGGCCTTGGTCTCTCAAAAGATGTGCACAAAACACATGCCGGAGCTTGAGTCAGGCAGGGGCATCCAACCAATTATTTCTCTAGAATACCAGTTCGGAAGATAATAACTGCCTCAGAAATTCGGGTTCAATCGTTGGAAAATGTTTGCCTGCAGTTATCTCAAACCCTAACCTTTGTAACATAGGAAAATTAATTGCTTTTGTTTTTGGAGGGACAAATAAAATATGTCGTATATAATACGAAATTAAGTCAGGTAGCATTTTTGAAGAGATCAACCTGTGTTATCGTATTTAAATTATATCCATTTTGAAGGCCCGGAAACAATCGGAGAAAATTAATGACATTTCTTGTATTTTGCTTACATTTTCCTGTCTAGTGTCCATGTTGAGCGTGCTAAAGATTTATAATAAACAAAGATCAAATGTGTTTTAATCTCCTTACAGTGGCCAATTTACCATATTTTAACTGAAGCTGTTATCAATGTGAAAAGATACCTTCCCGGACCCACCCAACCAGCATCACAGCATCTTTAGAAACTAATTCCTGACATTTTAGTTTTCAATGCGGCTATCTGATTAACGATATTTTCTAAAAGCTTATACTTTGCAACAGCATCGTTTAGAACTGCTGGCCGTTGCTAATACAGTCAGTAAACACAATGTAATTGGCTGTCCTCTTTTAGCTTCCCACAGCCTATTCTAGTAGGAACGTGGCCTAAATTTCAGCCGTCTCCTTTGCTAACCTCCAAGAGTAAGCGACCAGAAGAGACATAGCAAATGCAAGCTGTGTGTCGCGCTCTCCAATGCAACTTTTGTCGCAAGTGTAAACTAGCAGCGATTTCGCTGCGTTTCCAGTGCAATATTTGCTGCAATTTCCACCAAATCGCCAGCAAGTTGCACCAAGTTTCGAACATGTTCGAAACTTGCGAACATGTTCGAAACTCTGCGATATCGCGGCGACAGATCGCGCAGAAATCGCCGCTAGTTTACGCTAACTTGCAATTTTTTATCGCGAGCTCGAGCGCGACAAAAATTGCACTGAAATGTGCGACAAAAATTGCACAAAAAACGCATGTGTAAACGAGCTCTAAGGAAGCGGACGAAAGGATAAAGCGGGTTGATAGTGAGGAGAGATGGAGCTCCCTTTTGTCTCCTTCTCCGTCTCTTTTCCTAGCTATAATTTTTGATATCATTTATTCTTTTGTGGAGCTTCATAACAAAATCGGGAGGTTGTTCCAGATTCTCGGAACGACCCTCATTATTGTGTAGTGCTGTTCAAACAGCAAGTGTTAGAGTTGACATCCCTCGTGGGAATCAAGAAAGCGGGGTTTCCAGTAGCGAAGTTATTCGAGATAGCAGAGATTCGAGATAGCGGGAATTCGAGTGGCGGAGTATTCGAGATAGCGGAGTATTCTAGAAAGCGGGGATTTGAGATAGGAGGAATTCGAGTAGCGGAGTATTCGAGAAAGCGGGGATTCAAGATAGCAGGAATTCGAGTTGTGGAGTATTTAAGATAGCAGGGAAATCGAAATAAAGAGGGTTTTAACAAATTAGGTTTTCCTCTTTCATGCATATGCTATTTTATGTTTTTGTTGATTATTTTAGTCTGTGACTTTGTTTTACTATATTTTTGCGCCCCTAATCATTTTATGGAAGTCTGCACATTATACATTTATTAGTATTTTTATTACTATTATTATTCGAGTTAGTGGTTCCCCTTAGCGTGAGTTAAATCCCTTCAAAATCTAACTAAATCGTTCCTGAGGAACACGTTTAGACGCTCAAAATGTGAAGAAGTCAGCCTGAGACAGGAGCCTTGTTCACTGAGATTAAATAGAACGGCCTTGCGTGAAATAGCTGAAGGAAATTAAATATAATAACCCATTTTTTTTACATACAGAGTCCCTGGATATTTCATCGGCTCCCTACCAATAGGCTATCTGCTTTTAGTACCAAACTAGTGGACAGCCTCGTTTCCAGAGCGACCGTGGGAACGAGGTTGAGCAGTGGACAGTGTCTTTCGCGTGTCTGATTGGCTACAAAACTGGGGGTAGTATCTGTTTAGTAAGCACGTAAAGTGTATATATGAGTGCCAGAAGTGAGCAATACTGCCCTACATAATTTCCCCCCGGCCATAGGCCGGCGGGATTTGAACCCACGACCTCCGGATTAGATCACCGTTGCTCTACCAACTGAGCTACGAGGCCAAGCTGGGAGCAGGTCGTGGAAATCAAGATGTTAAAGTCGCGACAATGGAAATCTGTGTGTTACGATACACAGATTTCCATTGCCGCGACTTTAAAAAACTTTTTGGTGTTTGCGGGTATTATTCATCTCAGTGCCGGTGTGGTAGATGTTTACCTCACCACTTCGAGCGCTCGGCAAATATCCACCGCTATTCGCGATCACCTCCACTTCGGTGGATAAATGTTAAGTATTTTATATGTCGAGCAGTCGCGAAATAGATAGCGAGGAAAATGTTTCTTTTATTCGAAAAATATGTTTTCGTACAGTAATAGAACGTCTTACTATACGGGGGTGTTGTCGAAACAAAACTGCGCGCGAGACGGCCACGAGACCATGCACGACAGAATTGGGTGGAACATTCGGTAGAATAACTGTGTGCACACATCATCTGTTGCTCGAAGCTCACAGTTTTTCTCAATCTTTGAATTCACTGTCGGAAATCAGGTCGCTTTGTTGAACAGATAAAGCTCGCGGACAAATATCCTAGCACAGTTTCGCAACCTCGTGGAGGCGTTCTATCCATTGGTTTTTTAGAACCCCGAAAATCACGAAAGATTGCAAAATTCGGTAGCTTGTCTACAGCCAAGCGGGCAGCTATACACAGGCTACCAAATTTGGCACAGATATCTTCATCGCGTATAAAGCGGAAGCTGCCCCGCACTCTGATTGGCTAAAAACTATGTTTTATCAGAGTAAAGAAGCCAATCGCCGTGCCGGTCTTTGCGAACATGATTGGCCCATTCATCATTGTCTGGTCAACAGTTATTTCATGTGCGCTCGTTGGATATGAGGTAACACATAATGAGCCTCGTTCCCATGGTCTTTCGCAATCCAACATGGCCGTGAAAGAAAGGGTTACGATTAGAGCTTATACATGTAACCGAGGTGGTTATTAAAAAAAAGAACTGAGGTTTCATTCGATTGCATTTATTTCGAAATGAGAAAAACAGAGCAAGGTCACAGTAAATCCCGAAACGTCAAGCCACTCGGACATTAAAAAGTCTAGAATTTCTTGTCAAAGTAAAACCGCTTTTGCCTTAGGTTTAAAGCTCTCAAGTAAACTGAAAAAAGAACACCACTGGTTTATCAAAGGCGGCCCTTACAAACTGAAGTTAGTTAGTGAGCCACTAGAATTCAACCTCCGAATTTTCCTACAGCTCTCGTATTGTCAATATCAAAAATGCTACCTCTTCCAGTGTACTTGATTATTTGTGGCAAGGTGATTCCCAACTAAGAGTCAACTAACTAGGAAAAAGTTGCATTGTTATGTAATGCACTCCATTTAAGCTAAGAACGGTTTCTAAAAAGTTGTACTCAACTGTTCCCACTTAACATTTCTACGTAATCTTGATTAAAAATGCACGGAAACCCAAACAACATTTCGTCTGGTCAGTTGTGTTTAATGTTGATTCTAGCAATCCGTTCGGCAACATAAGATGTTGTAAGTGGTCCAAAAAGTAGCCTAAAGTTTTCCATGAATTTGTACCCCTTCGCAACAGTCTTCTTTATAGTTTCCCTGCACCAAGTTTTTACGAAAAAATACAACATACAGCACAGGCTTTATTGAAAGTTAAACCTCCAAAACCATTCGATTTTACAAAACATGAAGGCGAAGAGTGGCCTCGTTGTTTAAAAAGATTTGATCTTAGACACATTTAACGCTAACAATAACGCTAAAAACCAACAATAAAATCGGAATTCAAAAACCATTAGCTGCCTAGCGCGTGAAAACGTGCGAAGCTATACGTGCTGTCAAGCACACACATACCCCTATCCCCAAGAATACAACGGCCACACCCACCCCTCCCGTCCCAATATTTATTCTTAAAACACCAATCAATCACCAGTGACCTTGAAGAAACTACCAAAGGAATGCGAACTTACATTCTTGAAATCTTTTACTGCAGAACTTACGTCGGCCTCGTACGCGGAGGGGAGGGGGGGGGGGCTAATTAGTGCTTAGGTTTAAGTAGTCGACTCCCGTTATTGCGGACACCCCGGGGGGGGAAGATTTAGTGTCCGGATAGCGAGAGTCCGTAATAGAGGGGTACGAGAGAAAAAATTGTTTTGTCTTTAAACATGTCAAATAATATGTAAAAGTCACATAAGCAACGTAGTTAATTATGGTCAATAAAAGATAATAAAATTAGAAATATGCTGTATTATTACTTCCTAGCTCCTTCGATAACAAGGGATAATAAGAAAGGGCTCAAAAAACCATCATTCCTACGCTGTCATACGGACGCTTGCCATGTCAGACGTTTATAAAAGCTATTATTCCTGGATGCGTGGCCATCATGCCTACAAGGACATTTTTGAGAGAACCAGAAAGTGCAAAAGACAAGAACGCTGTCGCAACAATGGAAGAAAGACGAATTCTTGGACACATTCCACTTGGTTTGTCGAAATTTGTATCGTGTTTTTTAAAGCGGGAACGTCACGAAGGTGTTGCAATTATTTGCGGAAAAAGAATTAACCGCGGAAGTGGATTAAGGCTCGAGATCCCAGTGGAATACAAGTTTTTTGGAGGGCCAAGTGACCTGGATGGACTAGACAAACTCATACAGGAAAGCGAAGCAGCGAAGAATTCTCTGAGAGAAGAGGGTGAGGGAATTGTAGAAGAAACCAAAACTGGAAAGAAAAGAAAGAGTATATCATCGGTTAAGCAAGCCAAAGGAAAGAAATCCTCACGAAAATAAAGTGCTTAAGATGTGTGTCACAGTCCAGGAACTAAACTGAGAACTAAAGTAAGCAGGTTCGACGCAGGCTAGATACAGGAGGGTTCAGGTGAAACCTTGGAGAACTGACGAACATACCTTTTAATTTTGCAGTTGTATGTTGATAACCACAGTAGAACATTAAGCTTAAGATAATACAAAAAGTGCTTAATAAAGAGCAATAGTCATGAAAGAAGACTGATCGATTCTTGAATGGTCTTATTTACTCCAACTAAGCAAACATTAAACTTCCGACGTGGCTTCACAAACCGGAAAATGACCCGGCCGCAAGCAGGAAATTCTCATGTTCGCACCCGATAGAAGAATGGCTTCTTTATTGTCCTTTATCGTAATGCCGATTTATAATATGCGAGTCAGGATTTTTGACGAACTATCAAGTGTCCGCTATAGCGAGAGAAAAAACAAGTAAAATGTCGCGCTGGAGGGGGGGGGGGGGGAGTGTCCGCATTTCCGTAATAGCGGGAGTCCGTAATAACGGGAGTTTGTTTCAGTCATTTCTTTATACGTTTCGCTGGGGAGGGGGGTGGCTCTTGTCCGCAATAGCGGAGTGTCCGTAATAGCGGGGTGCCCGCAAGGCGAGAGTCGACTGTACTGCTTAACCCTAACCACTAACATCAATGATTAACCTTAAAGACCATCATTTTCTATTAACTTGAACTCAAATCGAACTCAGAAAACGTTAATGTTTAATAATACTTCGCGATAAGAAAAAAAAAGATTGATCTAAACACACTACAACAACAAAGAACAAAGGGATGGCAGGATATTGGCAGGGGGTAACTTTATTCCCATTCAAAGTCTACCCTCCTTGTCCAGGGTATTCATGGTATTCAAAATGACTGACCGAAAATCCTGGAGAATAACAGGGTCGACTTGTCCACTTATGGTTTGAAACCAAACAAACAGTATTCATTATAAATTTGTATAATAAATAAACAACTCCATATGGACTGTAAAAAGTTGTAAAGATAATCCCAAACTCTTATGTTATTGCCAAATGCAAGCAAAACATGAAAGTTGGTCAGCTGGCAAAAGTGTGAGATAAAGATGGATGTGTGCGATTTAGCAGATTTTATGCCGCATTTTCATTTTCAGGAAGTTGTGCAACTTTTTGTCCAGGTTCTTCCTGGTGTTGAAAACGACTGCCCAAAGATCCTGGCAAATAGCAGGGCAAGACGGCCTTACAATTGCCCATTTATGACTTGATTTGAAACTGATGCTTAGGTGCTTTGTTTTTCAGTAGCCAGAATGACTAATAGCAACGCAAAATCTATTAGCTAGATCTGAGTTTTTCAGTGACTAGTCTTTGCCTAGTTGGCTACTGCTAGTCTCGAGCTCTCAACGTGTCACCTTTGAAGACCAACCAATCTTCGCCCCACAACTAAAAACCTTTGTTTCTGAAAAAAGTGTCTCTAAAGACAGTTTATAATTACAGTGCCTTCCGGCGCACTTTAAAACTGAGACAAATAAGAGGGAAGATAAAAACCACTGTATGGCTACTAAGTGATAAAAATACTCAAGTCTTAAACTGTTTGACTATCATCATCACCACTATCATCCTTTTCTCTTTCTGGAACACTGGGATGCATGTGAGTTTCATAGTGATCCATACGAAGCTCCTGAGTTCTTAACTTAACTCCTCCTGACAAATCCAGCAGCTGTATGAGTTCAACTGGTTTCCACTGAGATCAACAGAGGAAGATAACAGTTGAGTATCCTCTTCAGAGCAAGAGGCTTGACCCTTTATTTTCTGAATTCGTTCATGTCTTTTACAACGAGCTGAAGTAGAGAAACACTTGCCACAGTGCTTGCACTTGTAAGGTTTCGTTCCTGTGTAGACTGCAAGTAGTCTCTAATTTTGGCGATGGCGATTGTGGGGCGGGCAAAATAGACACGCGCGCGCGCGAAATTTTGGGGAGTGTATTTTGCCCGCCCCACAATCACAATCGCCAAAATTAGAGACTACTCGCAGTCTAGTTCCTGTGTGTCTTCTTTGTTCATGTATTTTACAGTCGGATGAAGTTTTAAAGCGTTTATCGCAATGGCTGCATTTGTGAGGATTCACAGCCGTGTGCCTTTTTTCATGTTGCTTAATATCAGCTGGAGTACTGAAGGACTTTCCACAATGCTTGTATTTGTAAGGTTTCTCTCCAGTGTGCCTTTGTTCATGCATTTTACACTCGTATGAACCGCTGAAGCACTTGCCACAATGCTTGCATTTATGAAGATTCAAACCTCTGTGTTGTAGCTCATGTCGCTTACACTGGGCTGACGTTTTAAAGTATCTATCGCATTGCTTACACTTGTGAATTTTAACTCCTGTGTGTGTTAGTTCATGCATTTTACAATCACTTGGAGTAATAAACCCCTTTCCGCAATGAGTGCATTTGTGAGGTTTCACTCCTGTGTGAATACACTCATGCCGCCTGCAATTTGATGCTTAACTAAAGCGCATATCACAGTACCTGCACTTATAAGGTTTTAATCCTGTGTGTATTTCTTCGTGTTGTTTACGATGAGATGAACAGCCAAAGCTCTTGCCGCAGTACTTGCATTTATAAGGTTTCACTCCTGCATGTATTAGTTCATGCCGCCTGCAATTTGCTAGCTGACTAAAGCACGTGTCACAAAACTTGCACTTATAAGGTTTCTCTCCCGTGTGTTTTCGTTCATGTGTTTTGAGACTGGATGAATTGACAAAACACTTATCACAATGCACTCACTTATGAGGTTTTATACCTGTATGTCTTTGTTCATGCTGCTTACATTCGTAGGCAGTGGTGAAGCATTTGTCGCAATACCTACACTTGTGACGTTTTATTCCTGTGCGCCTTTTTTCATGTTGCTTACAATCCCCTGAATCTCTAAAGCACTTTCCACAATGCTTGCATTTATGATTTTCTTTCTCCGTTGTGTCGTAGTTCATGTCGCTTACATTCAGCGGAAGTTTTAAAGCACTTGTCACAATGCTTACACTTGTGACGTTTTACTCCTGTGTGCCTGCGTTCATGTTTCTTGCATTCGGTTGAGGTTTTAAAGCACTTATCACAGTGCGTGCACTTGTGAAGTTTTTCGCCTGTGTGTGTTAATTCATGTCGCTTGACATCACACTGAGTACTAAAGCGCTTACCACAATGACTGCATTTATAAGGTTTCAATTTCGTGTGATCTTGTTCATGGCGCTTGCAATGAGATGAACTGTCTATCTCCAATGTGATTTTGCTCATGTTTCTTGCAATTTGATGATGTTATGAAGGCCTTATCACAGTAGTTGCATTTAAACGGTTTCTCTCCTGTATGGGTTCTCTCGTGTATCGTTAGATTTCCCAATTGTGTGAACGACTTGTCGCAGTGTTTACACTTGAAAGGTTTCTCCCCTGTGTGGGTTCTCTCGTGTACCATTAGATTTCCCAATTGTGTGAATGGCTTGTCACAGTGTTTACACTTGAAAGGTTTCTCCCCTGTGTGGGTTCTCAAATGTGTCGTAAGAACAGTTAAAGGTCAAATAAACCAAAATTTCGACATTTTTTCTTTCAATCCAATTTACTTGTTATGTGTTGATTTGGTATCAAATAAACATATTCTGAAGTTTCAAGTCAATTGGACTTATGATCGCAGAGATAATGGCACGTGAAAAGTGCTACTTTTTGGCCTTCATAATCGTAGAGTGGTCGGGAAAGTTGTCGGTAAATTGTCGGAAATAACACTAGTGACGTCACTGTTGGCGAGCTGGAAAATTGCGGGGATTCGAAGTGTGAGGACTTGAGCGGAAAATCATGGTGTTTTGAGCTGCTATGAGAGTAAAGTAAGTAATTTTAAGTTTCCAGAAGATCCAGAACAGCCTCAAGAATGGCTCAAAGAATGAAAGGAGGATCGTTTCAAGCCACAAAACACTGATTCACGTGTCTGTGCAGACCAGTTTACACCACAGGTAACCAAAGCGATTCGATCGAAAATAATCGGCGGTTTTCCATGGAAAATACCTAAAAATCCAAATAAAGTTTGAAGAACCTTACCTGTTATGTGTTTGCTGTGTTTTTGCCGGTTTTCCGAGCTTGTGGAGGTTGTTTTGAGCGGTACGTTACAGCGGTATAACCATCCATGTTCGCCCAAGAACGGAGCAACTTCAGACGGGAATTCCAATTGCGCGTTCAGCATTTGCACAACGTAGAAATTTAGAGGCAAGAATTTTGCATTTTGTTCAACATAGCTATGACTAGCTTGTATCTTCTGATGGTTGTTAGCTCTTTCAGTTAGTTTACTTGAGAATTATAAGTCATAGCAGTTACTAAGCATTAACAATAACCTCGGGTTTTTGGCGCATAAATTAGGCTTCAATAATTACAAACAAACGTAAATTTCGAGCTCCTAATGTAATATTTTTCACACACTAAAATATTTCAGTTTTATCGCTTTCACACAGCGGCTGCAGGCCCTTCTTAAGCCTCTCACAAGCCAACACTCAAGACAACCAACAACATAAACCCAGACTTAATAAACTGGCCTAGTTTCTAAGTGTTGTGGCTTTTCACTGGCAAGCAGGTCCCAGGGGGGGTAATCCGGATTTCAAGTGACGGGGATAACCGAAGGATTTTTTTAGGGGGGGTTGGGGGTTGAAATTTTCCATTCCAGGATGTTTTTGGGTAGGAAGATTTGGCAAGTATTCTTTTGGGTGGCTTGATTTAAGTAGAGATTTTTTGGGTATTCAAAACAATCTGAAGAATTGTGGTAGTGCCTGTGTCACTGACAACCAAACTTGTTTTGCGGTTGTTTTAATTATATTTAACAATGGTGTCACATTACATTGCATCTGTTTCATAAAGCAGGATATACAATAGTCTGCAATGTGTCCCGGGTGTATTTCACAAGGCTTCAACTCATTCAACTGATTTCTCATCCATCATGTTTATCACCCGGCTTTAACCTCACTGGAAATCCCCTTTGCTGTAGTGAATTCTTGATATATTTCGCTTGTGACTTGTGGGTTAATCCTTTCTGGAAATTTTTGAGGCTCGAAAATTTAGCATGGGATATTGGGGGGTTAATTTTTGGTCCAGGGATTTTTTGGGTTCCTTGGAGGCCCTAGGGATTTTTTGGGGTTTTGATTTTTGCCCCCATTTGATCATCCCCGTCACTGGAAATCCGGAGTACCCCCCCGGGAAGCAGGTGTTCCAGGCTGTCCCATGTTCATGATTTTTAGGGGAGGCAGAAATGACATCATATCAAGATGAACATGCCCCTATCAAGTTTATGACAGGTGTACCCGTACGAAATTTTTGAACCAGACAGAGACGCAATCCAGCCTGACTCTGGCAGGAATACCGTTCTTGGAGTCAAACATCAGCCAGACATGAACCTGACAAAAAAATGTCTTGCTCTGTGTTGGAGAGCCGGGCAAGTGTCTGGCTTGTGCCCTGCCGAAGTTTGGCCGGACGGGACACCAACACGAGCGTGACAAGAGCCGAAAATATCATGCATGGTCTAGCAGCCTGACACGAGCCTGAAAACGAACCAGACAAGCCAGCCTGACTAACAGCACTTTTATATAACAGATCAGAAAAGACTTAATGGTTTTTAGGAACATTAATTAAGGCCACACTTAAGTTATAATCACACTATTCATGAGCAAACAAAGGCAAACTCACCACAGGTATACAACGCTGTCTATAGCTAGGAAAAGCATGTCAAGAGCTTCAGTTCACAGTGAACAAAGAGCCATGTGAAAAACGCTTCGAAGAATTTATTACCATCAAAATTAATACTTTACATAAAGGGAATATTTCTCCTAAAGAGTTCTTCGTGGTTTTTGTGAGCCGAATAATTTGCCTCAGTTGAAAACGTGATGGAATGCAATCTAATATAGTCCCTTGAGATCTCCCATGGGACACACAAGTTGAAACATAATTGGTCAGCTGTGTTTATTCTTCAGAGTTCTGCCTGCGCTCATGTTACAAACTGACCTCAACGGTTGAATTTTCAAGCGGGAACATTTCTGGTAAAGTGACAAACTTTTGTGGATGCACAGTTCTGGAAGCTATTCCTACGATGATGTACAATTCTAGCGAGTTATTGGAAGCGATGGTTATCCCCGATTCAAGTTACGGTTGTTTGATATCGTGGAAGCGTGCGTATGCGTGGCTGTTACAGCTTTCAGTTTGATCCATTTTAGGCCAAATGCTCATTCACGCTCAATGTTCTCAGCTCCAGGTTGTTGTAACAATGAATTGGCTACCTACAGGACAGTTGAGTTATAAAATGTAACCTTCGGAAGAAAAGGAGGCCGTAGGCAGAGCAAGGTGAGCTATTGCTGATGCAAACATAGCCACAGATGACTCGATCCATGAAACAAACCGTTGCCTGCTAAAGTACTTCATTTAGTTGATAATACTCTCTTAATAATACATGTGCAACCTTATTTAGGTTGGTATGTGAACGCTAATTGCCAAAAGAATAATTAGAAATTGTAGGCTCGCTTTATTTCCAACTGATTTTCAGTTATCTCAAAGGCGTACAATTATTATCGAACATTCATCCTCACCAGACTACGGCATCGGAGACATCTTGCCGTACTTTACATAATTTCATAAACATTGACTTATCTACCCATCAAAGAAAAGAATAAATGGTTTTATTAAGGCATATCCTGAAATGTTTCATTGCAGTAATTATGTCTTGTGCGATTGCAAACTGTACTAGCCGTTAAAATACTTTATAGACTCCACAGTGTAGTTTGAAAATTTTGAACGGTTAACAGTTTTATTCAGCGTTATTCAGGCTGGACTAAGGCTGGACAATTTTGTGGTTCCAAGTATTTACATGTCGGGCTAATGTCACGCTCTTGTCCGGTTCTTGTTATGCTCTCGTGAACCCCAATCGGAAAATTTAAATGTCAGGCTCTTGTCTTGCTAGTTCCCGCTAATTTTCAGGCTCCATGACCTGCTCTTGTCACGCTCTTTCCCGCTCTGTCTGGTTCGCGTATTTTCTGCTCTTGTCCGGCTGGTGTCTGGCTAGAACGTCAGGCCAGAGTCAGGCTCTTGTCGGGCTGGACATTTTCGTACGGGTATCACTTAATAATTATAATTATGGGGTCCACCCTTTGTACAGCTGCTATCTAAGTACTTTCAGGAGGGGGAAATGGTTGACCCATAAAAACTGAAGGAATTGATTGTTGTTTGAAACAAAAAAAAACTTCTTTTGTGGGCGTCGCATACGTTCCTTGTCACTCCAAGAAGTACTAATACCTCTTGAAAAGTTGTTGCTGCCAGCATGAATTTCTGACATTATAGTACCTTAAAACCCTAGAAAGTATAAAAACACGCTGACAATGGTCATTTTTAATTCAAACAGCCTAAGTGGTACCAAAGCATGAATTGTAATCACGGTGACCCCTTCACTACACTATGGGAGCCCCTCCCCTCTCACCTCCTAGGTTAAGTACCACTCTGTAGTAATGGGTGGTGTAGCAGCTTTCGTAAGGTCTTCCACGATTGGTCCGCTAAACGATAGAACAAACAAAAGAAACAAAGAACGAGGCGTAAAAACAATAGAGCTGCTACATATAGTGGTCCAATGAAAATACAAGCTTTTGAGAGGTGCTACACTACCGGTAGTAATTGAAGAAAATTCCAAGTTTAGAAACATTTCAAAGAGTAGTCAACTGTCAACCAAATATGATGTTAATATTATCTAGCAAGACTGCCAAACTGTTAATGAACATATTCAAAGCCCTTTCAGTTTCCACTTTTACTTGGGAAGCTCTCTCTAATTTTTAAAACCAGACAAGATGGAATGGCTACTGGGATTTGTCGTCCCAGCTTCATACGTATCCAGTAGGTGCCTTGCCTATAAGCAACATTACTGTATACATGTTCTGAGAACGAAAGAGGAAACAACAGACTCATAAGAAAGATACACAGATGAGTAAAAGGTAACTCATCAGTAAAGGGATTAAATAAATATGTCAACTACAAAAATAAATCTATATTAAATAAATAAACAGGTTAGCTATCCAGTAACAACAGTAGAAAAACAACATTAACTCGATTTCACAGTCTTAGAAATAATGAAATCACATTTGATTTGTTTAAGCTAAAATTTGAGAGTTTGTTTTTGCTTTCAACTAACAATTATATTACTTATATGTTGTACTGGTAGTACAACTGATTGTAAACCCAATACTTGTTAAACCATATACATCAAAGGAGTCATAAAGTACACAAGGTTGCTAAGAACTTAACAAGGTATACTGTTTATGTAATCATGTTCATTCATGTAATAAGGGTTTTTGTAATTGTCATTTCATTATTGTTCCTTGATCTTTTACTACTTTTACGTCACCTTTTGTCAAATATCTTGGTATGTAGCACACAACCTCATAAGCATTGCAACATCTCATCATGTATTAATGAAGAATCTTTTCTCATGAACACAATTTATAGGTGATTCATTTTCGGACCAAAATATGTAATTTTCCCTCCCCACTGGTCCCCTGGTTCCTCCCCTCCTCCCAGAGGTTTTTCTTTCTCTTTTCCCAAACAAAATTCAACCACAAAGCAGTTCTCAGTGTGCCCACTGTCAGACCAAACATGTAATTTTCCTTACCCATCTTGAGAACCAGATGTGTAATTTTTCCCACCCATTTTCAGAACTGACAAAACATAACTGTCACCCCCGAATCAATGACCATTTTCAGATCTGACTTTTAAGTCAACAACCATTTTCAGACCAAAAAGGCTTTAAAACAATACTCATTTGGGTTGCACCAATCTATACATGGAGTGCTGTTAACTATCCAATCATAATTCGATCACTGGACTCTGACAATCTCACTGGTTGCACATTGTACAGTGTAAATAACCCTAAGTGAGTCATAATAAGATTTTGAGCGTTCTCTGGTTAAAAATTTTAAAAGTTTGAGCTTTCGATTGCCAGTCTGCAATCTTTGACAAGTGATGAATAAAAAGCGCGAACATTAAAATACGTACTACAAAAAGTGCGAAAAAGAGAAATTATAATAAAAAACAATAAAAATACTTTAGTGGGAATAAAATGCTAATCAGAAGATTATAATAAAATTGAATATTGTCTAGGTAATTGTTTCGCATTGTTGTCTGCTTCGCTTGTAATTGCTGTGTGCCAGGATTCCAATCGAAAGCTCAAACTTTTAAAATTTTTAACCAGAGAACGCTCAAAATCTTATTATGTCTTACCCTGGTTACTCGTCAGTCTGTCAGTCTGCAATCTTTGACAAGTGATGAATAAAAAGCGCGAACATTAAAATACATACTACAAAAAGTGCGAAAAAGAGAAATTATAATAAAAAACAATAAAAATACTTTAGTGGGAATAAAATGCTAATCAGACGATCATAATAAAATTGAATATTGTCTAGGCAATTGTTTCGCATTGTTGTCTGCTCCGCTTGTAATTGCTGTGTGCCAGGATTCCAATCGAAAGCTCAAACTTTTAAAATTTTTAACCAGAGAACGCTCAAAATCTTATTATGTCTTACCCTGGTTACTCGTCAGTCTGTCAGTCTGCAATCTTTGACAAGTGATGAATAAAAAGCGCGAACATTAAAATACATACTACAAAAAGTGCGAAAAAGAGAAATTATAATAAAAAACAATAAAAATACTTTAGTGGGAATAAAATGCTAATCAGAAGATCATAATAAAATTGAATATTGTCTAGGTAATTGTTTCGCATTATTGTCTGCTTCGCTTGTAATTGCTGTGTGCCAGGATTCCAATCGAAAGCTCAAACTTTTAAAATTTTTAACCAGAGAACGCTCAAAATCTTATTATGTCTTACCCTGGTTACTCGTCCATTTTTAAACCTAAGTGAGTCATTTGCGAATGTAATTTTGGTGACTCCCAGTCTCCCAGTGACTATCAGTGTATGGTATCGTTTAAGTTTCATGGTTACCAACTGATAGAAAGAAACGACTGTCCACAAAGGAACTTGTTCCAACCAGAGGTCTCATTAGTACCAGGTGAGATGTCAAAATTATTTCACAGCTTCGCCCACAGCCCACATTAAAATTTGATATCCTCAAACCTTATTTATGCAGGTAAACAGAACAATTTCAGCAAATGTTCGTCTGTTTATTTGCTATTAAAGAATTTATTGCAATGATGGGATATTAACAATATTCTCCTGATTGAGTAAAACGTTGTCCGGGGGAAAAGTATAAACCAGGAACGATGCGACACGATGGAATTCTGGGAAGAAAGTACTGGCAAGCTTGCTACTCAGTTCCATATATTGATATTCAAGATATTTTCATTCCTAAGAAGGTTTTGAAGTAGATTTGAGTATACTGTGTTAATATTATCTCCACGTTGCCTGAGAATACAAGCAAGTTTACCGGCTTCCCAAAAAAACATTGGGTCGTATTGTTGATACAAAATGCTTTTCACACGGTAACGTTTCTTCAATTAGGTGACCATACCATTTAAAAAGACAAGAGAGGATACATCTTAACACCAGAAGGCTTATAAATTGAGGAATCCCCCATATTAATATTTGCAATGATAAGATGAAAAATAGTTTCTTTAAAATTCAAATTCCGCAAAAACTAAGGATGACAAGGTCTAAACTGCATCAAGTTTCAATGTTGGTTGGTTCAATATCCAATAAAATTTTTTACCTCAGTACAGAATGTTTGACTGGTAATTCACACAAACAAAGGGAAAGATTGTCACACAATTATACGAATCCAAGATACACCTGTAAATTGCAATGTGATGCAACTTATGCAATTTGAAATTGTGCATTTCGAACTGTTTGATTACTGCAGTGTGATTTTACTTGTGCAGTTCACTGTAAACTGTGAGTTTCTGAAAGACTTAGGAAGGTCTTCCAGCTGAAACTTACTGTAATTATGTCGATGTAATTATGTATACTATTATTACACAGTGTTCTGACAGAAACCAGTTTTTATTCCTACACGATTGGTAAAATTTAGCTGCCATTTTTGTGCAAAAAAACATTTATTCAATATAAGATATTCTCATTTCCCTACACAGACTCTAGAGGGAATGTTTCCGATGAGTGGCCTATATTTTATGAAAAACAACTGTCTAAAGTTGGTCATGAGCTTGATTAAGACTATGCAATGACTCTTCTTTAAAAGTGCTTACTGGAACTCTCCTTCAATCCTTTCAGTTTCTTGCTATAATTACCAATACTCCCTTCATGACTGAGCACTGTTATTGATGCTAATCACCATTATCCAATTACGCTATGTAGGTAATTGCTGGTTTTCATGTGAAGTCATCAAAATTCTAAAATGTAAACTAAGGCCACTAAAGAGTGTAACTACCATTGCAGATCTTCATTTTCACCCTTGGTCACCTGAACTCAGCCGGGCTGTTTGGATGTAGATGTGTAGTTTCTTATTTTATTTTTTCCTTAAATACTGCATTTAAAACAGAGCAAACTACAGCGGTTAAATACGTGAGCAAACAGCAAACTACACCGAGCCAAACTCGATAGCTGTAAAATATCAACGATGGGGGAGGGGGAAGTTTATTCCTTTATCTTACTGTGCGGCTACTTGAGCCAGGCTGCTTGGAAGAAAAGTGACTAATCACAACATTAATTGAGAACAAAAGAAGGCAGCACCTTTTCATAAACTGAACAATGTCAGTTAAGGATCTAGACAATGCATCAACAAATAAATTTAAAACCATCTAATTCAATGGACTTCTCAGGAAATAGTCTAATCTCTTGGTTAGATTCAATAGAGATTTGTGAACATTTTCAAATGATTCGGTGTTGACTCGATGTGACTGAAATCTTGCGGATTGTTTGTATGCATCACGAACACTTAAAGCTTACATGTAAAGGTTAATGTTTCCAAAATGGCTTTTGCCCATAATATACAATTAAGACTGAATGAAGATGGCACAATGAGATTACGTCTTAGACTGAAATAAACTAAAAGCTCCCATAAAGGATTTGGAGAAGAAGGAAATGGAAGCCCAAAATGATTTGAAACTTTCAAGTATGTGAGGCAAAGAAGCCAAGTTTCCCTGCAGTAATGAGGCTGCAGCTGCGAAAGGTCTGTAAAAACAGAATCATAACTTTAATTAACAAATTAGATTTTGAGAAGGACTTGTTGATTCAAAGGGAATCCCTTGGGGCCAAGATCCCTGTTAACGAAAAAGGAGATTGGGAACTTCCGCTTGAAAAATTAAAGTGCACAAATGTCACCATTTATCTGAAGATCTGTGTTTGTTTACACTCCAGTGTTTCCCTGAACGAACGCCTCCCAGCATAGCGAAAGTTGTTGTGTTACCCAATTTCATTTCACAAAAGGTTTGTTTTAGATATGAACTCAGACATAAAGTGTACTGCTGAAAAAAAAGTAAATAAAGATTTCTTTATAAATGCCAAAATTTTAATATCAATTGCAAATTTGGCATGTAAATGCTATGCTCAAAATTTAGGACCAAAAGTAACCAATCACAGACGTGGCAGTTTTCCAAAAGGTCAGAAGTCATGGCGTCAAATTTTTTTCGAACATGTCTTGCCCAGATGCTTCAACATTAATGGTTATTTTACGAAAAAAACTTTGCTACCTTTTGTTCTCAATTAGCGTTGTGATTGGTCAATTTTCATTTAACTGGCTGGTTTTGAGTAATTACTGACTATCAACCATCTTCAATGGAGATTGCAGGATATGGACTTGTTCTTTAATTATCAATTATGTGTATGTTTATGGCTGCTTTAAGAAAACTTTAGTCAATATACTACCATCCTGACCTAGCGCTTGGTCAATGAGCCACATATCACATGGTTTTGCCTTCTTAATTTGTTTGGTTTTGCAAACATGCAAGTGTTATAGTTTCCAGACAAACCAGGGTTATAGCGCTTTTATACACGTAGTTCCAGAGCTTGTATCAAGAGTATGACCAGAAGCAAAAGAAGAAAAGGACTAGCTAAACCAGATAGTTCAGATAGTTTTATGATCACGAGAGGAGGAAAGGTAAGCGAGAGAGCATTCATGAAACTACTATTAAGTTGCTCCTGGTCCTCCTGAGCTGAGTGATTCACCCACATTAGGGACGGACCATTATTTTTTTGGAGGGGGGGGGATGAAACTTTTCTCAAGACAAACAATTTTTTTCTGTGTTGTTGTCTGTGCAAACAATTTTTTTCCGGCTGCATCTTCTTGCAAACAATTTTTTTTGTGTATTTGTTATTATTATAATTATTATTATTATTATTACTACATTTATTTATATACGGTTAAAATTCATTAGGTAATCTTATGTAGTAAAAATGCTAATCTAAACATTACTGCCTTAAACTGCTTTCCATGAATGCCATGTCTCTATGTCTCTAACTTATAAAAGTATAACTGCACCATGGCTTGTTTTGTTTCCTAAAAAAAATGTGAACTAATTGTAAGTTAAATAATATAGAACTGCACCAGCAGCCTTTTCTCCCCTGATTCTTAATAGAGAGGATTGAGGCTTACACTTGCGCTTTATTTTGTAGTTTATACAAGACTGGATCCAATTTGCCTTCTTCATGCAAGTGGAACTGAAAACAGGAGACTGCTTGCTGTTTAAGTGATGATTTATTAAATGTCATCATCAAACCAGCCTAGGACCCTGTTGAAAAGCCAGTGTGACTATTAGTGAATACATGCAACCCAGGAATTTCAGTTAATCTTTTTCTCTTAGTTAGAGTTTCATTGCACTTCGAAGAGTTCAGATTAGTAATGGTAATTAGACTCAGTGGAGCACAATTCAGGGAGTAATTGGGCGAGTTACTTTAAATCAGCCGAGCGTGTAGCGCGAGGACGATTTGAAATTACGAGCACGATTACCCCTGAATTATACAATAGGAAGTCCAGTTAATCCCATCTATAACAAAATGCAAGATTAGAAAATCTATGTGCCCTTCAGGGATATATTTTTAATTATCAGTTTTACAAGCAGTGGAGAAACAGCTGTAAAAAGAACCCATTTCAGTGCACCTGATTGATGCATGCGCAACATAGTTGTCCGATTACAGCTATCCAGTTACAAAAAGTTCTTGTTATAGACTGAAATGATTAATACAATAACCTAACTTTAACATTTAATGCTTTCAAGGTCCTCAGAAGAGATTATTTTTAACGAAGGGGTTAGTTACTGATTTTAAGAAACTGTGGTAATTTGTTGGTGGAAAAGTAAAAAAACAGAAATTGGGGTTTATCAACCAAGTCGATTTGGTAAATCAGCCACCGGAAAGAAATGACAAAACTGTTGTTTGAGTGTTAAATAGCTCAGTTGCTCTAATGAATAGCTAACACTCAAAATGTCAACTTTTGAATTAGTTTGTGGTGGCTAATTTACCATGTCAAACCAGTTGATGAATCCAGATTTTGCAAATCATTTTGTTCCATAATTGTTATCTGCATTTTAAAAATCAAACTATGTATCAACTAGTCTTTTCATGTCTGCAAACAATTTATTTGGGCGTTTTTGATTTTGCAAACAATTCTTTTCAGGATTTTTCATCCCCCACCTCCAAAAAAATAATGGTCCGTCCCTTAGTGAGATTAAAATTCGCTACACTTTCGAGACGGAACTAAACTAAAAAAATGTCAAATAAACTTACCTCGGAGTCTTAAGAAGTAGGTAGATAGCAAAAACACTCGATCCAATTCAAACAATAGAACAATAAAAGTAACAGCAAACTCACTCGACTAGAGAAACCGGCAACGCGCAAACCTGTGTCACGCGACACTTTTTGCCCTCTTTTGTCAAACGTCACAGATTTGCTTGTCACGTAATCTACACGAAGAAAGAGAACACTTGGTTCCTTTCATTTGCAGAGAAAATTGCACTCAAGTAACAAGTAAAACAAGTAATTTTGACCAAGGAATCTATAAATGGCTGGATGTTCAATTCTACCTTGCATTTGCATACATTCTGAGATCACATGAGATAGCAAGTCACGTGACTTCGAGCTCAGTGCGAGTTTTGACTTCGAGCAAGGTCGTTTGTGGCACTTTTGTGCTCCCAAAATCGCTCCCGAATATTTACGTAGCTCCTGTGCTGTCCTGTGGTTTATCAAACCGAAGATGTCCTCGACGTCCAAAGAGTCCGAGGACGATCTTCTTGCCGAGGAAGCCGGAGAAGAGGGTGAAGAAGACAAGGAATCGCTTACTGACGAACGCAACGCTGTCCTTCCACGCGCCTCACAACAACTCAAGAGTCCAAACCCCGCTTCTTCGGATGAAATTAACCTACTCACCAACGCAATACTAGGCTTAACAAAAAGCCTACCAAATCTTCTACCTCCACCTCGTGGAGAGACAAAAGGCAAAGGAAAACGGCCGGCGAGCAAGTCTCCAAACGCCGTTCCCGCCAAAAAGGCAAAAGACAAAGATGGCGAGGCGGGAAGCTCCATGAGCGCCTCCGACCAGTCCACTGACTGCGAGATTCTCTACGACTCTGTGCTAAATAGCATAAATGATGAGGCAGAGCAAAATACCACTCGTAGTGGTGATGAGGACGATTTCCTCTCGGAACTCGTAAAAGAATACGAGTCTGACGATACCGTGGGCGAAAGCCTCGAGAATGAGAAACTAGCCAAGCTAGTTGACAAAATGTTCCGCTGCAAACTAAGCGAGAAAAATCTCAAAGACCGGCTTGAGAGGCAGGAGAGACCGGCTAATTGTACTGCAGCCAAGCCTCCCAGGGTAAACCCAGGCATTTGGCGTCGATTGAGAGAGCCTACAAAGAAGAGGGATTTACAATTTTACAAAATACAACAAGCCCTCACAAAAGGCATCCTGCCAGTTGTCCGTATAACGGACAAGCTTATGCAGGCGAAATCACTTGATGATGAAGAATGCCAAGACTTAAAGAAACTGGGGTTGGAGGCCATGTCCCTCCTCACTCATGCTTCTTATGAGATAAACATGCAACGGCGTCTGCTTCTGAGACCAGATATTGGGAAGGAATACTCAGCCCTCTGCTCCTCCCAACTGCCATTTACAGATTTTCTCTTTGGAGATGATCTACAAAAGCATTTGAAAGATATTGGCGATCAAAACAAAATAGGGGCCAAGATCACCCCTAATTACAAAGGGCAACGCTCTTCTCCAGGAAGGTTTAGCAATAACAGCTATAAGCAGTCAAAAAACTGGAGAGGCCACAACTCCAAACCTTGGAAATACAAAAACAATGCCAACCGGGACAAGACAACCCGGACAAGCCAATAGAACACTTACTGCCAGCTACTAGCACAGTAAGTATATGTCCACCACTTTGTAACAGTGTATATATAGCTGGAAACATAGCAAGGCATTTCAATGTCTGGCAGACTTTAACCTCTGACCCCTACATTTTAAGCATCGTTCAGGGTTGTCAATTAGAGTTTTGCAACCCACCTTGCCAGGTGCAAACCCCTAGAGCAGTCAAACTTTCTAGTAAAGAGTCAGATATTGCCACTACTGAAATTAAGAAGCTTTTAACTAAAGGGGTCATTAGAGAAGCCACTCATGTTCCTGGTGAATTTATCTCAACAATTTTCACCAGACCCAAGAAAGATGGGTCTCACCGTCTTATTTTGAACTTGAAAAAGCTTAATGAGCATATTGTGTACCACCACTTTAAGATGGATTCACTGCATAGTGCTACTCAACTGATGAAGCCTAATTGCTGGATGGCTGTCTTAGACCTAAAGGATGCATACTACTCTGTTCCTATTAGGACTGAAGACAGAAAATACCTTCGTTTCGAACATGAAGGCCAACTTTATGAGTTTGTTTGCCTTCCTAATGGCCTCTCTAGTGCACCCAGAATTTTTACCAAACTGTTAAAACCTGCCCTTGCTAGATTAAGGGAGGACGGGGTGCTTTTAGTCATTTACATTGATGACATTATCCTCTTTGCAGATGACCCTCAGACATTGCTCGGTTTTCTACAAAGGGCTATTACATTATTGCAGTCTTTAGGATTCACTATCCATTCTGATAAATCTCAACTTGTCCCATCCCAGAAGGTCAATTTTCTGGGTTTCATTTTAGACTCTGTTGCGATGACAGTCTCTATGAAATTGGACAAGGCTGACAAAGCAAAATCAGCCATCCTACAGCTCCTTAGGAAGGAGCAACCACTTATAAGAGAGGTTGCATCCGTAGTTGGGCAAATGGTGTCATGCTTTCCTGGAGTTAAATATGCCCCACTGTATTACCGTGCTCTTGAAAATGACAAAACTGATGCTTTAAAGATGAATGGGTGGAACTTAGATGAGAGAATGCTCATCTCTGATATAGCTAAGAAAGACATGTCCTGGTGGCTTTCAAATATTGACAATGATCCATGCCCTGTTCTGCCTATGAAATACAAATTAACCCTTAAATGCGATAGCTCTCTAGAAGGATGGGGAAGTGTCATTGAAAATTCTCCACTTGTTGCAAATGGGCGATGGTCCCACAGTGAGAGTATGTGCCACATAAACTACTTGGAAATCAAAGCTGTCCTTTTTGGTCTTCAGTCTTTGTGCTCAGACTTAACAAACTGCAACATCAAAGTGTTGTCTGATAACCAAACAGCGGTTTCCTATCTGAGAAATATGGGTGGCACCCACTCTCGGGACTGTAATGAGATTGCAAGGGAAACTCTTTTGTGGTGCAAGGACAGGGGCATATCCTTAACTGTCACCCATTTACCTGGGAAACAAAATGTTGAAGCTGACCTAGCAAGTAGACATTTTCATGATGACACTGAATGGTCATTAGACACTCATGTTTATAACAGCTTAATTACCAAATGGGGAAAACCTGAGATTGATCTCTTTGCATCACGCTTGAATGCAAAACTGCCCTGCTATGCAGCATGGAAACCTGACCCAAGTGCCTACTCTATTGATGCCTTTACACTTGACTGGTCTGTGTATAAACTTGTTTACTGTTTTCCACCTTTTAGTATAATTGGGAAAGTACTTCAGAAGATAATATTCGCCAAGACAACAGCAATCCTAGTTCTCCCCGACTGGCCAACACAGTTTTGGTACCCACGAGTGATGTCAATGCTAATGGCTCCTCCACACCGAATAAAGCTGCAGAAGTCAACACTGACCCTTCCCCACGATGCCAAGAAAATCCACCCCCTTTACCCCAAGCTCCAACTGATTGGCTGTCTTGTGTCAGGGAATCCCTCCAGTTACAAGGAATAACTGGGGAAACTTTGAACATCATTATTGATTCATGGAGAGAAGGTACTCAGAAGCAATACAGAACCAGCATATCTGCTTGGATAAATTACTGTAAAGAACGGAAGATCAGCATTACAACACCTTCTCTGCCAGAACTGTTGAACTTTCTAACTCTTCAGTCCAAAAGGCTAAGCTACAGTGCTCTATAGCTAGGAACCACTAGAAGTGCCCTTTCTTCATTCATCAACATTGATGGCTTCAAAGTAGGAGAACACCCTATCGTTTCACGTTTTATGTCAGGTGCCTTCAACAGGAAACCAACTTTCCCCAGATATGTGGAAACATGGAACCCTCAAATTGTCCTTAGCCACCTTAAGGACTACCCTGACGTCAAGGAAATGTCTCTGAAGCAATTGACATTGAAACTGACTATGATTTTGGCCTTAGTCACTGCACAGCGAACACAGACTCTTAAGTTGCTGTCAATTAATGACATGCAAACTAAAGCTGGCGAATATGTTTTTCAAATTACATCCATTCTTAAGCAGACAAGTGCTCATGGTGGCAGGCAAAGACACCTGCAACCTATTGTGTTGAAGAAATATGACCATGATAAAACCCTTTGCGTTTTTACATTGTTACAAGAGTATCTTATGAGAACTGTTAAGTTAAGAGGTTCATGTTCTCAACTTTTAATTTGCCACTGCAAGCCTCATGGGTCTGCATCGAAAGACACTATTTCTAGGTGGCTCAAACAGGTTATGCTTGACGCTGGAATTAATACTTCTGTTTTTAAGCCTCACTCCACCAGAAGTGCAGCCACTTCTGCTGCAAAGTCAGCTAATGTTCCTTTAGATGAAATTATGGCCACTGCTGGCTGGCGTTCAAGCTCTGTATTTGCTGTTTATTATAACAAACCACTGTTTAATGCTAGTTCTTTTGCTAACAATGTACTGGGGAAGAATTAGTGCATTGGTAATAAATGCCATGTTTACCATTTCTTTTTTAGAATGTGTACTCTTTATTTTTTGAGGGCCCTATAGAGCTCTAAAATCTCATGTGATCTCAGAATGTATGCAAATGCAAGGTAGAATTGAATAATTAAACGAGACTTACCTGTAAGTTGAAGTTTGATTGAGATTCTACCGTAGCATTTGCAGAAATGAAGAGATCACATCCCTCCCTATTTCCCCCCCTTGTATGTTACCTTATCACATCTAGTGATTATTCCTATTGTTCTATGGTGCTGCATACATCAATTCATTATTCATGTATGGGGTAGTCTACAGGACTCCTCAAAAAATATGCTTTCAAGACTGAGCTCGAAGTCACGTGACTTGCTATCTCATGTGATCTCTTCATTTCTGCAAATGCTACGGTAGAATCTCAATCAAACTTCAACTTACAGGTAAGTCTCGTTTAATTATTCAATTATCCGCGATATGCTTCTTCCCAGCAGCGCGTTTTGTTTGCACGCGAGTGGCGTGACAGGTTGCTTTTCTCGCGCGCTCGCGTGTTTTTCTCGCTCCACGGGTAAACATCCTAGGCCCTGATAAAAAACAAAGACGTCTGTGCGTATTTTCAGGAACTTTAAGAGATCGTCCAGAACAGAGGTTAATGCGAAATTACCGTATTTTTCAGTAAGTTGTCGATCGCTTTGATGTCACTGTGTGAAAGGACCTATATACAGTGGAACCTCGATTTAACGAACCTCTATGTAACGAAGTCCTCGGTATAACGAACGATATTTTTCAGCCCAGTAATAGTGTAATGTGTGGAAAAGAACCTCGATATAACGAACCCTCGATATAACGAACCAATTTCCCCAGTCCCTTGGCACTTCGTTAAATCGAGGTTCCACTGTATTTACCGGGCACGGCTGCTAAGCTTCCAACGAGGCGCCATTTTGTGTTTCAATTGCTTCAAATGTGTGCTGATCGATCGATCGGTACTGGCTATATCTCCGGGCTATCTGACAGGTAGCTAATCTGCTGAAGGTTTTTGTGTAGGCATTAATTCTATGGTAAGTGGTAATTTCTAAATTTATAGGTGGAATTGCCAAATAATCCTTAGCAACGCTGAAAATTATCTTATTTTAGCTTACATGTAGCCCTCGCAATTTTCCCTTTCGTTTACGGTCATTGCCATTTTTAAGACACTTAGAATAATTTTGAACATGCCATTGAAAGTTTTTCAACTTTTAAAAAAGAAAGAAAGGAAAAAAAAAAGACACTCACAACCGAGAATCGAAACCCGGTCCTTTCGTATGCTAATCTCTCTCCCTTACCACTACCCTGCCATGCCAATCCGACACTAATTTGACAAAATTTAAGTCTAATAAATGAGATAAAACCGAATCAGCTGCGGGAGGCAGCATTACTGGGAACAGCACATATCCCCGGGGAGGGTACTCCCTATAATGGCCTATACGTATACGGGGAGGCTCCGCCCGAAAGGGGTACCTTTTTCAGGCTTCAAGGTATATAAAACGGTAGGGATTTCACGAGCTGAAGTATATGAAAGGGTAGGGAAATCTATCATTTAGGTATCTAAAAGGGCCTTTAATTTTTGGTTAACATCTCTTCCAGTAATACTGTTCTCCCCTAATATCATTCATTAACTGCATTCCAAGGGTTTAGAAAAGGGATGTAGTGTTCTTAAGTAGGTATGCAAAAGGGGTACCATTTTTCAATAAAAGGTATATGAAAGCAGGGCTCGAAATAGCGGCCAGCCAACGGCCAAATGGCAGGCCAAATTTTAGGTTTGGCAGGTGATAATAACGATGAACTGCCAAATGGATAAAAAAATGGCAGGCCAAATTAACTGGACTGGTTTTGTGACATTTTCTTCTCCTCTTACCATGCTTGTTTACCTACCATTTCTTTCCACGAATCAATCATCCCTGATGAAAAATATCACCGGAAGGTCCCTCGACTGTAGCTCCTCCGTAAAATTTGCAGGCGCATAATGGTTTGTGGTTTTCTCATGTAATTTAACCCAGCATTTTAGGCTCCTGAGGGAGGTTTTGGGGAAGTGATTTTTCCACGGATAAAATTATGGAGGCCTGCAACCCCAATGCTCAGAACATCGAACCATACATAAACGCCCAGTATCTATGTGATCATTTCGATGAATATGGAATCAGTCTAAAAACGCCTGAGGCAGATACATCTGATAGCAACGAAGAAGGACTAATTGCCCTCAAGATCAAAGTTGTTGAGAAAGTTGTGAAGCATTTTGAGAAGGACACGCATTCAGTTAGCCCAATACGAATTAACGGAGTCGTCGGTACGCACAGTCGAATTTTGACATTTCTTCACGACCTGGAGAAGCTCGGGAATGTTCTCTTCAATGAGAGCTAAATACTAATGAAAAGGACAGATGGAGAATTAGTGGATATAACATCGATGCAACAGATTTATGACCAGGCTGTTGTTTTTGTGGCGTTTAAGGATGGTGCCTCCTAATATAGATGTATTTTTGCAGAGGTTATGACTATGGGGGAAAAGTAGACCTTAGCAAGAGTTATTGGAATCCAAAGAGAAAAATGTGGGTAACCACGCATTTTTCAGAGAAAATTGAGCTACCATAATACCAAAAAAGTGCTAAAATACAAGGAATGTATGGCAACTTCTATCCAAATTTAAACTCAATTATCTCTGAAAAATGCGTGGCTACCCCCAATTTTCTTTTTGGATTCTGATAGCCCTTGCTAAGATCTGCTTTTTCCACGTGGTCATAAACTGCGCAAAAATATTGTTGTATTAGTGAGCAAACTTGAATATCCCGAGATGCGCAGAATGTGTGCGCAGTAACAAAAGGAGGCACCGTCCTTAATTCCAATGAAGATTATTCTTCAGACATTGACACAGATAGCGATGCCAGCGGTGATACTCTGATACTTAGTGACAATGATGACTAGTCTTGAAGCTAAGCTTATGTGCCCTGGACCGTTGTTGAGTTCATTCAAACTTTAGAATGCGTAGTTAGAGGTGTTCCTGTACCTAGCTGAATAGTATTTAGAGTGTGAAGGTTTGTAACATTTTGCTTTGTTGAATTTCTAGAGTATAACATGTAAATGCTGATTGAACTCCTATAATTTCTCTTGAGGAATTCATGCCAAGTACTTAGCTTTTGAAGAAGACAAGACAAAATGGCGACTGGTTAGAAGATGTAGCAGTACAAGATTTCCTTGCCATTGACTCTGTTGTATCAAAATAATGCTCTATGTTATTCTAGTATAAATCTACTAGCGTTCTATCACTGATGCTGTTCTCTGATTGGCTACGCTACTCACTATCTATTCTGTTGTAGATAGTAGAGTGTTTTCCGCACCGGATGACCTATTTAGAACATTTTTCAATAAAAGCATGTAGTGTCTGCTATTAAGTTTTGAATGTCTAGTAGATTTATACTAAGGCAATAAGATTATTCGCTCTCGATTTCTATGCGTAATAGTTGATTCGGCCTTCGGCCTCATCAACTATCACGCGATAGAAATCTCGAGCTCATAATCTAATTGTTAAATAGAAACTAGTAAATTCCTCCACATATATTTCTTCTTGATATTAAATAAAATCACCTTCCTTGGCTTTTGGATTGAAAATTTCCTTTTTTGCAAGGGACTGGGTCGACTCCTTTTTAGAGCGTCGAAAACCATCTGGGCAGCGGCTAGGGCTGCCGAAGGCAACATGGCTACCAAAGTCGCCAAATCAGCTAGACAGACTAAGAAGTCCACACTTTTAAGCTGGGGGTTTAACGACTGGCTGGAAATTGTGGAGTCTGAGACGTGAAGCGGAAGTATTTTTGTAACAAGCATACGATGCAAGATCTGTATGAAACACGAGACAGAGCTTACAACACAAAGAAACTTCAATGCTGTATGGTGCCAGGGTACGGCTAACACCAAGTCTCACTCTGACAGGAGTGGTGGGTCAGCGGTCTGAAAATTATGAGCATGTGTGTGATTTTATTTTGTGGGAAGTTTTGTCTTATTTCATGTACTTCTTCATCTTCTTGTCAGCCAACAAATGTAATTGCTACTGAAAATCAAAACATAATACGATTTCATCAATAGCAAAAATGTCAGTAGGTGGCAGGCCAAAAAAATAAATGGCAGGTCAAAATTTATATGGCCTGGCAAAAATTAAAAAAATTGGCAGGCTATAATTTTTTTCTATTTCGAGCCCTGGAAAGGGGTACCTTTTCTGTCAAAACTGGCATATAAAAGGGTAAGGGGTTGGACCTTGGGGCAGAGCTTCCCCGTATAAAACTTTGTTGAGTGCCCCCCCCCTCCCCACCCCGGGCACATATCCCATGCAATTACTCCTAAGATTCCTAGGTCCTTGGATAGTTGTGATACCTGGTGGACTGAGCTCAATAAACAATAACAATAATAATAATACATTGTAATAATAATAATAATGATGATAATAATAATAATAATAACAACCAGAACAACAACAACAAATAATAATAATAGTGATAATAATAATAACAAATCAGACATCACTGTGGTTGAGAAAAAGCATGTTTGGCTTGTGGATGTGACAATACCACGGGTGCGTTTCTCAAAAGCCCCCAAAAACCTTTTTGCCCCGAAAAGCCATTTATAAAGATATGACCCACTCATTCAACAAAGCTGTTATTTCAACATGTCTTCAAGGAATTAGACAACAGACCAGTTGATTGAAGTTTGCCATTTTTTGCCCCAAAGAAGAGACCAGACACTGCACACCAGGATGTTAAACATGTATTTTATTATCTCACATTTCTTGCACTAATTTATTCAGTTTTTTGTGAACATATTTGATTGTTGCATTGCCAAGAGGTTTGGATTAATTATCAGTTATGATTGAAGATGAGTGTGTACACCAACAGTATCGCCTGGGTGATATGGCTATGCACATGCACAAGGTACTGGCCATGCTCCACCCCCCTTCCCCCTGGGGATGGTGTCGTGTGTGCCTTTTGCTGTCTTTTGTTGTTTATATATCTTGAACAATTCCTAAATTGTTCAAAAAAAGACTTCTGAGTTACGGTTCATTTCTGGTCTGAGACTGGGTAAAATTTTTACAAGAAACTAATAAAGTATAATAATTTATTGTTACAAAAATATTTTTTTATTACCATGGAGTGATTAGCATCAGGGATTGTGGAGCTCTTTTCAGTTTCTATATAAATGTAAGCCATTGCTGAGTATAGGAGATCATGTCTGCATCAGATATATATTCTTGCCACAGCTTACATTTCACAGATTGTTTTATTTTTAGAATACCTTAGGTGCCAAAATCATGTGCTTTCCAAATCTGTGGCCATGTGGCGAACATGCAAAGTTGTATTAACATTATACTGCAGTTTGAACTAAATATTTTCTATTTTAATGGTTGGTACCAAATTTTCTAGATTTCTAGTTGTGCCTCCATATGAAATAATCATCCTGCCCGTCAAACTATTGCCTTCTTATAAGAGAAATTAGTCAAAATAATTTCTCCTAAAACTTACCAGAAGTGAGGTAGTGCATTATAAATATTGAACAAAATATTTCACCTTCTATTTGTTACAAGAAATATTTTTGTGCTTCCACTTGTAGGTGATTTGAGCTCTGTCATTTCTACAACTTCTAATTTCCAAGCAATTGTTCAAGTGAACTCAGTGAGTACATCTTGCAAACTTGTTTATTGCTTTTCTCTTTTTGTTCAAACTGACTGATTGACTGACTGTCTGTTTGGCTGACTACCAAACTAGGACAACTCGTATATTGGCTGAGTGACAAAACTGAATGACTGACTGATAGACTGGCTGTCTGAATGACTCACTGACTATAATTAAATGAGTGACTGACTGGGTGACTTTTTTGAGTGAATGTTGAAGTGGTCAATTGAGTGATTAGTGTTGAAAGAAAAAGAGATCATTGAATGAAATAACCTTATTGCAGTAAGAAGTCACCAAATTATAGAGGTTGTGATGTGCTGGCTAAATATAAGTAACTGACTGATTGCATGGCTACGTGGCTGTCTGTTGGACTGACTGAAATGCTGCGCTGCACAGCACTGATTATAAAACTGAATCACATAATTAACTCTCTATTGTAAGTAAGATAATAAGGCAACTCTGTACTTATGTCACTGGCCACTGAACAGGCTTCTTAGTGTTGCCGTGATATAGGGAAAGGCCGCACACCATTAATTGGTGGCTAAATTGATCAGGGAGCTGAGATTGAAGTGTCGAGCGACTGAGTGGGATGCATCCTTGTCATTTCTTCTGAAGTCCCGCAGGTGTTTGCGATAGCGGCCGCCTAGTCTCCTCCCTGTTTTGCCAATGTATATAGATCTTTTTGCATAAAGCGACTGTATCATTTTTGACTCACTACCTGACAAGAAGCAATGCTGATCAGACTTCTTACAATTTTTTTGTTTCAGTATGGATTCAGAGTCTGTTGATGCAGATCCTCTACCTCATCAACTCATCGAAGAAATCTCGAGTGGAAACGTAATTGCTTTCATTGGGGCAGGTTTTTCGCGCGCCGCGAACCTTCCTTTATGGGGGGAGCTGATTGCATCAGTTGTACAGAATCCGCCGAAAGGTGCCAAGCTTCCTTCGCCAGCTGAATTGAAACTCATTCTTCGACTTGCTCAATCTTCTTCCTCCCAAAATTTGGACATGGCAGCCCAGATGGCCAGCGATTCAATTGGAGAATCTCACTTCAACGAGGGACTCAGGGCGAGACTAAAAGTGCCGAAGGTAAATCCTCTGATGCAAAAGCGGCTAGACATGTTGCTGACCATTCCTTTCTCCGGAATAGTAACGACAAACTATGACAATCTTCTTCATGGATCCAGTCTGGACTCAGACCCGCAAGGGTTTCTGCAAAAAGCCCAACGTATGTTGAGAGGCACTCCATCCAAGTTTAAACTTCTTGAACAAATTGCTTTTAAATCTACCTCCGACCAGGCCACCATTCCGATAATCAAACTCCATGGTGATGCGGAACAATCGAACAGCATCCTGGTTTGCACGCGACAGGGGTATCGTCGTCTGCTCCACAAATCTCCACAATATTCAGCATTTCTGCGAACACTGCTTGCCACGAAGACCATCCTATTTTTAGGTTTTAGTTTCACAGATGCATATCTGAGCGAGCTCATCTCTGAGGTGATGTCCATGTTCACGTCGGATGTTGGAGAACTAGAAAAACCACTTGCATATGCAATTATGGCAGACGTGGATCCAGTGCAGCGAAAGTACACCCGGCGTCACGATGGAATAGAGATCATCAGCTTCAACTCCTCTTCTGAGAAGGGATTTCGCCATTTTGATGATTATTTAGCAAAGATCCACTCGGCCACAAATCCAGAGCATTACTTCGGGAGGACTCTCCACGAACGAAGAATCATTTGGGTACACGCAGACTGGGATTCGTCTCGTGATTCCAAATACCTGTACAGGTTTCTCGAAAAAGCAAATGTCAAGGCCATGGGAAAAGCAACAGCAACATTTGCAGTTGCCACGTCGGCTGAAGAACTGATGAAGACCCTGTCCATGCAAGAGTTTGATTGTGCCATCATAGTTTACGATGGTGGAGGTCGAAAAGTTGGAGAGAAGTTGTCTGTTGAATGCCTGCGTCACATGAGAAAGCTCCCGGATTCTCCTCCTGTTCTCGTGTTTGGAGCTCGAGACAAGGATCGACAAAGGACAAGAGCTGTGATGCGGCTTGGAGCGAGAGTTTACACTGAGTGCTATTACTCACTTTTAGAAAATCTTGCGTTTGTGCTTGAGCATACCACTGCAAATCGCACGGATGCTTTCCTCTGATATGGATTCACGGATGATGGTTTGCCCTCGCGCGAACTCCACGCGCCACCCCGCCATGGCACCGACGAACTACGCGGGCTTGATTCTATGATTCGGATTCAATATTTTCCTCCAGACTATAGTATGACCAAATATGGTATAATTACAGTTAAAACGCTTCAAGCAGGTTTCTTATTATTTGAGAAGATCTTTGTTAATCTTGAGCGGATTCTATTGTTGATTGGGCGGTAAGCAGCTCTTACAAGGTCTTCTCTGATTTGCTGAGAAAACAATAGAACAAACAACAAAACAATGGACCCTAGCCCTGAAAACAATAGAGCTGCGTGATACCAAGGTCCAATGAAATTAGGAGGTTGTTAAGAGCTGCGTGGTATCTGGGGGCTTCATTTAGCGTTTAGAGTCCTTTAGAGTATGAAACTAAAAAGCGCCTGTTGATGCGCCCGCAAAAAAAGGCGACGGGACCTCAACTCAGCGGCCGACAAGCACAAAATGTTTGGATAAAACTTTTTCTTCCCGGCAAAACTTTTGAAAGCCGCTGCACTTGACGTGCGATCCCATTTCCAGATCCAGTGTGTGCGTGAGCCGATGAAAAAGCTAGAAATCCAATAACCGACATTGTGAAGAAATGAAAGTTATTCTAAATAATAAAAGGAAAGCCTGGAGTATTTTGTCTGTAGGCTTGCCTTAGGATCTTGTGTGTAAATTAAAGCAGTTGAAACTAGTAAGTCCGGATTTTTCTCTCGCTTTAGCGAATGATGTGATTTTCCTATTGGTTTGAAATGAGGCCCCGTCCACACGTATCCGTTTTCGTTTGAAAACGATTTTTTTTCTCTCAGTTTTCAAAAAACTGTTCGCGTCCACACATACCGTTTTCGAATCGTTTTCGCACGTCCACTCGAAAACGCTAATACCGGTGATGGAGCATCCGCATGGCGCCATTTTCGTCGTTTTGCTTGTCTGTCTTCGTTAGGAACCTGAAATTTGCAAGGACAGAGTGCAAAGATGTCGCAGTCAAGACAAAAACCGGGTAGATCTAAGGGCAAGAGCAAGGCTGACTCGTTTGTTCGGACAGATGACGAAGTGAAGCTGTTTCTTAAAGTTACAATCGAATTTTAAGTCTAAAACCTCGAAAAATTCGATTGGGAATCATGCCAGACAAAGAACTCCGATATTCTGGATCTTTTTGTAGCACAGTATCCTTTGCCATTTTGCATTTAGGTTTATTTTTCGCGCGGCTTTCTCGCGGGGTAATCTAGATCCAACACTGTGACGTCACCATTTTTGAAAAGTTCCGCTTTCACCGTCCACACGAAAACACGAAAACGGAGTTTTCAAAAATTCCATTCTGGAGAGCGTTTTCGGTCATCGTTTTCACCGGATACGTGTGGACGGAAGGCCAATCCGCAAAGAAATAGTTGCGTTTTCAAACGAAAAGGGATGAGGGAAGGTGTCAAAAAAGATATATTTTTTTATTTGAAGGTAAGGATTTCAAGCACTTGGGCCTGACTGGACCCTGGACAAAACTCTGAGGGTACAAACTGATGAGCGCTTGAAACGTCGAGATGAAACTGAAAACAGTTGACTTGCCCCCCCCCCCCCCCCTTTAATCCATGAGAAAACAAACGAAAGGCTGTTCGTCGCACCTTGTCCTCTGTTTGAGTAACTCGCGAAATCTGCATATTGCTGTCATTGCTGTGAACTTGGTATCTTGTAATCTCTCAAGTGTGACCATAATTTACGTGAAAAGCTGGACAGTGCGCCGGGTTTGAACGATGCCGTCAATGCGACTATATGTAAACCATAAAGCCGCCTTAAATAGGTTTCCATGTGGACGCAGGTTTCAATTCGTTCATTATTAATTATATTATTATCTTCAGACGTTCATATTTCACGCACTACTGGCGGTCCACAAAACCAGCTTTACATGTTTTGAATTGCAAATTTCACATTTTGTTGCTAGCAACGCCGGGCTCTTGGGCGCTAACACGCGGAACAGAAAAACTTTAGCTATACTGTACGCGGTAAAAATCAATCTACTAGAAAAGAAGAGATAAGAGTTCACTTAAAATGGAGAAATTGACTTTACTGACGACCAACATGGATATCTACCGGCATCCAAGACATGTACCAGGGTAAGTGACTAACAGATTGGTGACTGTGCGATAGGAAGACAAATGTCAACACTGAAATGCCTCTGACAAAACAATTAACTTCAGCCTCCAGGGTCAAATTAATTGCCAAACAAAACGCATTTTGTAGAGTATGAGAATGTTGCATTTCTGTTAGACTAACTTTAGCTACATCGCAAATTCTGTGTTAATATTTTCTCGAAGGTTTAGTTGAGAATGTGCCTTTTTTTACGTTGACAATGCTTCGAAATAAGACGCTTTACTGAATGAAAGAATATTGTAACAGTTCCTAAAATTTCGCAAAGAACATAAACGCCAGTTCTAAAGAAGATAAAATGCAATACCTATTAGAGATTTCATGAAGGAAATATAGTTTCTGGTTTCAGAGATTTCGTTAGCTATTGCTGGTGGAAATGGTCATATTTGTGGATCGAATCTTGACCATAAATGCATGCACATCACAACCACGTACATTAAAGGTTGTCTAACCTTAATATAGACTTTTTTTAATTTCTCTAGCTGGTGCTTGAAAAGTCCTCATTTCTAAAAACTGTCCCACCGAAACGGCTCTCAATAACTCGTGTGGCGCGCGTTCAACCTTAGAATCGCGAAACAAACGAGCGTGGCCGCGAGGCATGCGCTCGCGCTTCTACTAAGCGCTCTCCTTGGGCAGAACAAAGAATGGTCCATGACTGTGATAAACTTCGAAGCAGTCAATTGAGCAGCGAGGAGTGTCAGCTACGTTTGACGGTGCAGTTTGCCTTTTGATAGCTAACATTGTCTTAAAATGGGATTTAGCGACTATCATCACCAGCCAACAGTCCTTGGTTATGAGAAATTAAAGCGCAGATTCCTGGCCTGCGTAGCTGGCGGGATTGTTTGCGCAAAGTTTAAGCGGCAGAGCCGCGAAGGGAATGGGGAGAAGCAGTTTGAAATTTTCTCGCGGCCTCTGCTGCCAAAACTTTACCCCTGCATACCATACCGCCAGCTACCCAGGCTAGCGGATTTCCTGTGATTAGTTCCCTACCGACAGGCTGTCACATCCTAAGAGTCCTACCATGGTTTCCTGGTGGTACATCATATCCAAATAACATATCGTTGGCTACCGAGTTCGTGTTCGATTAGATTGCGTGTAATAATTGTTTTATTACATACATTAGACATAATTCCGGGACTTCTCCACTCGCGGGAAACGAGCTGATAATGTATTAGTAGGGAACCTATCAGGTAGCACGCCTTGCTAATATACAGGGGAGGTCTAGATGATGATGATGATGATGATGATGATGATGATGACGATGACAAAGCGGATATTTTAATAGGAGAAGCGCTCAGTACGTATAGGTGCACTGTTAACAATGGGATCCTGTAACACTAAAATCTGAAATGCTATAAAGAAAAGAAAAAACGGCTAGAATTCGAAGTTTAAATATCGGACAATAAAAAGTAAGAACAAAATTGTTCAACAGAACAAGTTAAAAAAATTTATTCTTCATTTAGTTATCTTGGATACATCCCGCGGATTAAGTACACGTATGGTGAAACGTATGGTCACGCAACCGCCCGCTGGTTCCAAGACTACCGTGCTACAGAACTCAACACAAGTAAAGAACGTATGGGGAGGGGTGGAGACAAATTTCTGCCCTTCCCAACCTACTACACAAACAACCCAGATCATGTGCTCGGCGCACGCACTAGTTCACGTGACCGCTGGCTAGCTGCACCGAAGTACAAGCTTCTTAATTTAGATGACAGAGACAGAGCTATCAAACGATATGACAAGGTATTCTGTTTGTCTGCTTGTAAGACGTACAAGGCAAAAATACTCTTAACTCTCCGAAACTCTAGCTCAGAGGAGTAATTTCCCTGTAACTGCTCGCGATGACCGTTTTTGTCGGCCAAAGTGAAAGATATAGTTTTGATCAGTCCGGGGCCTTTGGGGGGGCTAAGCAGAGAGAATAATCTTAATAGAGAGATGGTACTAATAGAAGAAAGGGGCTAAACAGAGGCAAGATGATAAGTAGATGGAGGAGACTAAATAGAGGGAATGGCAGTTGGCTGCTAAATAGAGAGAGAAGGGCTTGATACAGAGAGGCTGCTAAATAGAGGGTCAGGAGGCTATATCTAGCGAGTGGGGGTAAACAGAGAGAGGGGAATAAATAGAGAGAGGTGACTAAAAGAGTTAGGATGGTAAGTAAAGGGAGTAAGCTAAAAGACCTTTTTCACGTGGCTACTATTTGTATAAAAACAAAACATTTTGCACGTCTAGCCTCGTAGTGAAAAACTTGAGAGCGAGTTCAGACGTGCAAAAACAAAGCTTTTTATTCTCCGGGGACCCAACATGGCCGCCGCGTGACATAGGTATAGAGGTAGTAGGACATATAGAGAGGGGGCAAAGTATAGCGCGAGGGCTAAACAGAGAGAGAGAGAGGACTAAATAAAGAGAGGTGAATGGCAAATGGAAGGAGGAGGCTAAATAGAGAGTGGAGGGCATACGGGGAAGGGGCCAAATAGAGAAAGGTGGATCAACAGAAAATACGGCACTATATTCTCGCTACCTGTCACACAGTGCATGTACTTTTCATTTTATAATTGTTTTCACAGGCAGCACAGCAACATCGAGAACACTATCGAGACAGGACAGAAACAGTCCCACCCGTGAGGATATTTATTTTGCCAGAAGTATTCCATGATACCAAATGCCAGAGAATTCCAACGTAAGTATGATTCCTTGCAATTTCATCGATTTTTCTGTATTGAAGCGATAAGGAAACTGACACAAATTTACTTGTGATCAGCATTGAAGTAACTGTAAAAGGACTACGAGCAGACTCTTTTTCCGCTCGAGGGATAATCGAGCGAAACTTACACGCGAGCGAGCGCGAAAATCACCCACCGCGTGGAAACGCGACGCGTGTAGTCCTAACATATATATCTCCCCAATACGTACAGAACAAGCTAGTTCAATAAAGGATTTATTTGCGAACAGCAAAGCCTATTTCTATTAATAAGCGCACGCTACAAAGACGAAAGAAGTTAACAAACGATTCGCATAATGTCATTTTCGCAGAGATTTTTGCCAAAATTATAGGCAAGAAAGCAAGAACACAAGGTTTCGACTTTTTTCTAAAATTTTGCAAAACACGATTTAGTGAGACCATCGTAGCGGTCCGTATAGGAAAATTCGGACCGCTCAGGGAACCAATCAGAAAGCTCCTTTTCAGCGCGGAAAAGTTCAGCCACATAATATATTGCCGTTTCAACACGCGCGCGTTACGTTTCCATGCGACAGGCGACTTTTGCGTTCGCTCGCGAAAGAGAGACTGCGCGTAGTCTCAGAAACTGATTGATTTAAGTCGAGAAATGGTTTTGATTCTGTTTTTCGTATTGCTCATTAATTAGGGAGGGGAAGACAGCTAGCGAAGAAAAGGCCATAGCTTACGCCAACAAAGTCTACAGAACGATGAAGATCGAACCCCTGGCCAAATCATCCGTGGAAACACGCCGAATGCGAGATGTGTTTTTTGAGAGAAGATAGAGAATTTAATCTCTGCTTTTAAAACTGTTTTATTGTACATAGCATGTTATGTTCTCTTTATTTATTTGAGTGAGAAATTATATTAATTTTGAGAATTTGTTGAAATAAAACGAAGGTTTTTTCAGAATAAAATAGGTTGTTTTGAGATGTTAAGCGTATCACTAAGTCTGCATTCCCCTTTGACACTAAATACTCTGACACTAAATAAACTTGATTTAGAACAAAGCTATCGTAAACCCTATCTAGACGTTATTTAAATAATTGACCTGCAAGGAGTATTCTCTAAAAATGTTCAGCAACTATACTGCATTCAAGCAGGACCATAAAAATATCTAATTCCACCATCACTAAAAAATCAATCTTTTTTTAAATTCATTATAACTAATCATAATTTCTTTTCTTTTCTATTTTTCCTTTTACACCGAAATATTGTACTTCAAGGTTCGCATGAATAAATGTGGGGTAATTGCAATAAAGTACCTTCTTAGTGGTAGATGCAAGATTCACTTTCAAAACAAATAGACTCAAACCACCCATTATTGAGAGACGGGTTGCTTATTGTAAATCAAAAATTTTGAACGAAACTCAAATTAGCTTTTCCAAAATTCTTTAACATCACTTAATACAACACAACACGCACACTAACCGAACCATGATCTATGATCTATGTGGATAGAAATCTTGTTTGATATTTTGGCCATTTGTTTGTCCAAGGCTGTCTGACGTTTCAAATAGTATTTTTAGTTCTCGCCACGGGAGGGGAAAAAGAACTTATTACAGACGGGACGGGCTCTAGGTGTATCAAGAGATGTATAAGTAACATAAGTTATTGCCTTTTTCAATAACATGCAAATCCCCTACCCTCTGTAACAATCGCAAAACCCACGAACGCGAATCCCTTTAACTCCGTCAACGTCTTTGCTTCTGGAGACGCCCGTAAAACTCTACTAAAAACGTGTTTTTGTCACGCAATGATTTACCGACAACTCAACAGTGGATACACGTTTTAGCTCACAGAAAAATTAAACGCTTGACCGTATTTCCTTGTAGTCCTTGCTATTGCCAAGCACTTGACGAGATCGTCTCTGTACTCGAAAGGTATCTTGGTAACGAAAATTCGGTGACGAAATTGTGAGCCCAGTATCCAGGTTAGGTCACGTGTTGTTACCCAGCACACGTTCCGGATAAAGCGCCCGTGGCACGTGTTCTCGTTCTTCCAACTGACAGCACGCAGGATCCATTCCGGCTGCTCGCCTCGGATGCCACCTGGGAAGCCCGGATTCTGTTGTAGCGACGAGTAGAAGGCTTCGTCCGGCGAAGCTGTATCATTCAGCCAGGCCAAAAAATCAATCGCTACTCTGTTATGAAGAATAAAGTTAGCTGCCTCTCGAGTGAGGGCCACAAAGTTGGACCCCTTTTTCAGATTAATACCCCAAGGTGGAGGGTGTTTCGTCATTTCAGTCCTTCGCAATTTGTAATTCTTGTGAAATTTTCCGCCTTTGACCTTTTCCACTCTGTGGGAATATAGCATTCGGCCCCAATTATTAGCAGGAATAGGAAAGCTTTCAATGCTGTTGAAACCGTTAAGATTTGCTAGCGCGCGCACCATTTCAGCGTTCTGATAAAGAGGTAGTTCCTGTCCTGATATATGCATAAAATATTTCCACTGTACTGGGCTCTCCATTAAATCGTTCAAACAGTTGCGCTGCGCGTGAAGTGTACTAATGTGAGCCCATATAAGGTCAACGGCCTTAGTGGTGAGAAAAACGTTGTCTAGGCAACTGGTCATGGCCCACATTGCATAGCGAAACGACTCAGATGATTTCACATCCACGTGTATACAGTATACATTGTGAGGCATGTAGATGGCTTGTAAAACTTTTTCTGCTAAGTTGGCGTTTTTGAATAAAACCATCGCATAAGCGATCGGGAAGTCCTTTTCCTCTTGCGTGGGCGTAGGGTAAGGAAATTTTTCTCTCCGTACAACGTCACAATCTTTTCCTATGTAGTGAGAAAATACGTCCTGATCCGATGGCTTTTCATTGGTGCAAATCCAGTCTTCTAAAAACGATGACAGGCAGCAAGAACTTTTACTAACGATTTCTTGACATTCCGACCATGTTGTGGGATCCTAGGGATACAAAAGGTACAACAAATATTTACTGTTAAAGGCTTATCCATTGGCAAGTTGCAATGAAAGACACAGGTTATATCAACCTGTATCACTATTGATATAACGTGCTTTCTTTCAGTCAAAACAGGTTTAGCGTTCCCTCGAAGAATAAGAAGAAGATGATTCTTGCAAAAGTATTATATTGGAGACTCTCCAGAGATTTTCAAGAACGCAACGTTTAACATGGTTTAAGAGAAGACGAGTGAAAACGGCTACTTTTGAAACGCTGACAGCGTTTTCGTCAATAGACAAAAAAGCATGTAGATGAGTTCGTTTATAGATGGTATAGATGATATGGACAAGAGGGGATCTCTGAAAGAAGTATGCGCTACCGATAGAAACGACATGTAGAGAACATAGAAACGACATGTCTAGACGAAAATAATTAGAGTTGAAAATCCCCTACTTCCACTTCTGTTGGCCGAGTTCGAGAGCTGCGTTCGAGAAAGCGAAACATCCAGCGAAATAAGCGAAAACTACCGGTGGCAGGGAGGGGGAAATTTGTCCTCTCTCAAGATTTGCTCTTCGTCATATGAAAGATGACGTTTCGACACTTGAGCGATCGGCAAATCAAGGGAAAATAAGGGACTGTGAACTGACAAAAATATTTTGCCATGTTTTCGGCCAAATAAAAACGGAGACTTGAAAAAAAGAAACACACTGAATAATGTGAAGGGGTCCAAGTATACCGGACGTAATAGCCAAAACAGCGTTACCTTTCTGTTATTTTTGTAATACTGGCACATCTGCAGGCAAAAAATGTAAATTCCCACGAGGAACAGACACAGCCAGATTATATATCTTTTTGTTCTTCTTCTCATCACTTAGCTTTTTAACAATCCTACGGTTGATTTCTGTTAGGAAAAGAAAAAAAAATGAGATGATGATATTTTTTCCTTCAATTTAAGCCATCAAGCCCCTCTCCACAATACAATATATAATTCACACTATTTGCTTTGGTCATTCTTGAATTTATTACAAATGCAAAAAATGTCCAAAATTCGTGACTGATAGCAAAGTAAAACACTGCAGAAATATCTTAATTTATTTAAATGTTCGTGGCTCAATTTATTGTATGTATGATGTATTACGCTTTAAAAAAATGCCATTACTATTATTATTAGATCTAGTTATTTTATTTTTCTATGAAATGCATACCACTTAACTGAAAATATGCTCAATACAGAACTTATTTCTGGTTAGTGGAATTAAAAGAAAACGTTCTACCAAGCCAAGTAAATTGCCGTATCTTATGAAAAATACTTTTTAAGATGCGCTTTGATGGTGAGGTTCTGTTTTAGTTCCCAACGCACATTTAAAAAACTGCTTTCTTCGTCCTGGCCCGCAAATTCTATAGTTTTTTGCATCAATATTTTGGCCAAAATATTGTCAAAATGAAGCTACAAAGAGCGAAATACATGACACATTTGAAACAAAGCGCAGACGAGCTAATAAAGCAAAAATCAAGCTGGCAATAAAGCGTCAACTTATTTAATATTGCTTTCTACTGCAGGTGTACCTACAAAAGCAAGTTAGCCAATTAAAAATGGGCTACTCAATTTAATATTCTACAGTACAATAATTAAGATAACGAAGTATAACTTGAAAGTAAGCTGATTTCATTCTCAAAGTCGTAGAAAATTTTTGCTTTTAGTTCAAATGCTACATTGATAGTTTTTTGGTATTGATCGACTTCTGTTACGGGATTTTTTCCACTTCACTGAAATTTGTCCAACAAGAACTAATCAAGATTACAAATTAAATGTCAGAAGTGTCATTTCTAATAAATATTCCTTTATAAAAAAGCACCGTCAATAAGTGGATTAATCTATCGAAATAAATGGTGCGTTATATGCTGTTTTTGAGAGCATACTAAAACCCTATATGAACATTGATCAACCTACTATCTGAAATCTTGCTTTTATTAAACAATTCTCTCTAATATATATGAAAATTTGCAACACTTTTTTTTTCTAAGAAAAAATACAGTTGAGGAAAACTTTTTATGGGGACAACCTCGCGTTTTTCAACTTTCTGAGGGGGTGTTTTATTTCCTTGTGCTTCCTGAATAAACTATTATGTTTTGTTATTGTTATGTATGTTATGTTGTTATGTTATGTGTTACCTTCTGTTATGTTGTGATATTACGTTACCTTTCATCACTTAACATGTGTTCTGTGAATGGTCATGTATGTTATGATTTTTTAAGAGAATCCCTAAATAAACCTGATTTTACACTGACAGCTGAGAGAAAGGAATTGTCGATGATTAAAAACATGACAGTACAACAAAACATCATGTTTTTCCTAGGGGCTGATGACACACTCTAAGTAAAAAGCTCAAGGTGACTCGATCGAAATAAATGACGCGCTCTATCCCTCTCTAAAAACTCTAATAACATCGTCATTTCTTACTCGATTGCCTTGAAACTTTCGCATTTTACACGCAATTTCTCGAGGAATAATACGCATGTCAATATGTAGATGTACCGTTCGTTGGTTTTGCGGGATTTTACTTTTATTGAACACCACTTTGTTGATAAAATTGCCATTCTAGCAAAACTGAGCGCTAAGATTTGGTTTAAACTTCTAGAATCAGCTTATAATAACACCTTACCTTGACTCCTCAAGTTTCCGCAAAATCGTCGGAACAGAAATCCCGGCACAATTTCAGACGGACTTCAAAGTTTGGACCGCTCCAGCGCTTTCCAAATTTGAATTAAGGTGGTTCGAAAGGGTTTTAAAGTGTTAAAAACCTTTTGAAACGAGGAAAGATTACAAGTAAGTATTTCTGAGCATGTGGGCAATCTATAAATATCATGAAAATTCTTTTGTCGGGCATGAGTACTTTTTAGGCTGGTTGTGACGTCATAACCGTTACCATGACAACTCTAAAGGTTCAAAAAGAGAACCCCAAATTTCAGTTTTTTACCAATTATCCCAAAAACTAAGTCGGTGACCTACCCTTTTCATTGCATTTTTAGAAAGCTCCCAAAATTCTTTAACTTCTCCGACGGCATGGCAAAACGTTATTCAGTAGAACTTTAGTTATATCGAAAAAGCCATTTTATGAATTGCAAAAAACTTCCACTTCGTTTTCGAAATAAAGCGCGTAGAAAACTGCCCCAATTTTGACAAATCAGTCCTCGTAACTCGACATGGCCTCAGCGCTTGTTAGTTGAAAAATTAAAAATGATTCGCTGTAGACCCACTTTCTTAGTCAAATTTTATTGAATTGGGTCTGTCAAGTAAATAACTTGAACTGGTGTCATCCTTTTAGTTAAACTCAACCTCTAAGATGGACTTTAGCGAACATGCACCGTGCAGCTACAATAATAGCAGAATTCGATGATGCGAGGACAGAGAAGTTAAAAAAGAAATCAAACTTCCACAACACAGACTTTCTTCAATTTTTCACAAAACGTAGATAATCGACAAAGAAAGAGATCTGTCAAAAGAAAATATGGGGTCACCGAACATTTAAGAGAGTTAAACCCGTGCATAGATATTTAAGGTGGCTCCCTAGCGTTTCTACAAAAGTGACTATACGAACTGGCAAGACTTGCAAAAGAAGCCCTAGTTCTGTTGCCTGGCAATCTTTGTTCTTGAATTTTACCAGTAAGGTTACCAACATAATTACCCTTATTTTTCAGGTTTTGCTTCTTAGGCATAGGCCGTTGTCATGGCAACAAAGCATCTAAAGAATAACCGATATTTGCCATTAATTCGTGTTTTTTCTTAAATATTTTGATTTTTCCTCGGTGAAATTTTTTTAAACTTTCCTATTTTGTGAAAATGATTTTGACTAACATTTTGCAGGGGAAAAAATACGGGGTCGTTCAGCGGATTCACCGATATCACGTGATTCCTTATTTTTAACCATTAAACTGGATTGCTCTGACAGAATTTTTCCAAAATATGGGAAAGGTGGCGTTAGAATCTCAAAATGTGCAAAATTTAAAAAAAATTCACCGAAGGAAACGCGAGAAAATTTACTGTTAACTTTGCTTTCTTGGCTTTGCTAGCGTCATAAAATATCAGGAAAACCTAAGATTTTATGTGAGCGCGCGCAGATTACTACAGCTCGCATCATCAGCGCGCGTGCGGTCATAAAACTATAGGGAGCTACCTTAAGGACGTTCGCGCCAATTGTTTCTGCGCATCCTTACTGCGCACGCAATTCACTTCGTGATGTCATGCCACGTCATGCATTGAGCGCGCGCGCTGTTGAAGAAATGTGGAGATATATAGCGCTAGTGGGCACTTTAATATCTATGCACGGGTTTAACTCTCTTAAATGTTCGGTGACCCATATTTTCTTTTGATAGATCACTTTCTTTGTCGATTATCTACGTTTTGTGAAAAATTAAAGAAAATCTGTATTGTAGAAGTTTAATTTTTTTCAACTTTTCTGCCCTCGCATCATCGAATTCTACCATTATTGAACTGCACGGTGTTCGTTAAAGTCGATCTTAGAGGTTGAATTTAACTAAAAGGATGACACTGGTTCAAATTATTTACTTAACAGACCCACTTAAGTCAAATTTGACTAAGAAAGTGGGTCTACAGCGAATCATTTTTAATATTTTTCAACTAACAAGCACTGAGGCCATGTCGAGTTACGAGGGCCGATTTGTCAAAATTGGGGTAGTTTTTGACGCGCTTTATTTCGAAAACGAAGTCGGTGACCCCCCAATTTTTTTCCATTTCTGACATAGGTAACTCATTATCTGACTGTAGCCAAAGTATGAAAAAAATCTGTATTGTAGAAGTTTTTCGCGCGAACGTCCTTAAGTGCCCACTAGCGCTATATATTTCTGCATTTCTTCAACAACGCGCGCGCTCAATGCATGACCGTAAATGCAAGCGGGCTCTGGGGACGAGATTGATCGCGAAGAAGTGAATTGCGTGCGCAGTAAGGATGCGCAGAAACAATTAGCGCGAACGTCCTTAAAAGCCTGACAACTCCAGATAAATCCTCCAGATAAAGTAAGTTCAATGTATCGCTATAGTTAGTTCCAAACCGCATTTGGCTATCCGGAACTATGAAAAAGTTTGGGCGCCTATTATAAACTCATTTTTGCTTCAAAATATAACAAAATCGCCAAATTCACGTTTTTCTGAATTATATGAAAACTAACCGGACGAATTGAATAAAACTACCGGAACATGAAACTGAATCTTTCACACATACTTTGCACTATTTTATGTTGCTGGAGCGGTCTTCATTTGGACAATATATTTTTTTAAAGTGATGCACTATCGAAACTCTGTTCTGTATACGGCTTTGTTGTTATCTGAATTCTATAGTACCCCCATGCAAATTTCCTTGTATTTGATGAGAATTTGAGGAATTTACACTATAGCGATACATTGAACTTACGTTATCTGGAGTTGTCAGGCTCTTAAGTCAAATTTGGAAAGCGCTGGAGCGGCCCATACTTTGAAGTCCACCTGGGGTGGCACGCAAAACCACCGAACAGTACATCTACATATTGACATACGTATTATTCCTCGATAAATTGCAGGTAAAATGCGAACGTTTCAAGGCAATCGAGTAAGAAATGACGATGTTATTAGAGTTTTCAGAGAGGCGTAGAGCGCGTCATTTATTTCGATGGAGTCGCCTTAATGAGAGACATGCAAAAAGGCAATTCTGTCGTGACTATAACTGAGTTAAGTTTATAAATTTGTTGTGACCAGTTGTTATATGTGTGCCATTTGCCACTACAATAGTTGGCACTGACTTGGTCGACAATGTTTTTTGTGTTGGGAAAAGCTCACACTACATGTACTTATGAGTGAAAGTTTGACAAACAAGTTGTTTACTTTCAACCAATCAAGGCAAATTGTGCATGGTAAAACCTAGTGGATCACGGTTCACGACTGTCATTTGTTAAGCCGGCACGAGTGGCTTTTATAATATGGCTGGCTACGACAGTGAAGATCAGGCTGGTTATTTGAAGGCTGAAAATGACTTTAGACGCAACGTACAGGGAAGGAAGAATTTCTTTAGTTTATGACAGGGTAACGTTCCCCCAGACGTCGGTAAAGCTTAATGACACTGTCTTGCAGTCACAACTGACAGAGTTTAACTCAGTTTCCAACGTGGAACGAGGTGACATGAATTTACTACAGTTAACTCCCTCCTTGGTGGAGGGGGAAAGGGGGGCGGGAGACTGGGAGAAAAGGGGACGGGAGGTGTTTGAGAGGCGGGAGAAGAGGGGGCGGGAAGCGGGAGAAAAGGGGAAAAATTGCCCAACATTGCACAATATTTCACAACCGAAAAATGCAAAGAGGCGGGACCCAACAAATTAAAGGCGGGAGCCGGGATTAATGGGTACGGGAAACGGGAAGTTTAAATGCCCCTGTCCCACCCCCCTCCTTGTAGGGATGCTTGTCCATTACAAGGTCCTCCCCCTCAGCGTTATGTTAGTTTTTCCCAACAGTTCACTGGTAACCATTTAACACCTGGGCCAGGAGAGAGAAACAACGTGAAGTATTTAAAAAGCTACTTGTCAACATGATGCCGGGACCAGCAGGCTTGAATCCCCAGGCCTTTGGTCTTTTGGTTGAAAGTCCTATAGCAAGTCACTAAACCATTGTGACACCTTCCAAAATTAAAACAAGCCTCATGCCGGTTGTTGTTGCTGTTGTTTTTTACCAAAACCTTTAATTGCCAGTCAGGTAACACTTTGTTTAGACATCAGACAGTCTGCCCACCAAGCCAAGCAACTGAGCACAAGTTATTGCATCAGCCCATTATACCAATATTCTCAGTTAGATGAATTGAAATAGAGTGGGCAGATAGAAAATGCATTTAATTGCTATCAAAGGTTACTGTTTACTGTTGCAGAAATATCTATACCTCCCCCATGGAGGGATTTTGAGTTTAATCCCCCCCACCCCTTTAGAAATTCCAGATAAGCTATATACTTTTCTTTAAAAATTTGGGCGTTTGAGATTCCCCACCCTGTTGCAACTTCCAATGACCACGAGTGGGTTAGGTATGGATGTTTTCTGGAAGCACACAATTACACTCCGGTTGTCAGAAGACCAGTAACTGCTCACAGAGGGATTTATGCTAAGGAATTGTACAGGCAAAGTGACTTCACAACATGGATGCAAAGAAGAGTCTACATTACTCTGGAATTTAAAAACCTCAATGGACCGATTACGAGCTGGGCTGGCCTGGTTAGCTGAGATGACTTGTCAATAAGGGAGGCAAGCCAACTCCACAGCAGCAAAATGTGCATCTGCCATGTGAACAATGGCTTCGACAAGGAGAGAGCAATTCTTAAAAGTGATTTTAATTTCAGTGACCCACAAATTAGTGGATTCTTTTTCAGTTTCATGTCACTTAATTGAACGCTTTGCCTCTACTGCCTTTACTGTGAGCCATTGTTCTATTTTGAGCTTTACAAGAAAGTGGGGGCCTCAGGCCAGTCCGGCTGGCCCCTGAACAATTTTTTTTAAGCAAGAAAACTTGTAAAGCAAAAAAACAAGACTTTTAACAATGCTTTGGAAAACATAACGAAAGTTTACAAAAACCAACAAAAAAGCCTAAAAATAAAGAAGAAAAAACTAAACAGCACTACAATACAAAATTGACAAATTACATCTGCAAACATGAAAAGAAGTTTACATAAGTGGCTCCTTACTTAACATTAACATAACAAAAAAAAAAGCTTGGAAAGAAAAAAAAGGATACAAAAGAAAACCAATTTATAATATTTTTTTTGGACAGACTGTATGTATGTACAAGGACGGAGTGGATCTTTCCAGTTAAATAAGAAAAAAATTAATCAACTGAACTTCTCGATTTTACACTTAAAGTTGGTCTGACTTATTAATAAATTCAGATAAAGTAATGGAACCATCATTTAGCTTGCTTGAGTAGACGTAATACTTCGTGATAACCCTGTCTCGTAGCAGAGTATTGCTCCGTTATTTAAAAAAAATTAAACCACTCCACGGCTTGGCTTACAAAGGACTTAGTGAATTGGCAGTCAATGAAGGTATGTTCCATGGAGTCTAATTCTCCACAGTATGAGCAATCACTATTACTTTTGATGCCATACCGACACAATTCCTTTTTAGTGACTAGAATTCAGTGGAGGAACTTGAATTGAAATTCTCTTGGCTTATTTTCTTTGGACAATTTTGGAACAGCCTTAAAAAATTCACTCCAAGAATCTCCAACAGTTGGACATGTTTTGCTCCATCTTTTTGTGCCAGTTGGAGACAAGAAATGTAATTTGCTATTTAATAGGCGATAGAAATCCTTTGATCTTAATTTCGCCAGGTCTAACTCAGTATCCCGGCCTATCTAGTTGAAATAATGTAGAACCTTCAATATAGTTTGCCCCTGGTATATTGCCTGCATCTCTTGTTTTATTTAACAAATGACTTGGGATAGAGGTCAAAATTTGGTAATACTGGAGAAAGTTTGTTTTACAAGGATACTTAGAAATAAATTCCTGGAAAGAGAGAGATTGCTCTGATTCATTTAACAGATCCTTTACCGAGGCAACGCCTTTGGAAAACCACTCTTTAAAAAGCACTGGTTTACCATCCACTAAAATTTCCCTATTGTTGAACAAGCAACTTTCTTTATCATAGTTCTAGCGATAAAGAGATTTAAGTTCGTCAAAGAAAGTGAGATTTTTTGTCCTTATAAAACTTTGGCAAGCCCTGCACGAAAGTATTTGGTATGGAAGTTACACCATGTGAGAAAATTAAGACCCCCACATCCTTTAAAAAGTGTTCGGGGACAGTTTTCCAATTCCTTTTGCTCTTTTCTGGCAGTCTTGGTATCCAGGCTAGCCGCCTTAAGTCCTTAGTCATTATTTCAAAATCTATCATAAGAAAGCCACCTTTTTTGAAATTTTGGTAGATGACATCACGTTTAATTTTATCTCTTTTGTTCTTCCAAAGAAACTTGAAAAATCTGCTTTTGACGTTGGCTGTGGTGTCATTGGGAATATTGGTTTTACATGCTGAATAGACCAAGGATGACAACCCTAACAATTTTACAATTAACACTTTTCCATATCATGTCAGCCTTCTAGAATTCCACATATCTGATTTTGACTGCATTTTTTGTCTTTTAAGATTGAAGTTGAATTTCTCATTTCCCTTTTCGTCATAGGACAAGTAAATCCCTAGGATTTTGGTTGGTTCTCGCACCCATTTCGTCTGCATTGGTTGAGTTTTATTTGCAGACCACCTTCCCAGCCAGATAGCCTTCGTCTTTTCTATATTAAGTTGTAAGCCTAAATTACTACTAAAAGTTCTGATCCTGAGCCGTATGTTGTTTGATAAGATTTCTGCTGTCAAAATAAATAAATATGGGGAGAGAGGGCATCCTTGTCTCACTCCTCTTGAGGGTTTGAACCAGTTAGTCAAATATCCTTTGTTTACTACTGCACTCTCGATATCAGTGTAAAACACATGAATCCATTTCAATACTCCCTCACCAAAATTGCATTGCTTTTAAAGCTGCCTGAATGCACGACCATTCAAGTGAGTCAAATGCCTTCTGAAAATCTACTGAGATTAAGACACCAGTGCCATTTTGTTTTTTGTTTCTTCCATAATATCATGAATCAATCTAATGTTTTCTCCAATGTATCTTCCCCTGATGAAGCCGGTTTGGTTAGAGTGGACAAGTTTAGTTAAAGTTGGTTCTCTTTTTTTAGCGATAGCTTTTGATGCGATTTTGTAGTCGACATTCAATAGCACTATTGGTTTCCAATTCTGTAAAATAATGTGTTAATGGTGCGTCATCCTTGGGTAACAAAGTGATCGCACCTCTGCGATGAGAGATTGAGAGTTGTCCAACATCGTAAGCTGTATTTAGACTGACAGTCCACTTGGTCATGACCTACCAAGTCAAAGAAGTGTTTATTAAATTGGGCTGTAAAACCGTCTTCACCTGGAGTGTTTCCATTTGGAAAGGTCTCTAATTATTTTCTTACATTCTTCAAAGGTCAAGTATCCCTCTAACTCTTCTCTTTCTTGGAACGAAAGTTTAAGTTTGGAATTTCTACATTCTAATTAGTAAATGTTTCAAAGCTTTGCTGTGGGTTAGTAACTTTTCAGCTGTATAGGTATTCATAGTACGCTTCAATCTTCTCCAAAATTTGTTTGTCATCCTTGATCAGTGACCCATTTTCGCTTTCTATTTCAGTAATGACCTTTCTGTTGTAGTTTCTTTTCTCCAGGTTAAAGAAATATTTTGTCGCTTTTTCTCCATTTTCAACCCATTTACACTTTGAACTCAAAATCGCGGCTTTGCCTTTCTCATCGTATAACAATTTGAGCTCATTCTTAAGCTCTTCATATTGCTTTAACTCTGAGTTCACATCTTCTAGGTTTCTACTGTTGCAAATCTTTTGGTCCAAGTCATCCAGTTGCTCTTTAATTTCCACTTCACGACTCCTTGACACTTTCGCCCTTTCTTTTAGCAAAGGAAATTGTAACATTCCTTATTTCTATTTTAAGCATTTCCCAGAAGAGACGCTTGTCTTGAATATAATTTAGTTTTTCGCGGAACTTTAGATACAATTCTCGAATTTCAGCACTATAGTCCTCAGTTAATAATGGCCCCCTGAACAATATTGTACACATGGAAGAATCTTAGCCTCCTGACTAACAAGCTTAAGATTTTTTCGTGTAAATTTGCAAGCATGATTTTGATGTGATGTTTGACTGACTGAACAGTCTAATCTACACTTCACACACCTGTTTAGTACAGAAACCCATTTTAGGGAATATTTCCTTGATGCTAGCCTATAAGTTTTCCACCAAATCGACCCACTTAATATGGAGATACCATTAATGGGGCCCTGCCAGGATAAATTCCAACAAGTGACATGGGGAAAAAAGTAACAGCAGCACTTCAAGTGAAAGTGTGACACATCAACAAATGTGCTGGAGAAAATACCAACAGCAACTTGCAACTCAGCTTGTTTATAAGCCCTCTGAATGAGTGACACACAAGGCATTTTGAAATGGACAGTTGTAAACAACACATGAGCCTTTCCGTCCCCTCCCCCCTTTTCCCATCCTAGCAGGGACTCTTTTATATGGACATATTTTTTGGTCACAAATGTGTCCCTTACATACATGTAGCAGTTTTCAACTCAACAAATTGTAAACAGCACTTTTTCACAAGACCATTTTTGCATGGTAACAGGGGAGAGGACCTTAATCGACCCAAGTAAAACAAACCACTTACTGTACAAGTAGATCTAACTATGCATGTTTGGAGCCACAACCATAGAATACAGGGCCATTTTTGAAGTACTGTCACTGATGTGGCTCAGTGGCTCTTCAGTTGAAGTCTGATGCCAGTATAAGAAATATATAATATCAAAGATTTTAGATCAAAGATTTGAGGACAAGGTAGATGTCCAACTGAAAGGTCTACAGCACAAACAGGCATATTTTGTCATAGCTCCGCAGCTAGTCAGTGGACTTTAATTGGCTAAAAGAACGAGGAAGGTGTATATTATATTCGCTCCATGGCTCAGTGGCTCTTCGATGATTTTATATTGGATTAAAGAATGAGACAGTGATTGTCTGCAATTAATTATACGATATATATTAAATATTCATTTTGCATTATCATGTGCGCTCTTAATTTGAACAAGAAATTCTGAAGAATTTACAGGCGGAGGAAAGTCTTTAGTTAATGGGAAAATGACAATGGCCCGCCGAGACTGACAGCCTCGTGAATTTTGTCCAATTTCTCCCACTTCCACGCCTCGCTTGCCATCCAGCCTCGGGCAAATGAAAGGTAGACAATTTTCAAAGGTCTGTGCCAAAATTCATTGCAATCGCAATTGCAAGTAGAGATGATGAAAGCTACCATGTTACAATTCACCTAGAGAACACACTTCAGATTCGTGGTTGATTTGTTTCTTCAATGGTTTTATATTGGATTAAAGAATGAGTCAGTGATTGTCTGCAAGTAATTATAATGTGCGCTCTTAATTTGAATGAGTGAATGAATTGAACATTAAGTTGGGAACATAACCTTTGACATTGCAAGTAGAGATAATGAAGGCTATCATGTTAAAATCCACCTAGAGGACACACTTCAGGAGATTCGTGGTTGATTTGTTTCTTAATCAATACCCAGGTTCAATATCGTAACTTGGGATACACACTATATACAGAACACACTTAACTTCCTATCTCGTGCAATTTAAAGAAAAACCTTCTTTCAAACCACGAATGGCTTCCATACATTTGTAAAGAAACGGCGCGCACGAATTCTGTATTTTTGCCACGCGTACGTACATGCGTTTTAAATTTTTTCGCAACTCTGACATCGTTTGAGGTGCGGCAACAACAGAAACACTATTAATAGGAAAATAAAGCTTAAAACTTGGTTAAAAAGTGTGAGAAAAACTGATATCCAGTTATTATAGATATCTTACCTGGAATCGGCGAATATTTTTAAACCATATGCAGACGGCCGCAATCTCAGGATAGAGTCGATTTGAAGTTAATTACGACGCTTTCTACAAATGGTGTCGCAAAAGCCTCTAGATTTGAGCCACGTTTAGCTGAAAATCCATCTCTTTGTACAGTTTTAGAAGCCGATAGAGGCGTATGATATTGACAGGTTATTAAACAATGAAAAAAAGAGCTGTCGGAAGAGCGAAATCCGCATGGTAATTGCTCAATTCACGCAGAACTACCCAGCAACTGCAACACCCTGGGGACGAGGTTGCAGGAACTGTGATTCTAACATTCGATCCAGGCCGCCCGTGACATGACCGGAAGTGACGACATAAAGGTGGAACTTCCTCAGTAAATCCCTAGATTTACGAATCCTGAATGGTAGATGCAAAGGCGACTCGCTTGGACAAATAACTTTCCATGGAAACCAAGGCTCAAGTACGGTTGATTATATTATTGCCAGTCATGAAATTCTGTATCTTTTCGAAACTTTAGTAATCCGTCAGCCAACACAATTTTCAGATCATTGCCAATTAATCACATGGATAAAAATTGACTCGTCATTATTAACAAGTGATGAGGAAATTCTTGAAGATGACTTCCTCAACCTTCCAAGACAGTTTAAATGGTCCACAGACTCTAAGGACTCTTTTATTTCTGCACTAAATTCCGTTGAGATAAAGCAACTTATTCATGATTTTGAACTTTTAAATTTTGAGCATGTAGGGGATATCAACATCCTCGTTGAGAAATTTGTGAATATATTAGAAACTGCTGCAAAGCAATCGTTAAAAATTGTAAAACAGAACAAAAAATCAAAACGTAACTCCCAAATTTGGTTTGATAACGAGTGTAATCGCGCCAGGAAAAATTTACATCGCCTTTCCCATAGAACGCATAAAAATCCTTTGGATGAACAAACCCGACTCGACTATCTCTCATCAAGAAGCCAATACAAACAGTTACTACGAAAGAAAAAACTCCAACACCGAGATAATAAAATTGATGAACTAATTAAAACTAGAGATCCACTGAAATTTTGGACCAATCTGAAATCTCTTTCGAATCAAAAACAAATCTCACTTGACTCAACTATTCCTATGCACAAACTGTATAATCACTTTCAGCAATTACATTCAACACCAAATGCAAATCTACTCAAGAAACAAGAGGAAATAATCAAAGAGTTAGAACACAAAAAAACAACACTATCGCAGCTTAATAACCTAGATAAACCTTTCTCTGAGAAAGAAGTTAAACAATCAAGCAAAATGCTTAAAAATAAGAAAGCAGCTGGTCTTGATCGAATAAGGAACGAAATGTTGAAAAGCGGAGCTCATTATTTGACAACTTCTTTAACAAAATTATTCAATTTCATACTTAGCAAAGGAACATATCCAGATTCATGGTCTACTGGGCTTATAACTTCTATCTTCAAATCAGGGAATAAATCTGATCCCTCAAATTATAGAGGCATTTGTGTCACTAGTTGCTTAGGCAAATTATTTTCCGTTGTCTTAAATAATAGATTACTTACCTACCTCCAAGACCACAATTTAATACATTCCTCTCAAATTGGTTTCCTCAAAGGTTTCCGAACATCAGATCACATCTTCTCGCTAAGGACACTTATTGATAAATACGTGACTAATGCAAACAAGGGAAAATTATTCTCCTGCTTTGTAGATTTTCAAAAAGCCTTTGATTCTATTTGGCATGATGGTTTGCTACACAAATTATTGTCCAAAAACATAGGTGGACAGTTTTATCATTTAATTTCTGATATGTACTCAACGACTAAATGTGCTGTCAAAAATGGTAACAAGAGAAGTTCCTTCTTCGATTACAACAGAGGTGTGCGACAAGGGTGTATCCTCTCCCCTTTATTGTTCAATTTATATCTAGATGAATTTCCACACTTGCTAGAATCTTCACGTGACACAGATTCAATTACTTTACTAAATGGACTCCCTGTTAACTGTTTATTCTATGCAGATGATCTAATATTGATATCAAGAAGTGCCGCTGGTCTTCAAAAGCAACTAAACATCCTCCAAGATTATAGCGAGAAATGGTTACTAAAAATTAATCTTAAAAAGACAAAAACATTAATTTTCCAAAAACAAAACCGAAAATCAACACGTGATAAGTTCTCTTTCTTTTTAAATGGAATTCCAATTGATAAAGCCTCACAATACAGTTATCTCGGCATTACCTTCAACACAAATGGAAGTTTTGCTAATTCCAAAAAAGTTCTGGTCGAAAAAGCCAGAAGATCGATATTTGCTTCGAAACGTTATCTTGACTTTAATAAACTACCCATCAAAACGTGTAATAAACTATTTGATACTTTATTTCTTCCCATCCTTTTATACGGTTCCGAAATTTGGGGAGCTTACGATAGTATCAACTTCAAAAAATGGGAAAAAGACTCAGTAGAAAGACAAGATACACAATTCTACAAATGCTTTCTTGGCCTTAATAGAAGAGCACCTAATGTGGTAGCCCGCAATGAAACTGGACGACTCCCTCTTAAGTTGAATATCTTATTAAGAATAATTAAATTTTGGATACATCTTGAATCTCTCCCAGAAAACAGTATTGTCAAACAATGCTTAATCATTTCCAATCAATTGGCAAATGAAACAAAACCCTCTTTCATGTTAACAGTTAATGAAATTATTCATAATTATCTAGACATTCAAAAACAATCGCATAGCAAAACAATTCAAAATAATAATAATATACCAACAATCAAACATAATTTACAAAAAATAAAATGCCACATCACAACCAGTTTAAAAAGACACCAACTGGAGTTAATCCGCTCTAATAAGAAGTTATGCTTCTACTCTATATTTAAAACAGATGTTAGTAGATCTGATTATTTAGAACAAGTGAAGAATCAAAAGCATAGACGAGCTGTAGCTAAACTACGATCAGGCAATCACAGTCTTCGAATCGAATCTGGGCGACATTGTATACCTAAATTACCCGAATCTCTTAGAATTTGTCAATATTGTCACTCTAATCAAATAGAGGATGAAATCCATTTCCTATTTCATTGTGATCGCTATAGAACTATTAGGCAACAAATAACAAGTGATATTGTACTTAAATATCCATTAGTTAATGTTCTGAACGATACTGATAAAATTATTTTCTTGTTTAATAATGTTGATTCTTTCATCTGTAAGAAACTAGGTTATTATATCTATGAAGCATTACGTATAAGAGAAACTTGTAATCCTATTTAGTTTATTGTTAGAGTATGTAAATCCTTATATTGTTATCCTAGGTAATACCATTTTATATGGGAATACCAATAAATTGTTGTTGTTGTTGGGTGTTACTGCGTGTATTGCGTTATTTGCCGTTAATATTTTGCCCCCAAATATCACGACCCACGGCTCATATGAGCCACCTTATTCTCATATAAACTAGGGCATGTTTTCTCCCGGAGAGTGAACACACGATTTTCGTCATTTACTTCAGAAAAAGAAGAAAGGATTAACCGACTTAGGATTTGAATATTTAAAAAAAGGCCAAGTAACACAGGTCATTCAGGGGGCATTTTTAGCTGATGACGTCATCGGCTAACGCTATAGCCTAAAAGAGCGGCGGTATCTGTCTTCTGTGGGGCCGGGAGGTACCATGTGAGATTTTGGGAGGAGTGTGCCACCGGGACACTGAAACCCTTACCTTATCAGCGGCACAAACTCTAGCCTGAGAAAACAGCCGACGTTTCTCGAGGTCGCCACTTGAGCCCTCGCAAAACGACGTCTAAGTAACGAGCACAGAAATTCCATACTGATGACGTGTACTACCAGATCTTGGTAATGCTTCTGATCGGTTTTGCCGCGAAGGAAGTTTCTTTCAACCAATCAGAAGCACTACTATACCAAGATCTGGGTAGTGCACGTCATCAGTATAGAATTTCTGCGCTCGTTACTCAGACGTCGTTTTGCGAGGGCTCAAGTGGCGACCTCGCGAAACGTCGGCTTTTTTCTCAGGCTACGCAAACTCATACATCTTGATTTATACAGACTGCATCGCTTCCCAGCCCGGGGGGGAGGGGATACTGTGTGAGTTTTTGGGTGGGTGTGAGCTGTTGGGACTCTAAAAATCCTTGCCCTGTGCCGTAAACAGCAGCACATACCCCGTATGGCGTAAAAGTGGAAGAACCTCCCCCGGGCTGTAAAGTGTTTGCATTTGATCGCCAGCAACTAGGAAATGTTTAAATTTTGCTTCGATTGCGCTGTTTTGTGACTCGACTGTTTGGTAGGATTTTATCTGCGTTGCAGTACTGCAACGTGATACAATTTCCCGAACAAGCACACCAGAACTTATACACAAGACCGACGGGACCGCATTGAACGCAGTCTTTGTAGCAGAATAGTTTGATTTCCAACCAGCTTGTCTGAGTCAATTTGGCAACAAAGCGAGAAGGCATTTCTGACGACTTTAGTCTACAGGAAAATAATGCGGTAAAGCCGCGGCTGCACGAGCGATTTTTTGCTTGCGATGGTGATGCGATTTTTTTGAAATTGTCGCGTCGCCAGCGCGCAGCGAAAATCGCAAGTGTAGCCACCCTATGACAAAGACCGTGATTTTGTCGCAAAAAATTCAACTCATTGAATTTCTCGCGATTTTTTTCTGCGACTTTTTCATGTGTCGCATCATCTGTGCGAGGGTGGCTACACATGCAATATTCACCGCGCGCTGGCGACACGACAATTTTCCAAAATATCGCATCACCATCGCAAGCAAAAAATCGCTCGTGTAGCCGCGGCTTAGCAGTCGTGTTTGTAAATGCTAGTTTTAGCCGATTTCGAATGAAAATTAAATTTTGTGGATACAGGAAACGAACATTTGATGAAAGGTTGCTGTTTTGACAAACAGCATAACCCGAGAAATTTAAACCGTAGTAACGTGAGACACGTGTCACGTAAAACATGCGGAACGTCACAATACCCTAACTAAAGGTGACTGTCCATAATCTCTGCAACAACTACTGCTTACATTTTATTTTCTGAAGCAAAATTATTAAATCTCCTCTAATCTCCGTTTATGCATGCAATGTTTTTCGAAAGCGAGTTTAAATAATTAATACTCGTTTTAGTTTATGTTGACTTTCAAGGAAAGGGAAACGAAGAGTTTTATTCAGTTCGCGTGCAAGTTTCATGTCACGCTATAATTAACTGTCACGTAATCACGCTCCTCGTTTCCCGGTTTTATGGTGGATAACCGCAAGTTTTTTCTTGGGGGGGAGGGATAGGGACGGTGTGTTGAGGGTTAAGGGTGGGTAGACTACGAGCAGTCTCTCTTTCCGCTCAGGGATAGTCGAAAACAACGAACAAGCGAGCGAGCGGGCGCGAACATCGCCTGCCGCGTTGTAAAGTGACGCGCGTGTCGAGCTGCTAGTGTAATGAGCTCGACACGCGCGTCACATTTCAACGCGCTAGGCGATGCTCGCGCCTGCTCGCTTGTTCCTTTCCTTCGACTATCCGTGAGCGGAAAGAGAGACTGCTCGTAGTTTATAGGGTGGGTGTCGTGATAAACGTTACCATTTCGTGAAACAAAACGTCATCGGCTCTGCGCGCATTGCGTGCCTATGTTTGGGTAACCAGTTCTCGCGCAACAGCGTTGTGCCGCAAGTTGAGATTGTCCTGATTGTTTGTTCAGTTGCAATACTCGTCTTACTTTTCCACATTCCTTGGGCAACAAATTTTCATGTTGCAGAAAGGCAAACTAGAAGCGAAGTCTCTTTTGTGCAATAATTTGTTGTGCGAGGAGGAAGTCAGTACCCGTAACAAACTGAATCTCAACTCACGACGCAACGCTGTTGCACCACAGGTTTACCATCCTCTGCTTGTGTTGCAGACCTGTGCTAGCTGAATATAATGGCACTTCGGTTGTGTACAAAGGATTTTGTGAATACGATAATTACGGCTTTTTGAACGGATGAAAGTGAAATAAAAACGCTTAGAAACATGAACACTGTGTAATGTATGTTATTATGTGCTTGGTTTGTCGATTTAAAGCTCCGGGAGGCGGTTTTAGAAACTTGAAGTTTGACCTACTCTATAAATGTGTATATACTCACAAGGCCTGCAGCTTCAAGAACCTCAAATTTCCGACCGGCTTGGAATTTCGCCAGAATTAATTCACTCAACCTTGTGCCTTTGACAAGAGAATCCCGGTTTCCGAAAGAACAGTCTTTGTAGTTTGATTTGGCCTGATGTTGACTCATTCGAGTCCGCGAACTGACCTTTAAAATCCAGCACAAACTTTCGAATCTGATGGAAAATTTGTTTCTGGCTATGATCTGCACAAGTTGCCTACTCAAAGGCATCTCAGGAATGCAGTTTTCGATGCAAATTTGAACTCGCGAGTCCCAGTGCTGCCACGCATCGCAGCGCAACACTATGGTGATAAAAATAAATTAAAATGGTGAAATAAATTTTACTATTTCGTACATTTTGCACGTGTTTCTCGTGTGCCAAACAAGCCGCTTAGGACTCGCGAGTTAAAATTTGCAACGAAAACTGCATTCCTTAGATGCCTTTGAGTAGGCAACTTGTGCAGATCATAGGCAGAAACAGATTTTCCACCAGATTCGAAAGTTTGTGCTGGATATTTAGGGTAAGTCCGAGGACTCGAATGAGTCAAAATCAGGCCATAGGAAGCCCAAGCATAATATTTGAATATCATTAAAAATGGCGTTTCAAAATATAAGTCTTTGTATGGGATTTCGAAGCGAACATTTTGAGCAATACATAACAACGAACTAACTGAATAAAGTTCATGAAATATTACATGGTGTTGTTTGCTATCCTTACATAGCATTTTGAGCAATTTTAGGTCCATTTACTTAACTGTGTTAGTACGTGTATAATACATTGACAAGCTTGTCAATGTATTATACACGTACTAACACAGTTAAGTAAATGGACCTAAAATTGCTCAAAATGCGTTGTACGGATAGCAAACAACACCATGTAATGTTTCATGAACTTTATTCAGTTAGTTTGCTGTTATGTATTGCTCAAAATGTTCGCTTCGAAATCCCATACAAAGTCTTATATTTTGAAACGCCATTTTTAATAATATTCAAATATTATGCTTGGGTGTCCTGTGATCAGGCCAAATCAAACTACAAAGACTGTTCTTTCGAAAATCGGGATTCTTTTGTCAAAGGCACAAGGTTAAGTGTATTAATTTTGGCGAAATCCCAAGCCAGTCGGAAATTTGGGGTTCTTGAAGTTACATGCCTTGTGAGTATATATATATTTATAGAGTAGGTCAAACTTCAAGTTTCTAAAACCGCCTCCCAGAGCTTTAAATCGACAAACCAAGCACATAATAACATGCGTTAACACAGTGTTCATGTTTCTAAGCCTTTTTATTTGACTTTCTTCCGTTTAAAAAGCCGTAATTATCGTATTCACAAAATCCTTTGTACATAACCGAAGGGGCATTAATATTCAGCTAGGACAGGTCCGCAACACAAACAGAGGTTGGTAAGCCTGTGGTTGCACGTGACAAGTTGTACGAAAATATTGGTCGTATAAATTCTCAAAAAGGGAACAAAAAATAATTTATCTTAGTGAGAAGCTCACCACGTGATAACCTTCCAATTTGAGCGAGACCTAAGTTTCGATTAGGTACGAAGCCTGCGATGTACCGCCCAAGTTCCACTCTCCAAGTTCTACTCTAGTGCATCACACGCGAGGATCACGCGCGGTGGCAAATCACGTCATGTAAGAGGTACTAAAACAGGCAGATGATTCACACAATCCCGTCAGGCAGTAGAAAGCAACGGGAAAAAAGAGACAGAATTGTAGGTTCTTCGTATTAGTTTCCAAAATGTTTGCCGGTGTTTCTGGACCTCAGCCCTCTCAGCAAGGTTTGTGTCTCATGCAGTTCTCATTTATTTGCAATCTCACTTGGTTGGTAGCTCAGGCTAGGCCGGCTAGCTGTAGAAATTGTATTTTTACGCACGGGAACGTACGTTCCGTGGCTATGTTGAATTATGCGTTGAACTTAGTGAGTTTTAAAGTTTAGATGTTACAGCTTTATGTTACGTACACAAGTGTTTGTCTGTTTTATTGAACATTTTGCTCTTTTCATGTTCATACAGCGATGAGGCCGGAATTGTATGAGGTAAGAATGTAAGTTTTTGTATGTAGTACAGGTCTGACGTCAGTGTCTTGCAATAATATTTTAGCAAAGTCTAAGGTTTCTCTCTAGGACTACATGTAGCTTTTTGCTCAAAAATCTTGTCAATCCCAGTCGCCAAATAATGTGGAGACAATTTTATGTTGGGGAACTTGCGCTGACTTGCATGCAACTGCACTAAATTGCAGTGTATTGCATGAGAAAAATTGCAAGGAAGTCAATGCAAGGATTTCACCATTTGGCTACCTTTAATTTGCAACTTTTACTCAAGTTGGTCTCAGCTTGACACAAAACATGGCAGAAATAAGAAAGGTGTAATACTCAGTATGCACGAGCATGGGACAACAAAAAAATCTGAGTCCCCAAAGGGGAATCAAACCCATGGCCGTCTGTGCACTAATCAGATACTCTAACCACTGAACCATTGGGGACTTCAGGCAAGTAAGGTTATACATGTTTACTAGGTTCATTTTGACGCACGTCCTGCATACTGTCACGATCAGCAATGTCAAAAGTGCCCCGTGTAATTAAATCAAGAAAGATGGTAAATTTCAAGCTCTGTGAATAAATAATGTGGAATATTCAACATGTCACAAGCGTGGAACAAAAAGTCTGAGACCCTGTCAGGAATGAAATCCATAACTTGCTGAGCAGTGGTCAGACGCTCTAACCACTGAGCTTCTAGGAGACTTGTGATGAGCAATTTCATGTTTAATCTGTAAAAAAGTTGCAGCTTTTAAGTTAGGGGGAAGTTGGCAACCCTCTGAGGTAATGCTCCTGTTGAAAATTAGCTCTTTTCCCTTTTCCAAATTATAATTATTACTCAAGAGAATCTTTAGGATTTCATATTCACTAGATAATTTTCACAGCATGACAGATCCTGCAGTAGCAACAGCCTACCAGTTTTCATCCTGTTATTATATGGACAGTGTTTAATGTAAACAGTTTCATTATAGTCGAAAAAAATTGTCATTTGTTTTCTTTACTTAGGAGGTCAAACTTTACAAGAATGCAAGAGAAAGAGAGACGTAAGTTTCAGTCAAGTCTAAAAAGAAAACCCTTGTTCAACAAAATGTTGCAACAACATTGACAAGGGGGGAGGGGGTAAATGTGTATTAACTACCAGAATGTCTGAAGTAACCGGAAATATAGCGAGTGTGTCAAGTCTTTTTGCAATTGCTTCTAGTTTCAAATCAAACCTACTTATTTTAATCAAAATGGATGATAGAACTAAACTGCACAGTTGCACAGTTGTTTACTGTAAGATATTTATTTGTATTAGAACTAAACCTGAAATACAAATTTAGAAAAACTACATGTATGAGGTGGTCTATTTATTCAGTAGTAAAGTTTTACATGCTTAATACAGCTGAGACTTTCTGCTCGTCAGGTACTTTCTTTTTCTTACTCAAAGGCTTGAAAAATGAAAAATGACAACTGATACATAAAAAAACCATGTTATACACCTTTAAGCTAAACTGCCATTTCACTTTTTTGAATATCTCGTAGCTATGACAACATGGCAGATTTGTTCTCCATCATCAATACTCTTCAGTGTCTAGAGAAAGCTTACATCAGGGATGTTGTGACACCTAGAGAGTATGTACTTACCATATGATTTGTGTCTGTAAAGTCATGCATCGTGTCCTCACTTAGATGTTACAGAAAGTTTTAGCTTTGAACTGAGAGAGGTGACAGTAGGGTTGGTGTAGTGTTAATGATGATTTGGTTTTGGATGGGAGATTAGAATGTCACCCAGAGGAAGCATACCGTAAACACCGGCGTATAAGCCGCACTCGCAGATAAGCCGCAGCCCGAGTTTAGAAGCTCAAGATTTGGGAAAAAAAATTTTTGTCAAAAATTCGTAGTAGAGTCATTTCATTTATAAGCTTAAATGAACTTATTTCATGATTGACACATTTTCTTTTGTTATTCAACAACCTTTATCTAACATACAACCCTGATGAATATTAACTAACTGAAAGTCTGGGGAGGGCTTGATTATGTAGCAGGGAAGAGCGGGGCTTATGAATTGAATTTATGAATATGAATAACGGATTTATCCGTATAAATCCCTCCTTTCAGGTATTTATCTGTATAAATCTCTCCTTTCAGGGATTTATACAGATAAATCCCTCATTTGAAGGAGTTACAGAAATAACTCAATTTAACCTTGCTCGTCCCGAGGAATTGAAATCCCTCCGGCTTTATTTATTCCAACAATAAACTTATCTGCAAATGTTTTTCATTACTAAACAATATCGAGAAAAACAACAAAACTAATACATGAACCTTTTTAGTTAAGTTTCAAGTCTTTCGAGATTACACTGCTTTGGTTTGAGGAATTTCACCTTCAGTGCAGCCCTTCGCGCACGAATTTCTTGGAGCAGGCTCATCACTGCCTACTACTGGGTTGAAAATAGAACCCAAACTAAAATTGGGTTGTAGTATATCTTGCGAAAAACTATTTTGGGTCAGGAAAAGCTCTTCTTCGCTGTCCGTGATGTCCATTATGACAAAGCATAACCAAATGAATGAGTTGTTTGAAAGCCGTTCGTTCCGCCCTGGTGTACCGAAAAAAACTCGTAAACAAGATCAAAAGAAAAGACCAATAATAGAACACATCAACCGAGAAACAAAGAAAATACAATGCATGGTCCCTTGTGGAGTTGGCGGAATATCAAAGTACAAAGAAGTCTATCGCTTTCCGCTGACAAATTCTCAAGAGATCTTCTCACAGTCCTGTTAAAAATCCCACATTAGGTCGCTTTTATTGTCTCTGACTATATCCGATGAAGGTGCGAGTGTACTAATTAGCCGATATTTGTCTTCTTGAAGAAAAGGTCGTTATTTAAAGATCCCTCATGAATAATATCATGAAATAAGTCAGATTACGGCCCTCGGGATGTATATGGATTAATACCTCCGTTCTCGGTATTTATCTCTTACATATTGGCTGAAGTGAAGTCCTTTTCACTGCGGATCGGTGATTCAATTTGTAGTTTGAATAAGACTCAAACACACATTTTAATCCTTATAACAAGTACAAAAAAGGTACGAAAACATACTAGAACACAAGATGCTTTCCCCGATGATCTTTTTCCCAGCATTTTTCCAGTTAAAGCTATTCAAGTCCGAAAATTTATGAATAACTTCGTTCGCCGTTCGGTTGCGTATCGAGGCTTAGTACCCAGGCATTCGATGAGAAGAGAGAAAACTGGTGACAGGTGTTGTCGCTTTGTTCAATTCGCAAAGCAAATTTTAGCGATTTCTTTAGCTGTTCGTGGCTTCCATGCATGTTTACAAGGGTATTTGGAAGCCATCCATCGGTGACAAACTCGCCTGTGAGAGGGAGTTCGATAATTGCTTTGACAAATTTGCCATCAAAGTTATCAACAACGGAGAAACAGTGGGCCATTTACCACGCGAGTTCTCGAAGATAGCGTGGTACCGTTTTTGACTTTATTTTGGTGTTTTGGGGATGATTCATGGAAAATTACAGATTTTTTTCCAGATGTTGCCGCAGATAAGCCGCCCCCCCCCCCTTCCGATTTTGAGCGAAGGTATAGGGTAAAGAGGTGCGGCTTATACGCCGGTGTTTACGGTAATCATGTACTCTGTGAATTTTGGTTGTGGGGTGTGCCGCTGGAGCTCTTATCCTTTAAGCCCCAGTACCAGCATATAATATATGCTGTTCATATTCTCCTCACAGTTGTCAGCATATTCCCTTCTGGTACTAGTTGGGAGAAGTCCCTTGAAACTCAAGACATTTAACTTTCAATTGGTGATCATTTTCTTTATTCTCATGACCTATATGTTTGATAAAGTGGTGATATTGTAAGGAGAAATTAGATGCTTGTCACTATCAGGGCTTAGAGGGTTAAACTGTTACCTTATACTACACCATGTTCAGCTGCAATTTGCAACCCTATTCTCATCTAGAAACTGACAGCAAAAATACCTACCCTATCTAAGATGCGGCAAATGTCAATTCCCATGAATATATCTAAATTCTCCCTACCACTGATCAGTTTCCTGATAAATGACACCTTGACACTAAACAAAACCTCTTTGATTTCTATATCTTCTTACAGACTGAAATATACCCTTCACAGCAGTACATACCCCTAGTGCCTGTATATGGGAGTAGTCTCCCCCCTTTCTTTTCACATTTTCTTGGCATAAAACATCACCACTTACTGCACTCTTGCACCATGTAATTTTCACACTATCTTATGTTCATTTCGTGGCTAGCCTGTGAATACAGCTACCTCTCACAGCCCCTGGCCACTAGGGGGCATTTAAGCGAATGTCCCTAGCAACCAGGAACAGTGAGAGGTGAAAGTGACTGTACCTTACATAATTCTTGGTCATGTTTGACTTCAAAGGTATACAGCTGGCTGTTCAAAGTTGCTTGTCCAATACAAGGTAAGAACTGCTTGCAGAATGTTGTACGTGGAAATTTTGTACTAGGTGTTGAGAGAAACATTCTAAAGGCCATCTCAACAATTGAAGGGCCCGGTGGAAAAAGGGCGTAAGTGACGATTTGTGGTTAAAATCGAAATTGCTCCTATTTAGCTGAACATTGGCACACAGGCTGGTTTTCATGTGAGGAACGCTGTTGCGCACTTATTTCTTGACCTGAGATCTAAAATTTGAAGAATTAGCGTATTACTTTTGCGTGAAAAGTGTTGTTGAACTCAACTCGCTCAAGTGATGCATGAAAGATTTCTTTTGTTCTCTGCCTGAACTAAAACAAAGGAATTCAACCTAGAATCCACGGTCCTGTTGTTTTCTTTGTGTCAGTTTTAAGCAAAAGTAATACGCTAATTCTTCAAATTTTAGATCTCAGGTCAAGAAATATTAAAGTGCGCAACAGCGTTCCTCACATGAAAACCAGCCTGTGTGCCAATGTTCAGCTAAATAGGAGCAATTTTGATTTTAACCTCAAATCGTCACTTACGCCCTTTTTCCACTGGGCCCTTCAGTTGTCTGGCAAGTTTAATTTTGTTTGCGTTACTAGTGTTTGAAAGTGAGGAGACTGGGTTCCATCGTCCTTCTTTCGAATGATTCGATACGAGTACGGACGTTCGATTGAAGCTCCTGCAAAAAGCGAAGTAGAATTGCGATGCAAGAGCCAAAGTTCTAGCAGGAAAGTTTGTTTCCATGGTTTGCAAAGTGCCTGGGGCATCATGAAGCTCAGGAAGGCTCAATTGGGCGCTTTAAGTCTCAAAGAACCGAGCTTAGGGCATAACAGAAAGCCCAGCTTTGTACATCGTGAAGAGTCTCCAGCAGGGAACAAGGTACAATTCTGTGAGTTTCGGCATTAAAAGCAACGGCATGCAAAGTTTTGGGCGGAGATTTTTGCCTTGCTGGAGACTTATATTTTGTATTGCTATGGCTAGGCCGTATATCTTTCCCGCTCAAAGTGGTTACAAATTTCCCAGAATGCATTGCAAGGAAAAGAAAGTTTAATCTTTGACAACCTGCGAACTGGATACGTCTCTTCACGAGAAACAAGCTATTGCAGACTGATAAAAGCAGGATAACATTGTAGAAAACAAGAATTGCAAGCTGCTCATCGAGAAAAATGAACTATTCTGATATCTGTGTTGTTTCCATAACAGTTTACACAGGGACTTTGCCAGAATTCGTAGCATGTATTGACATTGTCATGTTATAAACATTGTTCTGTGAGAAATATTCTAGCGGACGGTCAGCAAATCAATTATTCGCATAAGTATCTACTACAGAGTTGGGAATGCAACTAGGAAGATGGACAAAAACTGTATTCTCCAGAATCGTGAGTAGAACCTTCACATAGTTCTTTCATGCTTTGCTGTGGTTTGAGAATTTCGATTCGTTTTGTCGCGTGCGAACCAAACAAAGGCCGTACTGTACTCATCTCACTTTGCTTATGAAACAGATTCGTTATTATTTTAGCTGTTTGTATTTGAAAAGTGATCGAACAATGTTTTGTTTCATGGGGCTTCGTTATATCACAACAATTATTTGTTGATTCCTTGTCTTCTGAAATATCTCTACTCTGTTTACATTGTGACATGTCAGCGCATTGTAGCGCGAAAGATTTTACCTTATCTTCCTTGCTTTCACACGTTTTAATTTCTGGTATACATTCCATTGTGTAAGAAATTCATGCATTGGACTTTATTTCAGCGAGCAATATTAACTGCGAATCAACTTGTTTTAAGATCTACATTCTTTCCTATCATAGATTCCTTTTTCTCTTTTTTTTTTCTGAAACACTTTTTGTTGTTAACTGTTATAACTACTGGTATTTCCTGAATGACGCAAGCATTGTAAGGCTTTTTGCTAATATAAGCAATCATTACCATGAAATTTCTTTATGTTTACTCCTTGTTTGTACTCCCGCTGTCACAAATTATTTTATTATAGTTGTCCAAGAAACTTTGAACCCTAAGTCATCTGTATCTTTAAGCAAACCTTAACCCTAAGCAAACTTAATAACCCTAAGCACACATTAACCATAAGTAAAATTTAACCCTTAGCATACCGTAACCCTAGGAGAAATTTAACCCTAAGCGCACCGTAACCCTAGGTCAAATTTAACCCTAAGCACACCATAACCCTAGGAAAAATTTAACCCTAAGCAATCTGTAACCCCTAGCTCAAATTTAACCCTTAACACACCGTAACCCTAGCTCGAATTTAACCCTAATTAAGCTTGCCATTACATGTGAATGTTAACCCCAAGGTCAGTCTTAACTGTGAGTTATTTGGTGATAAAGGGAAGAAGGACGATGGAACCCAGTCTCCTCACTTTCAAACACTAATCCCAGTACAACGCAGACATCTAAAACGGAAGCAATAAAAACTCGATCATGTAACGCAAACAACATTAAACTTGCCAGACAACTGAAGGGCCCGGTGGAAAAAGGGCGTAAGTGACGATTTGTGGTTAAAATCGAAATTGCTCCTATTTAGCTGAACATTGGCACACAGGCTGGTTTTCATGTGAGGAACGCTGTTGCGCACTTATTTCTTGACCTGAGATCTAAAATTTGAAGAATTAGCGTATTACTTTTGCGTGAAAAGTGTTGTTGAACTCAACTCGCTCAAGTGATGCGTGAAAGATTTCTTTTGTTCTCTGCCTGAACTAAAACAAAGGAATTCAACCTAGAATCCACGGTCCTGTTGTTTTCTTTGTGTCAGTTTTAAGCAAAAGTAATACGCTAATTCTTCAAATTTTAGATCTCAGGTCAAGAAATAAGTGCGCAACGGCGTTCCTCACATGAAAACCAGCCTGTGTGCCAATGTTCAGCTAAATAGGAGCAATTTCGATTTTAACCTCAAATCGTCACTTACGCCCTTTTTCCACTGGGCCCTTCAATTGTTGTGTTTCCCATCACCCCCTGTCTCGTCAATGTGTCTGTCAATTGGTAGGCAAATGCTGGGATTGGACAGAGGACCCTTCTTGGTCAGCACTCAATAAAAAATCTGTTGAAAGGCCCTTAGAATGAAAGTTAGGTTTGTAGATTTATGTCTGTCGTAACTTTTTTAATTTGAAAACAAAATTCTATAATGGCAAGTCCAGAATTCAAACCCAGCATTGGTTAATGCTATAACTACATTGTAGGACCCTAGCCCTTGACCTCTACACCACTGAGGACAACCACCAGGGACTGTGATGTTGAAAGATTGATTCTGCTAGATTACATATGTATTACATAAGAGCAACCCCAGGCCCCCATATGACAGCTAACCAGATTTGATTTCAGTCTCTTTTGGTCAAGGGCCCTCTGATGTATCCCTTCCAGTGTTATTATTATGACCCTGTCAATCAGGCAAAAAGAAGGGAAGAAATATCAACAGAGAAGCAAGGAGTCACACTGTAATTCCAAGCGTGCAGGCCTTGCAGGCCTTGTATGCTTGCATAATTATCTTCCCAGAAATGAAATCTGGCAGTGGGCTGCTGTCAGTTCAAAAGGTGTTTTTAGACACCATTTCACAAGTGATTTATATTATGTCAGCATCACTTGAAGATGTATACAAAGCAACATGTTTACATTCTTTTGACATATGTTCATGATTTTAATGTTACCATCATGTGGTTATCATTTTAGGCTGCCTTCAAACTTGTACAGTCAGCTGAATATCCAACAGTTGAGGCTTTTATGAAAAAATTCAGGGTAGAATTATGTTTTTTATTTGTATATATTAAAGGGAACATACATGTACAAAGACACGCAACAGTACAAGCACAGTAGTAGAAAATACAAATACATAACTGGAAATAATAACACAAAACGAAGGCTACGTAAAAGAAAATAAAAGAAATGTGTCCCTAAAAAAATAAGTATTTATAAAACAATAAATAAGTTTAACTTAATATTTAAGCATAGCTGAAGCAATGAAGAAGGGTTTATAACCAACCTTAACTTAATAGAGTTAAAAGACATTTCCAATTTTCTATGGCATTTTGATTTTTCTTTGTAACCCTGTAGTACTGGGAGTCTTCTACAGTTAGATTGTTTCATAACGTGAACTGTCCAGTTGTTAAGGCTGCAATAATTATCTCCATGAGATTTCATTCAATCCCAAAATGCTATCATAGGGTCATCGTGTGAGTTCCCATAAATCTGAGAATTTTTTTCATGACATAAAATGTAAAGAAAGAGAAGGGGGAGGAAAATTGGTGAATTTTAAGAAAATTGAAAATTGTTAAGAATTAAAGGGGAGTTAAAATTAAAATTTAAAGTTAATAATTAATAGATGGACACCAAAACAGTCCACAGACAACCCCAAGTGCTCTTGCGTGGGGGTGGACTGTCTTGGGGTGTGTACAAAAGTTTAATCCCTCTTTTATTTTGTCAAAATTCACTTATATTGCCCCCTTAACTGGAGTTCAAGTTATTGAGATTCTATGTGGTACCTGAACAAGTTGGTGAAATGTGCATGGCTTTTTTCTTTAGCTGGACTGTCCTGCGGCATTAGAAAGAATAAAGGAAGGCAGACCAATCACCATTAAAGACGACAAAGGAAACACTAGTAAAGCAATAGCTGACACAGTTTCAGTGAGTTAATTTTTTCCATTATAATTCTTTGGTTCATTGAAGCCACTTGCAATCAAGAAGTTGTTATACATGTAAAAGGGGTGTTGCTGGCAAATCTTGCCTTCTGTTGTCAATCAACCAGTAATAATAATAATAGTCATCACCATCATCATCATAATAATAATGATATGTTTACTTTGACAATTTGAGGCTCACAAAAGCCATATTTTCTAAATGACAGTCCAACTTGCTCAAAACCATCCCTTTTGCAAGCCTCTCAAATCACCAAAGTAAACACCGAAAAACAAAGTAGCAGTTATTTTGAGAGTTTTTATTTTATATTCGTCAGTTCTGAAAGCCCTAAATTTTGCATTTAGTTTTGCTTCTTTCACAAACTGATACAGCCGTTATAAATGTACTGTAAAGTACACCACACACACGGGATGGTACATTGTCAGCCTGAATTAATCCTCGCGTGGACAACGAATCCCCTCTTGAAACTTCGCACACCCAAGGAGGCAAGAGAGAACGCCTAAGTACTAGTTACTAAGCTGCGTGGACCACGCAACCTACCCTCCTCCGCAGGCACCTTGACTCTTCATGGCTTAGGAAAAGAGAAGAGGAGACTGAGCTGAGAAGGCAAAATGAGGGGGAGGGGAAGGGATTGAAGGCTGTAAGAGTTAAGAGTAAGACCCGGTTCAAACGTTGCGCTATTTTTGTATTGAACTCAATTGAAACAAAAGATAATTAGGCGGCTTCTTTTGATCCAACTGAGTTCGACGCAATGAAAGCGCAACGTTTGAACCAGGCCTAAGATTTAGGTTGAAGCTCAATATCGTGGATAACTATACTTGTCATCCTTCTAGTTTACTTTAATGTCAAAACATTCTTATTGTGAATCTTTCATTGCAGCTTTTTATCACAATTATGGATAAGCTAAGATTACAAATCAGAGCAATGGATGAGGTATGAAACTTGACGAAAATTTGCAACCTTCTACAAAAGTGCCAACAAAGTGCCAATTTGACATGTTGGGGGGGGGGGGGGTTATAGTCAGGTGCCATGTTTTTCCAACAACTTATTATCTCCTCAAGGTTTCCGGCAATCCAAAATTGTCATCATAGGTGTGAAGTGTGAGCTCCCATAAATCTGCAAGAATTTTCGCGATTTCTCAAATGTACATAAAAAGAAAAGGGTGGCGAAAGAAAAGGTAAAATTGTTGATGAATTTTAGGACAACTAAAAACATTAACAGTTAAAGGTCAGTTGAAATTCAGTTTTAATGTTAGTAACCAGGAGATGACACCCAAACAGTCCACAAACAACCCCAAGGGCTCTTGCATGGGGGAGGGGGGTGGGGGGTGGGGGGTGGGGACTGTCTGGTGGTGTGTATGTAGATATGAATTTTATTTTGAGTGGTAAAAACAATATTTTACAAACGAGGGCATCAAGTGAGTAAAATATTGTTTTACTTCTTTCTAAAATCATATCCAATTTCCTGAAAATAAACTTTAACCCCCCTTAAAACAACATAAGGTGCGAAATTTCGCTGTTTTCGTCTAAAATCATTGCTTTTTTATTTTGTTATATTACTTAGCCTCTTTGACTATACTGCAGTTTATTGAACAGTGTTGTGGTGGATATTACTCACAGATGGTCTCTGCATCGTGTCATGTTGTTTCTTTTGACAAGAAACTTAATCCACCTTATCTCTACCTGAGTGTATTAGTGATTACTGGCAAAAATGCTGGACTAGCATCCCCATCCTGGAGGGAGTAGTGATGCTCCTAGTTGATTAATGCTGGGTATCCTGTGATGGACTAGCATCCCCATCCAGGAGGGAGTAGTGATGCTCCCAGTTGATTAATGCTGGGTACCCTGCGATGGACTAGCATCCCCATCCAGGAGGGAGTAGTGATGCTCCTAGTTGATTAATGCTGGGATACCTGTGATGGACTAGCATCCCCATTCTGAGGGAGAAGTAATATTACCAGATGATAAATGCTGGGGTATCCTGCGATGGACTAGCATCCCCATCCTGGAGGGAGTAGTGATGCTCCTAGTTGATTAATGCTGGGTATCCTGTGATGGACTAGCATCCCCATCCAGGAGGGAGAAGTGATGCTCCCAGTTGATTAATGCTGGGTACCCTGCGATGGACTAGCATCCCCATCCTGGAGGGAGTAGTGATGCTCCTAGTTGATTAATGCTGGGATACCTGTGATGGACTAGCATCCCCATTCTGAGGGAGAAGTAATATTACCAGATGATTAATGCTGGGGTATTCTGCGGTGGACTAGCATCTCCATCCTGGAGGGAGTAGTGATGCTCCTAGTTGATTAATGCTGGGTACCCTGTGATGGACTAGCATCCCCATCCAGGAGGGAGTAGTGATGCTCCTAGTTGATTAATGCTGGGTACCCTGCGATGGACTAGCATCCCCATCCTGGAGGGAGTAGTGATGCTCCTAGCTGATTAATGCTGGGATACCTGTGATGGACTAGCATCCCCATTCTGAGGGAGAAGTAATATTACCAGATGATTAATGCTGGGGTATTCTGCGATGGACTAGCATCCCCATCCTGGAGGGAGTAGTGATGCTCCTAGTTGATTAATGCTGGGTTACCTGCAATGGACTAGCATCCCCATTCTGGGGGAGAAGTAATATTCCTAGATGATTAATGCTGGGTATCCTGCAATGGACTAGCATCCCCTTTCTGGAGGGAGTAGTGATGCTCCTAGTTGATTAATGCTGGGTATCCTGTGATACATCCCCATTCTGGGGGAGAAGTAATGTTCATAGTTGACTAATGCTACTGTAATGAAACTGGAGTTGAGCACCGGCTGCTTGCATCTAGGGTGCGACCTGAGTTCACCTTTGTCTATCACAGATTCACCCTGATCTGAGAGACCTGATGGATACAATGAATAGTCTCAGTGCACTCCCTGAAGATTTTGAGGGCAAAGTCAAAGTGAATCACTGGTAAGAGTTTTATATGTTTGAAAAGTCATACCATTCCTTGTTAGCAATATCTTAGACTCTTTAGGGGTATTCAAATCTTGAATCGCCAGTCTTTGGGAGATGTCTTATACTCACTCAACAAATTACGTGATTTGGCTTCGGGTGTAGAGACACATTATTTCTCACTGAAGAAGAGACAGCAGTCTCGAAACGTCTGAGGATTTTCCCCCATTTTCTATTTCAAGCGCAGAGACACTAATTTTAATTTACCTCAAGAATATCTCGATTTACATGCGCTACACAGTTTTAATGCAATTCTCCGGCTCAGTCTCCAGCCGTGAGTGTCTCGATGCGCCCGCGATTTTCACCACCTTCACGGCTGGGCGCGCGGGTTTGGTTATTGTTAAGACTGACCAATCAGAGACAAGCCCCCTGAAATTTGCGGGGCAGAATGCGCGGCATTTTCGTCTTTCTCTTGAAATTTCACACTTTTAGGAGGACGTTTCAGGCATACTTTTCGCATTTCGCTTTTTTTCAAGACGATTAAAAAAAAAAGTTAAGCAAATGACTTGTGGATTGTCTGCATAATTATTAAAATTGTAATGACGTCACGGACATGCAACCAAACCCGTGCGCCCAGCCGTGAAGGTGGCGAGAATCACGGGCGCATCGAGACACTCACGGCTGGAGACTGAGCCTATTGAACTTACTGCTCGTAGTGAAGTGTCTGAATTGTGGAAGTGTATGCAAGGACAGGTTCGACTGCCACCAGCTGGGAGTAGTGTTACTCTAAGGCCTCGGTAAAGCAGGTTCAACATTTCCATTCAACATCGAATTCATGTTAAGCGCGTTTGCGCACCCTGTTTAATGATGTTGAATGCGTTAAACGAAGTTTGATTACCAGCAAACTTTCGAGATGTGAACAACAACGATGAATTTGGCACGTGCCCCAACTTTAATGCAACAGCATTCAAAATCATTCAGCGGGGGGCCAAACGTGTTCGACAAGTTTAATTAAGAAATTTTCAAACGATTTGCAATCAAAATGTTGAATTCGTTCGGCCACGTATAGATGTTCATTTCAACATCATACAAAAAGTTGTATTCAGGAACATTGAACGTACTCGTTCTTTTCAACAACGATGAACGATGTTGAATCGAATTGTTTGAATCGTTTGGCCACCTCGTCCAACATTGTACAACAACAGTGTGGTCTACAATGTTGGATGAGGTTACATCCGTACCTTATTGCTTTCTGACTTACGTGTCCTATTAATTGCAGGTACGAAACCCTGAGCAGCATGAAAGCCAGTGATGAACTTACAGATGAGCAAGTCAGACAGATGTTATTTGACTTAGAGCAAGCATATAACGCGTTCAATAGATCACTGCAGCACACTTAATCTTAGTATACATGGTTCTGCTAAGAAGTAAAGTGAAAATTATTCGTGAGTTTACAGCTGCACTATAGGGGTAGCTGCCGAAGTCATATTTTAAAGAGAGAGAATAGTTATCTCTGCGGTAAGCGTTATTAAAAGAAAAAATAGCAATATGTGGAATTGTATATAACCGTTTTTGTAGCACATTCGATCTTAGATTAAATCTTGCCTGAGAAAAAATACGTTGTAATCTTTATTTCACTCTTGTAGTCAAACGTAGAGACATGTAATGTGGTTCAAACTATTGAGTTTGTGGACCAAACTCTGAAAAAGCGTATTCAAATGAAAGATCTTGAACGCCACTTGGGGAGTGCTCTTTGTTTTACACATTTTTCGAAAACGAAACAGTTTAGGAGTTCTGTCCACCTTCGAACTTGCGCGGTCTAGAGGGTGACAGGGTTGAGTTTCTTCTGTTGGCGGCATCGTTCTCCAGGCCAATTCATAATTAGGGAAGGTACGTTTTTTATTGGGGGGGTGGGGCCGGGCTATTTTAGAAATTTTCGGCAAAAAAGTCGTGGCCCTCCCACTTCCTGGAATGGATTAATGCATGACCCTTCACAAACACCCACGCAAAAACATCTGACCCCCCCCCCCCCCCACCTATTCAACAGTTCCTTCGAGACAAAAATACCTATAAGTGAAAATAAGTAACCGGACGTGTTACTCATATAACGGCGTTCTGGTCGCTCCATCTGCGCACAAAGCAGCTAATCACGTGGCGCGTGATTGTACGGTGAAAACTTGAAGATGGGCAAGGATATACGAGGAATCGAAAGAGGGAAGTGTGCTTGTGGTGATTGCGATGATTTCATGAGGTCAGATGGAGCAACTCATGGCTATCGTGGCTGTTTGCCGCCTCACCATTTTAAAAAGGATGCCCGCTCCTCCTCTAACTCTGTTTTGAGGCATCAAGAAGACGGCACATCGGGTGCGGGAACAAGTGGCAGTGCAAGTCCAGAGAAGTGGAAAGATGAAGACCTAGGGTGGTTCCCGAACCCAAAGGGCGAATATACTGAAGTCTCCAATAGTATTCTGCCAAAATTCTACCTGTCCTTTTTGACCACTTGTCCCTACAAGGAACACTTTCACCGCTGTTTCGTGCCTGAAAGAAAGCGCCAGTGGGAGGTTCGCGAGGCTTTGTAAGCAAAAAATCACAAGTTTACTTCCAACTCGACAACCATATCCCGATTATGGCAAGCTACCAAACTTCCATTATCTCTCTAGGAGTGACACCCCTACCGATGGCCGTGAGCCAGACGACTTCCAGCCTCGTGCTCACATTAGTCAATGGGGACAGTGTGGCCATTAGGGAGTTTTAAGATAAGTACATTGTCCCCGAAAAGCTTGTGGCAGAGTATGTTGAGCACCTTTCCCAGATAAAAATGCGCAAAGAGAAGAAGAAAGAGGAGACTGAAAGGGAGCGAACGGAACGGCTGAACCGGAGACTGATTTTATACCAGAACCTGTGCGGAAACATTACCGCCGTCAAAATATGGATGAAAGCGGGCAGGGGTTGAGAGAGACGATTATGTTAGTTGGGAGATGATAGTTTTCCAATATAATTTTTCGACACCTGTAAATAATTTGGATTGATCTTGGCTGGTAGCTTTGCTTGTACATACAAGTTTTAGTTTTTCAAAGACTTCACATGTTTGTTGGCAAATAAAAGAGTCGACTTTTTATTAGAAGCGACATGGAGTAATTTTTTCCTTGCCGAAACAAATGTGACCCTCCCCCGGCTGCGAACAACAAAACAGGTTTGGCCCTCCCCAATTTTCAAAACTTTTATTGATGACCCTTCCCCCGAACCTCCGGCCCACGCCCCCCCAATATAAAACGGACCTTCCCTTAACGTACATCGAAAACCAACAAAGTAAGACGAATGTGTTCCTGTTGATTTGCGAAGTCTTCGAGTAGGTGCGACGTTTGAAGTGAGTGTTGGCGATTTCAGATCCATTTGCCGTACTTAATCTTGACAGGAAGATAAGTATTCGTGAGAAAATCCAAGGAAATGGAAGAAAGAGCTTGAATCTCTGCCTTGTATCCCATGGACAACATGGTCTCGATCTGAAAGCATAAATGGGACAATTACATCCTTTGTATTTTTAGGGTGTGTTCGGCGGGCCTTGTTCCGGAATAAAATATATGGTATTAGTCTTGAGATATTACATCCTGAGATGTATTTGAACTGTTATTATCCGATAACTGTCGTTTCGACACGAAATTCAAAATATATTTTCTACTTGTTATAAATTCCCAATTTAACGGATTTATTTTGACCACTTTATGAATTCGTATTCTTTAATATTGTCATTTTTAGGGGAACACTGCCTTGTGCCAGGCAGTGCAATTAATGGCGAAGTTGAGTGGAACCTTAAGGAAGGTACATCAGTACAGTGTTGTATTGCGCGGTTTTCTGAGGGATGGGAGGTAACTAAATGCAACGTTACCCTTAGAGCTATGTGGCATTTATAGTGAGTTTTTAACACACCTCTTGTACCCAGGCCTCCTGTAGTTTTATGTAAGGCCTTTGAAGCAGCTCACGTGCCTTGCATTTGTCACGGTCAGTCAGCGGTATTCTTTTGTCGTGAGAGAGAGTCAGCCTAGACCAAGAAAAAAATGTTTAACACGTTGATGCAAGAGAAACGAATTAAAATTGTTAGGATTGTTGATTACTGCGTTTATCATCCTATTGAGCTAGACTGTGTTCCTTATTTTTGGGGAAAATGAGTCGATTTTTCTTTCAGATTTAAGGACCGAGATTTTACTGTGGTGTTGGGGTAAGCCCAGTGTAAAGTCAATGCAGCATCGCCCACGTACCCTTAGCAAACTATGCGACGTGCATACCTCGCAGTATGTGCACTCTACCCCAGGATAGAAACAAAGTCTTCTGAGATATAGGCTATTCATTAGATGCAATAAGTTAAGTTTTTATTTCAAAACAACCATTACCAGCACTCTCTTTTCCCCTTAATTGTGATTTATAGCCAAAGGTGATTATTTTGGACTGATTATTTGATAGTCTTAATAAAACTGCTCCAATACCTGTTGATGTCACTTGGCAGAACACCGAGCCACTTGATCACAGGAACCGTTAAACTGTGTGCGTCAAACGACAACGCCTGGAAGACACAAAGTATTAATAATGTAATTATTTACTGAATGGATTTTGTTAATTGCAGCCACAATCTACCGCTGTAACGTTCCGTACCTTTGAACCAAACTTGTACACACTAAGGATCTCGATACCTGCGTGAATAATGAGGAAAGACCATTCCACATCAGTTTTCTTTACACATTGACAAGGTGGTGACCAATTTTGCGCTAGACCCTAACAAATTCCCGTTTGAGTGTGTTTACTCTTCCAGTATTTTCAAAAGCACCACCCTCCTAGACTCCATCGTTTCGTTGTTTCCTCGGACAACAATCTTTACTCGGCCACGTTGTCTCTCCGAAGCCAGGTGCACCAGCGAACCTTTACGAAAATATATCATCACAAGACCATCGTAAGTTGTTAAGTAGCCTTCCTAGCTACATATTCTTGTTCAAAGTTTTATATCAAAACCATTTTGGTTAAAGTCAGAAATATTCCTTCCTTAAGGACGAGTGTTTTTGAACATCTTTAATAACAATAAAGCACGTCCATTAAACTGACATGCAGTTTAAGGAATCGCGAAAGGAGACGAAATCCCTTACGAAGGTTTAGGTAACGATCGTGATTGCCTACTTATGAATGCTAACATTTTTCGGGGATAAATATGGGAGTTACTCATCAACTTAGCTATCAACCTATCAAATGGAGACATCAACATGCACGAGCTCATCCGAGGCATCTGACTGGTTGATGTGCCCATGGGGTTGGGACTTTGACATCAGGGGTTGTTTTCGGGGTGGCAAATTTCACATATGCAAGGGGCGATGGTGAGAATGTGGACTAAGATGCTCATTTTCACGTTAGGTATTGGTGACTTGTCCCCGATCGCAATCATGGTTGAGATGGAGCCAGAACTTCAAAGGACAAAAGTTGAGCAATTGAACAACCAAATGTCTAGAAATTCAAATGGCCGGTGGTGTGCCTGCCACGGGGTGGGGGACGGGGTATGTTTAAGTTTCGATGTTATCGTTACATTACCATGAGGGTCAGCATCCACCAGGGCTAAGATGGGTATCTGTAGAGTGCACCACAATCGGCGAACCATCATACGGGTATTCACATCTGGGAATCCTTTACCCTGAAAAATCAGGAAAACAGTAGCATGTAATTTGGTTTGATAAAGCTTGTTACAACAGACGACCTTTTGTAGTGCCATTGCCTGGTTTTGGATAGAACTTTGGATTGGGCGGGGACGGGGGCGGGTGGGGAGGGGAGATGCGGAGTCAGTGCATACATTTGGCTCTAAGAGACCAATTCTGTTATCATGCCACACAGAACAGTTTGAATCCGCTGAAAAATTTTTCAGGTTTCGGGTTGGTAAGTACAACTGATCCGGTCGACAAGTCATGTCAAATCTTGACGGATTTGCTCCGGTATGAGACCTACCCTGTATAGTTTGAACAGCTATGTGCCATTTTAGCTGGTTTGTTTCATATGTTTACAACGGATAGATTTCTGCAGCCGCACAAAAATGAATTGTCATAGTGGAAAATGCCATTCTAAGAGTATAATGTCAACAATTAACACAGTAGACAAGCCATACAAAATCTATTACGGATTTGCTCCGGTCGAAGATCCCTGTATAATGTGCAAAACAAAATTGTGCCATTCTTGTTGGTTTGGCTTATATCTTTAGATCAGTTGGATCTTCGTCATGGACCGTGAGATGTGACGTCCAGACTTCGCGCGGACTATGGGACAAGAGAGAACCCCTAGGGAGTAGGCTGAGTGTAACCATAGCCTTAATGACGGACATGACCCCAGGATTTCCACCTATTGTAGCTGCTCTTCAATTTTTTGTTTGTTGTCTGTTCCTATGGTCTTGGAACGCGTCCTATGGTCATCAATTATAACAGAAAAGACGAGAATTCTTACTCAAAACGACAATTTTCTGCTTACCGTAATGATGATGCATGGGTATAGTTTCTGCAAAACATTATCATCCAAGAGCCGCTGGAAGGATGCCTCTTTTTCAACAATGAGCACAAACTTGGCGTCTGAATGTATATCTAATCAGTTAGATGTTAAGGACATGAAAATAGCCGCAAAATCAACTGGAATCCACTGCCTTTTGACGTAATATATCAAACACGAGAAAGAGTGTTTCATCAGGATATCCAAACCCCGAGAAGTGGGTTGGAAAAACGAGGCGCAGCCGAGTTTTTTTGACCGACTTCGAGGTGTTTGGATACCTGATGAAACACTCTTTCGAGTTTTTGATATGGCTTCTCAAACCATTCATAATTCTGGGAGAAATTCAAAGCAAAAGTTCGCAAAACTTTATGCTAATTAAGATCCGGTATCCAAACCACCGTCACCGTAGTGATTTCCTTTGTTTTCTCTTTATGAATTATTAATGAGTTTGAGAAACACATGTAACACTTTTTTAAACCTCGTCGGTTTTCAAGGATACCATATATCCCCTGCACATGTGAAGGCACCATTGTACCCTGAAGATGCAACGAATTCAGATGTTAAGGTTACGCGTCTAACAGCAAAATCAGCTGTAATCCATTGCCTTTTCAGACACAAAAAGCTTGCATTTGACACTTTACTAACCCTTGTCGGTTTGTAAGGATATCATCTGTATTATCTACATGTGTGAAGGTACTGTTGTAGGGATGCAACTAGTTCAGTCAAAATTACTGGTCATGATAAGAGCAGCAACGACACCAGCAAAACAAACACAGTCTAACGATATTAAAGATACTCCATTATACACAAACAAATGCAGCCAACTTCATAAATTGATCTTTCCCCCATGTATTTACGAACTCACGCAATGGAAATGACATGCAACACCGCCACAAACCCGAATTAACAAACGTAACGGTGATCAATTTACAACGACGTTTTTATAAGATAACCAACGATCAACAAACCGAGGTTTTGTCCTTGCAGTCCACGTAGGTTCCGTCGTGTTCTTTGTACCTCAAGTCGCCAGCAACACAACCTAAGAAAGACCGAAAGAAGTTTGAAAATCGCACATGTTGCATACTGTTCGGCAAAGCCGTCAAGGAGAATGTTTCAGGGGGGCCGTCTCTCATATTTTCCCTGTCACGAGCGATATCACCTTCAACACATGCGCAGGCTCAACAAGCTTCACTACTGAACGGCAACCAGGATGTCGTACCACTAGTTAACAAATAGATTCCATTTGGCTGTGTGTGTACTCTGATAATCACAGATGACGTGAAAATTATGTGGCAGGAACAAAGAAGGACGCTACGAGCTGCAGGCGAGTAGCGTAACCGATGTTCTTACAACCTTTCGACGTCCTCTTTGCTTGACAAGAGTACACACGAACAGCCAAATGGAATCTAATTGTTTTATAAATTCTTTCAGATGTCAGTTATCCCGCACAAAAAAAGAAAATGCTTTTTTTTAAAATCTTCCTAATGAAGATTTGCGCGCGTAGAGCTTTGTGGGCTTATTACGTCATTAGTGCGTCTGTAACTCCAACACAAACTGCACTAGACCAATAAAAGTGCACGTTCTACTCTGTCCATTGCATAAAAAAGGGTAATGCGAGCTGTGACATTGTTCTTGGGTGTTGTTTTGCTGACGCTTGGTTTTTTGCGCTCAATTTTAATGTTAATACATTCCTCTTTAATACGGACACCAAAGGGACACAGATGGTTGCCCGTGTTTACAGACGAAGAGTTTAAATGAATTTTGGTTCTCCAGGACCAAACGAACGGTCACATAAAATGCAGGCGTACATGTAATGCAGGAATCCTTGAAGAGAGGTTTCACTTTCGCTATTTTTTTGCCATTGGGATACGACCAGATGCACACGCTAAATGAAGTTACAAACACATGCAAGCGTTACCTTTGGACGCAGCGAGCTGAAATGTAAAGAGAAAGAAACGAGTTAGAGTAGGAAGTGGGTCAGTTAAAAAGTTACATTTCAAGAAAACTCTTATTTCATGAGAAACTTGATGATATGATATCAAGATGACATGACATCATCATCTCAAAGCTCATAGCCAAGTTAGCAAGTTCCCAAAGCCTCTGTTAAACAAAGTTCTCCACAGAGCTTCGCGTGGTTCGAGTACCGAGCCATGAGTTTTTGGCAGCACTTTGATACCAGTTGGCAGCAACTCAAGCTGCCAGGTTTCCCAAGGCTAGACAATGTAGCTATAAACCAAGACCAACTTAGACCCTCATAGTTCCGTTTAATTTCTGAACTGTGAAGCTTGACGCAAAATGCGTGATCCTAAAATCAAGGAGTTTCAGCATGTATCGGGGCCTTGATACGTCCTATATCCCACCCCAAACGAAAATCCTGGGAATGTGATGGAGGTTAATCTTCACTTGACAGAAAACAGAAAATACAGCAAAAAGGAATTAAGCTGAAAACTGTTAGAAAGTAAGTTCAAGCTCTCAAGAAACTCACCACATGTAAGCAGTGTCTTGGCACTTTGAACATACATGCAAGGTTGTCTACAATTTCATCCACTACACTCTGGCTCCCAAAGAACACCACATCAGAATAAAAGACATCTCTGAGGAAGATACAATAGTCAGTGTTAGTAAAATTGCTCGTTCTTTCGTTTGGTTCGTTGGACATCCGTCCGTTGGTGCCTCCATCAGTCAGTCAGGTAGTTAGTCAGTCAGTCAGGTGGTCAGTGAGGCAGTCAGTCAGTCAGTCAGTCCGTCTGTCCGTCCGTCCGTCCGTCAGTCAGCCAGCCAGTCAGCCAGCCAGTCAGTCAGTCAGTCAGTCAGTCAGTCAGCCAGTCAGCCAGCCAGCCAGCCAGCCAGCCAGTCAGTCAGTCAGTCAGTCAGTCAGTCAGTCAGTCAGTCAGTCAGTCAGTCAGGGAGTTAGTCAGTCAGCTACTCTTCCATACCATTATGTTACAGTGTCACGCACCAAAGTTTGATCACCTTTGCTTCAATTGTATGCTATCGCGCAGATGGCTTATACAAAGAAAATTAACTTTTCGCTACCAACAGCTCAAGTTTGCTTGTAGCCTGGGGGGAGTACTTACTTGTATGAGCTAAATAGGGATATGCCACTCCAAGGGGTATGGGGCCAGTTTCTCGAAAGTCCCGTCTGTCCCGATAACTTTTCGGGCCCAGAAAGCTATTTTCACGGTGCGCGATGTTTGCATTTAAGACTCAATTTTTGTTGGTTTTAAAAGCTGAGCAATAAGATTGTAAGTTGATAAAACAAGTCGGGCTGATATGCAGGCTAAAAACTACGCCAACGTACTACAAATTTTGATTTTAAAATATGGCTCCGGGCCCGAAAAGTTACCGGGACTTTCGAGAAACGGGTCCATGGTTTTTAAACGTTTTTCATCTGAGAGTGGCTAGGGATTTTAACCATTTGGTTCTGAAAGTCTGGAAATGGGTATGGCTTTCACACTCCAAATATGGATTGTAAAGGAGGGCTTTTGGAAAATTACAAACCCCAACCCTAAACTCCGAGGAGTAACCCCCTGCCCCCCGAGTCTCGTCAGTATCCTTCGTTGGTTTCCAGGGAGATCTCTTTAAATTCTGACCGGAAAAACAAAAAAATAGATACGCATAGTTAAAAGTGTTCGAACCTTCGCTTCGCCTTGTTAATTGTCAGTGTCAGTGAGGCCCAGTGAACTCGCAAAAAACAACGTTAAAAACCCATCTTGATACAATCTGTCACTACGTACATATGGTAGATTCTGTTGTGTATGGTAGTTTGTGTCCTATCACGCGACAAAAATGCTGAGGACACCCAACAAAAGATCTTACAATTTCACTACAAAGATTTGCCAATCCAGTATTGTAGTAGCTCAAGGGTCAATTCTTCGACCTCTTGATTTTACGTCAGTGTAAAATAACTCGCGCAACAAAAAACCTGTGATCAGTCCCAATTTTGTACTTTAGCAGCGCTCTTGTGTTCTGTCTGTTCTGCCCCGACCGCTCGCCTTCTGGTTGTTGATATGTCTCAACAGTGAAAACAGTGTTGTGGCATGATGACGACAACAGAGCAAACTATTTTGAAAGTTCTGACCACAGTGAGGCTCCAAACTGCTGAGAACAGTTCTGCGTATTTTAGATGAAACATTTAGACAGCTCCCTCAAACAAATTCTAAACATGTGTATTCGGTTTCTCTCGTAACTATAGATACATTCGACACTAATTTAAATTAAGTATAAATAGCTCAATATGGAAACGGATTAATTCTAGATTAAGATTTATTGTAATTTATTAATAATTTATTTTATTGTATTTATTAATAATAGTTTTTCGCTTTGTTGTAAACCTTTTGCCCCTGCAACTTAATAAAAAAAATGTAAAAAAAAAAAAAAAACATTGTTAGAAATCTTCAGTTGAAGGTTTTGCCAAGTGCCATACAAGTTTATTCAAATGATCCCCTTTTCTTGATGCGGTATTTACATTTAATTTAGTTGAAGATGAGGGGTTTGAATTTTGGCCAAGGGAAGTCACTCTTTGCTCAATACAAGACGATAGATTTGCGCTATCGAATTCACGGAAACAGTAATTTTATATAAGTGCATGAAGGAAAAATAACACTGTGAAGGAAATCCAAGGAAAACAGGGTCCTGTTGGAGACGGCGGGAATTCAACATCGTTGCCATTCCATGCAGATAGGGGTCGTCTATTGTGGTTAGCTCCGACTGTAATCGCTTGTGAAAAGGGTTCCTGTAGTTTAACGATAGGTAAGAGGAAAAGAAAATCGGCAGCACAAACGGCAAAGGGGGCATTTCCGCCCCTTGTGTTCAACCAGGCGATCAACTGTTGCTTATTCTTTTTGCGAGACTGTACATCCCTTAAGAAAAGGGCTGACTAACCATTATTTCCATAGACGGAAATGGGTGCTTTAAGAGTCCCGATTTAGACAATTTCAGTTCGTGTCAAAGTATCTATTTCCGATGAATTCTGTGCTTAAAGGATGTCCGCAAGCCTGGTTTAATGGGTTCACCAAGCACTTTATTAGTAACGTGCAATGTACACGCCTTCACGATTTTCTTGCTCTTTCTTTGAAACACCTTGTCAATCGGTATTTTTGTTCTCTTCTTCCATTCGTCTTTTTGGAAGTCATAGCTCTCAACTGCCAGTGCTAAGGAACACCCACCAGGGCAACCATATTGGCCAGAATAGACTCCACCCACTACAAACAGTGTTCCTTTAAAACAAACCATGCTGCCGTGTGAGCGAGGTGCATTCAAATTTGCTATTAACTGCCATTCGTTTGATTCTACATTGTACACTTCACAAGTGTTTGTCCTTACATTGTCACTGAATAGTTCACCACCAGCAATAAAAATCTTTCCATGTGCTGCGGCACCACAAGCGTTGGATCTCCCCAAATTCATTTCAGATATAAACTCCCATTTATTTGTAATGGTGTTAAATCGTCCAGCACTTTTTTTACGAACATTGGGTAATGTTATAGGTTTGAAACCTTTAATTATTCTCTGTCCACCAAGAAGATAGATATGATTGTCCACTGCCACAGAACACGATTCATATCCAAAATATTTATCTTCCAGGTTTTTAAATCCCCAAATTGGAACGTCGTGCCATGAATTTAACTCCACATTATATGTGGATATCTTCAAAACTCCTGTTCTCCCTGTCTGACTGACAGAATATATTCCACCTTTTACAATCACCACTGCTGACTTGTGAGTTTGCGTAGGAAAATGTTGAAACGTCCAACCCAGCTCAGCCCAGCGGTTTAACAATGGATCGTACATTTCACCAGTGACAGCGTGACAGGCCGCCCTACAAGGAAAAACGTACAGTTTTCCTTGAAATGGTGTCATCTGGTATTGTCTGTGTTTATATAGCGGGGCGTCTGCCAGCTGGTACCAACTGTCTTCATCGGGTTGATAACAAAAGGTCTCCTTCCCTGTAAAAACAACTACGTGTGAATCGCTCCATTTCCTAGGTAACTGTGAACCTTCGGTTAGCCCATTCACAGCGTCCATAACAAGCTTCAAGCAGATTGAATTCTCAGTCACGAGATTATTGGTCACGACATCACGAAGCAAATAGTCACGCGATACAAAGGCCAGTCGTACGTGCGGGAATAACTCTTCAAACTTTGCTTTTCGCTCGCTCTTATTTTGTTCAATCCATTCAAGTATGATTTTAAAAACATCATCTTCTGCAGCGACCGCTAACTCATCGCTGCAAATCCACTGTTCCACCTCACGGCTTTTCAGATCAAAAAAATCCTCAGATTTGGCCACAGCAGCGAAGTTTGAGAAGATAAACTTCCTGGAGTTAAAGGCAAGGCTTGCAAGGCGATATCTCTCAGCAAAATAATAAATTGAAAGACAGTCTGAAGCTGATAGCTTATATTTCTCCTCTATAAATCTCCCAACGATGGTTTTCAAGTTTGGAATAAGCAGATAATCCGCAGCCACGCACAGGTCTACAGCGTTCTCTGAGGTGACGTTTACTTTACCAGAGCGAATGAAATCCAGGACGTCTATCATAACAGTCTCGGTAATGTGCTCTAACTGAATGACTCCCTCTCTGTTCTCCTTCATGTCGCTACCAAGAAGAGCTGAAAAGAAGTCACTGCCCTCTGAAAGCTCGTTTCTACTCGCCCTGATCTCTGTTCCATTTTTCAACACCAAAGTTAAATCGCTTGAATCAGCTGGTCTTTGTTGCATGTTCGGCCACTCGCAAAGTAACTTTCCCCGGAAAGGTCTTGACTGCTCGTGATAAATGTCGCAAAGGAAGTCGTATTCCTAAATATGCCGTACTCACAGCCGAAGAGCTTGAAAGCTTCACGTAGCTGTACGAGAGTGGTAATACGACTCCACTAAAAACGACTGCGTGGGAGGCTAGGTTTAGGGGAGAGGAGGGAAAAATGCCTTTGACCCAACCAGTCCAAAGTCCGGTCCAGCTTTTGCATTTGGCCTTCACACATATCACGACACCACAATAATAACAGGGACACCCAACGGTTCGTTTCGGGAAACATCTGTTCGGTAAGGCCTAAATCGCCTGAGATATTCGGACCTAATTGCAGTAAAAACTAGAGATTTCTTTGGTGAAACATCGCCTCAGACTTTCGTAACAAGGGGATTGATTGATTCTTACTGTTTTCGGAGGGACAAATATGTCGTTTCGAGGGCAAAATAAGGTGAGCTAGCATTTTTGGAGGACTATCAGCAGCTCGGAAATTCGTCGGATAGGATTCTGTTTCCTAAAATTTTCTGCCGCCTAAATTTCCAGCTAAAAACTCCGAACAGATCAACCAGAGTTAGCTCACACAAATACTTCTTTAAAAAGCTCTGAATTAATCTAAGAAAGTAGAAAATGATATTTAAAGTACTTCGCTAAAATTTTCTCGTTGGGTGCCCCTGTAATAATTTTATCTTTACAATTTCAACTGCATTTGGCACTTTTATTCTGTGTTTGATGTAGGGACACAAGCCGTGTTTCATTTCTATCGTCAATTTTCATTAAAAAATACTTTTTTAGTAAATATAGCAAAACAATGAAAACGTCGGAAGTTGTTGACATAAGGTGTGTGTACCTCGAAAACCCCGAAACTTTGCCGGTCGACTATTCGCACTGGTACTGTATCTTGTAAAACACCACGTTTCTAAGGATGAAGCGTTGCTAAAACATGCTGAAATAGCTACTCTGTAGAAGGAATGGTTCATGTTTTTACAGATGGCTTCTCGGGGATGAAAAGTGTTTGGGATTTTCGAGAAACGTGCACCAGGGACGACGGCGAATTCTAAACGTGATCCGGCCAATGTTGCCCATAACACTTGCGTCATACAACGACCTCAAGTTCCGCTCCCCTTGTCAGTCGATCGTCCTCATCGAGCCGACATTTTCGCTTTCCTTTTAGTCCAAAGAGCACTGTCACACAAGCTGCAGCTTTCATTACTCAAAGCAATTTCTTCTGCCACATATTTTCCTTTTCTAGTGAACAAACATGCAACCATCTCAAGACGATTCAAGGTGTTCAAGCGATGTAATTTTGGGGAATATAGGTACCTATTGAATGCAAAATTTGCATTTATCAAACAACCGGTAATTTTGGTGTTGAAACATGGACAGGAGATCAGGACGAGAAGAAACGAGATTTTCGCCGGCACCGATTTCTTTTCTGCTCTTCTTAACAGCCATATGAAGGAAAGCAGAAAGGGGATCATTCGGTTAGCGGACATCAACGAGTCCGTCAGTTTTGATAGTTGTCTGGAATTCATGCGCTCTGCTGGCAAACTAAACGTAACCCTTGAAAGGCTTTATTACGCTTTTGAGCTGACTGCGCAGCTGTCGATTAATATCTGCTTATTCCAAGCTTGGAAACCATCGTCAGTGAATTCATAAGGATTATAAACTATCAATTTCTGTCTTTCAATTTATCGTGCGGCACCTTGCGAGCCTCGCCTTGAACTCCCAGAAATTCATCTTCTCAAACCGTTTCATTGCTGCGGCCGTTAATCACACGAATTTCTTAAATTGGAAAGCCATGAGGTGAGCAGCGGATTTGCAGTGGTAAAATGGCAGTTTAAGTAACAAAGATCATGTTTTCACGATCATACTTGACTGGATTGAACAAAACAAGAGCGTGCGAAAAAGAAAGTTCGACGAGTTATCTTTTGTTCGTCACGTGCGACTGGCCTTTGTATCGCATGACTATTAGCTTCAAAGCTTGTGGAGGACACTATACATGGGGTGAATTCTGGCAGAAACGATGGTTTAAAGTCACCTAGGAAACGGGCTGACTCACACACAGTCGTTTTTATAGGGAAGGAGAGGTTGTGCTGTCAACCCGATGAAGACAAATGGTATCAGTTGCCAGATGCACCCCCAGGCGGTACTTCGGATTTCAAGTGACGGGGATGATCGAAGGATTTTTTTGGGTTTGAAATTTTCGATTCTGGGACTTTTTGGGGTAGGAAAATTTGGCAAGTATTTTTTTTTGGGTGGCTTGATTTAAGTTGGGATTTTTTTGGGGTATTCAAAACAATCTGAAGATTCGTGGTAGTGCCCTTGTATCCCGGCCGCGTAGTTCTGCGAATATTAAGTACAACCAAACTTGTTCTTGCCCGGGTGGACTTAATTGTTTAGAGTTGTCATTCATGTTATTGCTGAAAGAGAAGATGTCCTTGGGTGTCTATTAGATGAGGAAAAGATGAAATCAGCTGGTGTGATGACCCGGGGGGGGTACTTGGGTCAATTTTTGCTGGGTATGTGCCGCTGGCCTATCCAGACCCCTACCCCATTATAGTCTATTCTGTAGCCAATTATAGACCTGTTAGTCACTTTTGGGCAAATATACCCCAAATCTCTACTTGCCGGAATTTACTTACCCCCGAAATCCCTCAAATGTGCGACCCCATTCTAGTAACTCTATTAGCTCCTAATGAAAATGCAACCCCATTATAGTCAATCCAGTCGTGAAAATGCGACCCCATCCAGCGGCACATCCCCATTAGCCTATTACTAGGAAGTACACCCCCCGGGTGTGATGAATAGACAAACACAAACATTCAATTGCTAGTGTTTTTCTCGTGTTATATCATTTAATCCTTTCTGGAAATTTTTAAGGCTCAGAAATTCGGCATGGGATCTTTTCGGGGTAATTTCTCGTCCAGGGATTTTTTGGGTTTTGTTAGAAGCCCTGGGGATTTTTTTGGGTTTTGATTTTTGCCCCCATCCAATCAACCCCGTCAATTGAAACTTGGAGCACCCCCCCACCTTCCTTGGGATGCACCATTGTATGAAGACAGACAATGCCAGCTGACACCATTTCAAGGAAAACTGTATGTGTTTCCTTTTAGGCCGGCATTTCGCTCCTTGGCAGGTGAAGTATATGATTCATTGTTAAATCGCTGCATTGAGCTAGGTTGGATCGACATGTCACAGGCAAACCAAGACATCAGCGGTGTTAATTGTGCAGGGTGAAATGTACTCTGTCTGTTTAGCCTAATTTTTTCAAGTTGCAATCCATTTCCATTCACGCCATCCATAGAAAAAGACGACAAAAAATAGTTTCAGTGAAGTTTTGTTACCAAAGACTACATTATAGTCTTTGGGAACAAAACTAGACCATTATTTGTGGGCATTCATTGATGTGAAGACATATTTTTGATTTTTAAAGTGAACTCAAATAGCGTGACTATATGCCCCTTTAAGCACGCTTTTAATGGGCAACAGGCCCAGGGCAGCAGGTGCATACTGTTTGTAAGCGAATTTCAACTCAATGACCCATTTCTGATGGACGTAGTGGTCTAAGCCATTAGTAACTTAGTTATGCCTCATTGTGCCATTCAACACATAAGTCCCCAGGGTTTATGTTATCAGAAGGGGTTTTAACATGATGGGGTGATTGGCCCCCACACCCACCCCCAACGTAAAGGACAAGGGATTGTCCTCTGTCAAGCCTCTATTCTTCAACCAATCTGTTATTGTTGAATCTCCAAGAGACTAAGGCCCAGCTGTTGAATTTCTTCCTACCTCCATATATAAGCTATAGAGGTAAGTGATGCCGTGAAGGGTATTGTTTTTAAGCAGTTTAGTCTGGGATAAAAGAAAAAAAAGGATAAAGTTGCACTCAGGCCAAAGAGGCCCACACAGCCAGAGCTTATCCCAGTTTCCATAGCAATTGAAGCAACTGAGAGTATTCAGCTACTCCTCCCTGAATAGGATGCTAGTCCATCACAGGGTTACCCCCAGCAGTATGTCGCTGGTACCCATTTATACACCTGGGTGGAGAGAGACAATGTGGGGCAAAGTATCTTGACTAAGGAAACAACACAATGGCAGGGACTGGGCGTTGAACCACCGACCTCCAGATCTGAAGTCCAATATAATGCACCAATCACTACACCACTGTGCCCCCAGTCTGGAATAGGAAAAAGAAATTGGGTATCATTTACCTGAAAACTTATCATTTGTATGAGTAATTTAGAATAGAATATGGATTGACACTTGGTGAGTCTGGGATAGGTCTGGGATTTAGTTGTCTAGTCCAGAATAGGGCTGCACAATGCAGCTGAGCATGGACTGGAAAAGGATAAGAGTTGTATGTCTCAGTGGCACATTCCCACCCAAAGATTTACATCCCCCCCCCCGGTTGGTTAATGATATGATTGACAATGCTGACAAAAAAAGAGAGAGAACAGAGACATTTGACATTCAAAAACACACCATGCTCAACTTAGCAGCATGAAAATGCAGCAGCCTTTGATTGGGTGAAAACCGAGACCTTGTAAAACACTAAGAGCGTTTTGGATTATTTTAGTGAAAACACACTTATGTCCATTTTAAAATGAAAATGCTTTATGAGTGCATTATAATTACCTGGTACATCATTTACACTTGTGGTGTGGACAAAATTAAAGCTATCACAAAAGTAAATTTTCACGACAATACAATACATTAATCCGGATAAGGGCCCAAACATATCAGTGGTTGTGGAGAGAGGATGCAATGCTGTCAAGGGAACCAGCTGGAGGGTAGTTTCCAGCTATGAGAAGTATAATGCACCTACCAACCTTTTTGTTGCATACATATCTTGCTGTAAAAGCCTGTAGCAAAATGCCATGATGCGTAACGTTGTAGCTGTACAGTTATAAGAGTAACAAAAAAGTATGTGAGTTACTCCAATTTTACCTTCTTGATATCCCTGGTTTCTTACCAACCTGTGAACAGAAATTATGAATTTCTGGCTATCATTTTGAACTCAAACTAAGTTTTTTTCTGGATCTTTTAAAGCTTCAACAAGAATGGGCTCCTTGATGCAAACCCTGGAGGGAGGATACTCCCATTTATAAGCTATGGAGGTATGTGCCACTGCAAAGGGTGTGGCTTTTCAAGCAGTGTAATCTAGGATAAAGTGTAGAAAACAGCTAGCATGCTATAATGAAAAGGAAGAGGTACACACTACACAACCCCATGATGTACAAAAGGGTGTCACTTTGGAAAACTAGGAATTGACACTGCAAGTCTGGAATAGGGTAGGAATTTTTGGCATTTAGTCTAGGACAGCATTGTAAAATGCAGCTGAATATGGTCTGATGGTCTGGTAAAGGGTATGGGTCTCAGAGCCCTAGCAGCACACCCCCACCCAAAAATTCCAGAGTATCCCCCCCCCCCCAATGCAAGTGAACTGGTTAATGCAGCAATAGACTTGTGGAAGTGTATTTTGTATGTAATATTACAAAGTTCAATTTAGTTAAGTTTGAATGAAATAATATGTGAAAACCTCTGCTTATATCCTGCGATATGGTTGATAGCTAGAATAACTTGCTTACGTACCAAATTTTCCAACTGATGGTATGGAGTCAAACCTGTGTTCTGTTTTACTGATATTATCAATCATTTCAAGTCCAACTGCACTGTTAAACCTGTTTGGGAATTCACACACAAGATAAGTAACTTTACATCACATAATATTTATAAGCTTCTGCTAAAAAATAAGTTGTAATTTTCATAGAATATGAATGCCTGGGGGTACTCACATCTAAAAAGTGACAGGGAATTGGGGATAAAGCCATAATGTGGTTCGAAAAATGGACCAAAACTAAACCACAAGCGGTGAATGGCCTTGACCTCTACATTTTAAACCCACTGCGCTCTTTAACAATAATAAAAAAAGATAATTCTATTGTATTCATCAACACAACTTTCAACCTAAAATTCAGTTAACATTTTTTACCTTGTGTTCTTCCAAGAATTTCTGCAGTTGTATTTTAAAGAGGGTGACTTTCCCTGTGACAGATCCTGAACAATTTTGAAAATGACTTCTTCCAGTTTATCAATAACTTCATCTCTGCAGCATAAAAGCAATTTAAAATTCAGTTCATGAATTTAAGATTGATATGTCGTTTTAATTAAAATACAAAGAGTGAAAAAACATCCTTGTTTTGTTCTAACCTGTTTGTCACTGTGGCAACTGATTTTCAACTTTATCCTTGAGATTATGGACATATAAGCTTAAGCTTAAGTCTTCTTTATGGATTAGAAATAGTGCTGTTTTCTGTAATAAGCCCATTATTTGTGATTTGTAGTACTAGCTTAACTGAATTAATACGAAAACACGTTTGCCTGGTTTACAAGAATCGGTTCATGAAAGCTAAGGTTGAAGGAACAGAAACCAAAGGGATGACTTTATGATCAATTTGTAAGCTTAATAACGCTTAGATGCTAAAGCTTACAGAACTTCCAGGGAAAAACATTTCTGTATCTGTTTACCTGGATAACTCCTTAATTTTCACAACATTTTCCTTCTCTGATTCCTCGTTTATTACCTGAAGTCTTTCAATGCTAGGCATAGATTGCAATTGTATTTTAAGTTCGTCAATGCAACGCCAAAAGTCTGAACTCAAACTCGCCGCCATTCCGGAATTTACATTACTGTTTCCGGTCCCCTCGGGCAACCTTTGCCGGGGAGGGGGGAGGGAGGGAGAAAGGAGGTGGGGAGAGGTGGAGAAGAAACTTCGATTTCCAAGGAGAATCAAGTAACATTTATAGTGACAAGCATGCAATGCTGTTACTAGCCGTCATGCCCCGCTAAAATGAAGATGGTTAGCTTAACTTGATCCTCAAGTAAAATACTACCATTTTCGTTCAACCCTGAAGCGTGACGATTCTTTCGCGTATGTTTATGTTTTAAACGTAACGGTTTTGTCTGGTTATATGTCACTTTAGGCAATGAAACCTTGTCGGTTATGTCGAGAAACTGAAATCAGTGAAAGGTTCCGGCAATTCTACTTTTTCATAAAAAGGTGAATTCCAAAAGCAAAAAAAGCACAAAAAACAGGTTCACGCCTAGTTCTTCTATGAAACAAAGCACAAAGTTGAATCAGTGAAAGGTTCCGGCAATTCTACTTTTTCATAAAAAGGTGAATTCCAAAAGCAAAAAAAGCACAACAAACAGGTTCACGCCTAGTTCTTCTATGAAACAAAGCACGAAGTTGGTATCTTTTTATCACTTTCATTGCTATCAAGCCGAATATGCAAAAAAGCTACCTTTTTTTGTTTAAAGAGGGTGGGTATTTTTCTCTTTCGCCTACATATCTTATCATGCTAATATTGCCAGCTTTTTTCTTGTTTTCACTTTTCTGAAAGAAGGCGTAAACAGAAAATGTCTACCTTTTTCGCGCTACGAAGCGATATCATCAGAAGCGCAAAAAAGGCACCTTTCTTGAACTTTGGAAGCCTTGCTGATTGACAGATGTCAACAGTTGGCGCCATTTTATATCCGCACTCGCCCCTCGACACTTTCTGACTACGGGTATGAATGAATATCTGAATATCTAGGCAAATCGCTCTAGTTCTGCAATAATAAATAACATTTAGCGACGATTATTCATTTAAGATTTTAACAGGAAGATACTTTCTCTGAGAGAAACTTACGGCTCCACAGGCACTCAATTGGCTTTTGATTGACACCAGTCATTCACTAGCTAGTATCCACTTGCAAAACATGATTCGATTTCAGAAAAGATAGCGCCCTGCATGTGTGCCGTCCATTTGTTTCGAGCTCCCTTTCGAGATGGCTCACGCGTACGTAAAAGTAAAACTTCAGAATAAGGTTCTAAAACTACGACCAGAAACGGTCACTGTGGCAAATCTTGCAATGATCTTTAAATTAGAGGTCAACAAGGGAATCTACATCCACTCAGAAGAAGAGGGAGAGATCGTTTTACCCTCTGACAGCGGAGCCTTTACTGTGGAGGAATATGGCAAAACGTACGTCGTGAATGGTGAGCCAGTGAGTTCTTCAACATCAGCGGAGCCAATATCGAGCACATCACTCGGAATTCCTCTTTCGTATCAGGCGAGAACCAACAGCAACCCACCGCCTGGCCAGTTACATCCTGAAAGGCCAAAGTTTACGGTTAAAAAGTCTCAGGGATCGGGATGGAAGAAATCGTTCATAGTTGTAGAAATAGCGTCCTCTGGCCACGTGTATGAGAAATATCAAGTTCATTTAACTTTAAAGGAGGAGCGAGCGTCAGTGGAAATCATTGAAGAAACGCTGAGACAACAGCTCGGTTTTGGTGTTTGTCTCCTTGACTCCAAGCATCTGCCAATTATGGCAGGCAAGACAACCAAAGGTATAAGCTGCGCATTTGTATAAGTTAACCCGATATGGCCAAACCCGTTATTGTAATCAGCGTACTGAATTTACTCGAAAAAGCGACGCGGCACTTGCTAAATTTTTGATTTGACTCTTTGATACGGCGCTTATTATAGAAAAATTAAGCTTAAAAGCTTAATTAACTAGTCTTTTGTTTTCAAAAACGGTGAAAACAACATAGTAAAAGTTAGTTTGAAGAGAGCTTAAGGGGAAGAAAGCAAGTAAATACACACATTCGAACCAAAAAAATACTGTTATAAATGAGAATAAATTTCCAAGGTTGGTGTAAAACGAGCCATATCGTTTTCACATTTTTACTTTAATTAACACTGCTCGAAAAACTGCCACTCTCTCTCCTCTGCAGAGGCTTCTTTTAGTATTCGCTTGACGAAAATAGCGGTATGGAATTGGTTTTTAATTGGTATGCTGATAATTTGGCTTCGCCTATTAATTTAATATTCCTGGCCCCGTTTTTTTAAAAAATTGGACAAATACCGATACAGATATTCTCTCTTTGAATAACCATGCAGAGTCAGACATATAAAGGGGGGCATTTTTTGTCTATTTTAAATAGGGTCACAGTTCTGGAGGAGCAGCCGAAAAATTTTGGTTGCGAAAGAAAACGAGATACAAAACTTGAGAAAGGGCAAAGGAAGGGCGAAGAGGGCGAAAACAGGAATCCTGGAACAGTTGAGAAGGATGATGGCAGAAGGGCCCGACGAAGACGACGATTTCGTAGAACACCGTTCGCCTACTTCTGAGAAACCCAAAGCTCCCTCACCAGAAGAAGAAGCTTCCAAAGTATTAAAATCAATTTTCAAGTGTTCCATTTGCCTGAGCACGGTGTCATTGCCGGCCGCAGCGTGTGCGTCTTGCCACGCTGTAATGGGGTGCATCCCTTGCGTTGAACAGTGGCACGTGTCCAGCGCCAACGCCTCAAAATGCCCCTTGTGTCGCACTTCCATGAACGATGTGCTTATTCCGATAGTACGCGAAATCAGCAGCTTACTAGGCCAGCCGATCCATAACAGTTCAGAAGAGGGAAGTGACACTGATACTATTCCATACGGTGCTGGAGACGACGACTCTTCTCATTTGGTGGAGGGATTCGAGCTACACCCTATGCTTTAACTCTAGGCCACTTTTACTTACCGCATGAGCATAGTACTTTTAGTTGAGTTAATTGATGAGCACTAAGTTAGTATATTGTTTACACTGAAAGAAGGTTAGAGCTTGATATAGTTTAAGCGGAAACTTATTTGAAGTACACTGATACTACATTTAGCTTCATTTTGAAAATTTATTCGAGCTTTGAGTTTTGGTTTCTTTAAGTTCGCGTTGAAAGAGGCATTGAACATGCTCCAAAGTTCTAGTGTTGAGTTAACACAAACATTAAGTTAGCAGAGTGTTTACATAGAAAGACGATTAGAGCTTGTCACAGTTTAAGTGGAAACTTCTTTGGAACTTATGTTATTAAACGAAACGGGAAAGGTCACACAACCAATTTAATGGTTTTGTCAAGGATTTTAAAACAACACAGCCAAATAAAGTGTGCTGCAGCTGTTTCACGCTTATAATATTTTTTAAGGTTTATTGATTTTTACTAAAATATGGGCATTCGGCGGGAACAGCATGAGCTAAACCTTGAGGTTGCAGAATAAAAAAAAATACACGCGTTGATTCCCGCGTTTAGTCATATCACGCATTTTTTGAACCCCCCAGTGGCTTGCCGGGATTCGAAGCGCTCGAAAATGAAATCTTATGCCCTTTCCTTCCTATCTTGCAAATAGCCCTTCCCCAATGAGCTGCCTTGCCTGATCTCTTTTTACTGGGCAACAATAGTCTGGAGTATGGCTATGGGTTAAGACCCATGGCCGCTTTAATTAAAATATCAAATTCAAAGCATATCATTCATACAAAGTTAAGCCCAGTAAAGGTGCAGGCAAAGAAAACGCCACAGAAAAAGTGGCCTACAAATAAGACAGGTGGCCGGGAGATGGGGAGGAGGAGGGGTGAAAAAATCTTGCGAGAAGATGAAATGAACACGAGTTACACTCACGTGGCTTGAATGGTCACGTGACCTCCATTTGTCCTAAAGAGGGGGCAAGCCTAATTACAATATACTCCTCTCAAATGTCAAAGCCACTTAGGGAAGCTGTAATTATTATAATACTTAACTAGTAAGAAAGGATATAAAAATCCTATTTGCAGGCAAATATTTTGTTTAGATTAGTAAAATCGACGTCCGAAAGTCCAAGAAAGACAATCACTAAAGGGAATTATCGTCGATTTCATTACTACGTGATCTCAAAGTGAAACCTTTAGACTGTGAAGCTAGCAATAGACGTCCGCCAGTTATGCAGTACTAAGAGAATAATAAACGCGACTGACTGCATTGTTGAGACTGATATATAAGCACGCGGGAATTAAAAAAAAAATACAAGGTGGTAGTTACGCGGCGAGTCGGGTAACCCACATAGAGAGGTAACCCTGCTCTGTTGTTTACTTTAAATACGAGACAGGGTCGCTCGCCTACGTGGAACACCTTGTCTTCTTGCCGAGTCACCCCTCAAGGCGGGCTATCCGTTTTGCATGTAGCCGGAGAAAGCTATCGCTCAGTTTAATTTAAATGTGAACTAAATACCACAAATTCTTAAGCCAGACTGTCCTAATGAATCCTAAATAATTATTGGGCGTTGTCGTAGAAGACGACAAATATAGTAAATCACGTACGTTTGCACTGAGCAAAGGTAGGATGTTTTGAACTTTATTCATTCAAGGAATCTATAATAAACACAATTTCTAATAATTGTTGCGAAGAGACAAATTACGGCAAGAAATTTCCTCCCTTCATTAGATCTTCGAGCCAGTGAGAGATATGCGGCAGCGACATGTAGGGAATACTGGTGTGTATATATGGTCGTGCAATATTATCATTTGCATTTCAAAGGTTTTATGTACAATGAAAATCTGAACAAACGAGAGTCTAACCTAACATCTTCTGACAACTAAATAAACGTTCTCTAGGTCTCCTCACAAATAGGATAGCCCCTAGTTGAGCTAGGCTTCGAATCAAATTCATGGCGATAAATCTCTCGTGGTGTTGATATATTTATATTTTATATTGTATATATTGTAATATTTTATATATTTTTACTACTTTAGATAGGTATAGATAGGTGTCCCCAATTAGCTTACTTTAGTGTAAGCTAGATATTTTAAGACACGTTAATAAAGTTTATTATTATTATTATTATTATTATTATTATTATTATTATTATTATTATTATTATTAATGACAGGAGAGCGGTCTCCATCAAGGAACCATCCCCATTAACAGCGTTTTGGAAAATTTCGTGGCAGGAGGGATTATTTCGTTTGAACTCTGTGTCACGCCTCCTTATTAGTGCGTCATCATTAGCCAGGGGATCAATACCAAATGAACATTCAGAGGTCACAACACCCCCAGCATTGGTATACATCTGTACGGCATCATCAACGCTCGGTACATCTGCTGGATTTAGTGGGTAAACTCTCCTGGTTATTTGTGCCACTACGTCTGGAATTCGATCGTCCCTTCCTAAGATACAAGAACAGTATAACTGTACTCATTCAGCTCATGCTATTGGAAGTCAGAACAGTCATGTCACAGAATTGCACAAAGTCGAAATTCTCTATTCATAACCACAGACCACTCTCAAGCGTTTCTAGGTGATACAAACCTTCGATAGAATGTGAATTCCATGACGCCATCACCCTCTTAATTCCGACTTCAGATACATTCATAGTTATGAAAGAAACACAGAATTGGACAGCTGGGTCATGCAGGTCTATTAGCAAGCCATTTTCCATTCTCACAAGTATTTCTTTTATTGGGTATTATGACACGTTGATTAATCTCCGGCCATTTACGCTCTGCAGGCAGATTCTGGAAAAAAAAACACCGTTTCACCAAATAATGCTCACAGGTTATAGACGCAAAGAACCCATATTCCAAAAGTTCCCCTATACCTGACCAATATGTTACTTTTATTCAGTGTGCTAGCCCCCCTATACCAATAACCGCCCCGTTGCGATAAGTCAGCCCCAGTACTGAACGTTTTGCAATTGATGAGCGACAGTGTGAAGCTGTTGATGCAGAATGGACAACTGTATTCTGATTTTAACTTCTAACTTATATTTATTTACAGTTGCTGTTGCCCTTTTTTATTCAGGTTTGTTTTTTTAAACATTTGGATGCTTATGAAATATGCGTCTTTCCGTAACTAGCGCTCTGTGTCTGATAAGCGCCCTGATTACTTTTATTAATACAATACCGAGATATGATGGTCATAACGTCAATCAATCAATCAGTTTAAAGTGGTCAATACACTTAGCTTTACTTACATGAATTTAATAAGGCTAGTTTTCAGGTACACGACTAAAATAAAAGTGTGAAACAAATAAGATATCTCAGGTATATATTACACGGGTTCCTGCATTGTAGTGTACACTGCTGATAAACCCATACCTGCCTAGAACGCGTCTGCACATAAGGTTCGCAAGTCACATTTCCTCTCTAATATCATGGGTGACAAATTACTCCTTAATTTTGGCGCGAAATTTTAGCGTTAATTTATAATTTCACATGTGAAATTACAAAATTGCCATGGCAACGGGCCTACAGCTCAGTGCCAAGACATTACGGATGAAGATGTTTTGTGCAGAATTAGAACTACAGAAATTCTGGAAATATTCGTTGAGGACACAATCCGTAATCTGTAAATTTTGTCTTTTAATTGACTGAGCTTCTCAGAAACCAACTGCGAGGCAAAAAGAAGAGATTATTTGTGATAGTGTGACAGCGAAAATTGTTGAACGGCAAGCTGGCAGTTGCTGATCGAGTGATTGACCGCGACCTCAGAGAAGTAATTCAGTAATTCAGTGGATTTGGGCACTTCTTCAAATAGAATAGAGGTCAGTTTTGTACAAATTTGCTTCCAAAGTTTACTTTCGTTAAAACAAGTTTGCTGTGCGTATTTTGAACTGCATTTGTGAAGCCTTGCTTGATTGAGCAAGGTGGTGCTCGACTCAATGAATTTGCCGGATAAAACACGGGTAACCTTTGCTGGGTGATTTGTTTTGGTACTTTTCAAGTAAAAATGCTGAGTCTGGTGTATTTTACTGTCGATTACAAATATTTGAAATCGTCGAAGTGCGGTATAAACTTCCCACAATATTTTTTTCATCATTTCTCTCAGAAAATTGTGAGCTTGGCCAAACTGTCTGCTTTAAACTTTTCAATGCTTGGAGTTCTCGATGCGATAAACAAGTCAAAACCGTACGATTGTGAGCGTAATTTGTCACCCATGATATTAATAGGTAATCAAATGGTATACTCGTGAAATTAGGAAATAACTTCACTTACGTTTTGTCAAAATTCCAATAATTTCCCTCGCCTAAAGGCTCGGGAAATTATTACAATTTTGACAAAACGCGCGTGAAATTATTTCCTAATTTCACTCGTCACCATTTGATTACACATACTTATTTCTCAGGAGATTCTGGACAAAAAGCATGAGACAAGATTCGGTGCCGTGGTCCACTCTAACCATATCCCAAATACCCTCTTCCAGAAGGACCTCCCTGTTGTGTTGATAAGAAGACAGTTTTGTTACGCGCGAAACAGAAGTTTTAGGGCATTTGTTGTTTGTCAGTTGGGATCTCCCGAGTGCGCGGACAGAAATTAAATTATTACAAGGAAATTTTTAAATCGTAAAAAAATAATGTCGCGAATATGGAAAGGTACTTTCTTGATTTAAACAATTTTTTCCAGTTCGCAAGAATTAAGTTGCCACAAGAGTTTTGAAGATGTTTGAAGATAAATCTTCCATGTTCCAACATGCCCAATGCACAAAATGCAAGTTTTAAAGCTATTATACTACTAAAAAATTAAACCGTCATATTAAATTTGTAGAAATTGTTAAATAAAGTTTTTTTATATTGCATCGTTTTAAATATTTTTTAACATAAAGCATTCATTCTCTCAGTTCTTTTGTAAGGTAAAAAGCCAGTGCAAATCAATTCGAAATTGTATCGAAAAAATAAATGTATAGCACAATCAGAGTAGCTAGGATAGTTGTCATAGGATTTGGGATCCGAAAAATGAACTGCGAACCGCGCCGGCTGTACACGACCGCCCTTCCCTATATATATTCGTGCTAATTTTAGCGTATAAATTTTTGCCATTTTTGCTTGAAAAGGGGGAAATATTTAAGTGTCAGTTCTGAAATTGGGTAGGAAAAATCGCATATTTTGGTCAAAAAATGGGCAAGGATTTAAAGAAGCAGGCGGCACGCCCCTACCACAAATTTCGAGGAATACCTCCCCGGGTTAAAACTGTCACTTTCTGTCCTTGAAAATATATCTTTATGGTCTTGTTTTTTACTAGCACTCTTCCTCCGATTCACTGTTATCTTCAGCTTGTAAAAAATAAATGAGCCAAAACTTCTGTCGTACAGTTATCGAATTTTCCATTTGCAGGGTTGTTCTTTGATTTAATTTCCAGAAGCTACGTACCCTTTGTGAAGCAGGGCCCTCAGATCAGGGTTTAGAAATTTTAAAAAGTAATGGCAGAGCCGCGAAATTAATACGCTTTTGCTCAGATTTTTTTCTGGAATCGCGAAATTTAGTACTCGCAAAATACAGCTCTCGAATTTTCGCGAAATTTAGTACGAATAAAGTTTAGTAGTTGACAACACATTGTAATCCCCAAGGGATCTCTGAAGGCCATGTAAAAAAATGAACAAATACTAACCTGAAATGTGAGTAGATTATCACAGCATTCTTTCTTGGCATAGAGAATAGTTTGATGATTCTTGAGCTACACCCGTCATTCATGGCAAAAAAAGTACATCCATACATTACCCAGCTTCTCGTTCTGATCACAGTGCAACTTGTTACCATAATAGGGAGCATAATATGGAACTGGATTCTGTCTCCGCACGGTGTCTTCTCTTCTTCTCGAATGATTGACTGGATTGACACGTCTCAGTGATTTTGATACAGTTGACTGCCGCTGAGACTAAAACCTTTGCTGCGGATATAACCCGTCATCATTTTCCGGCCGTAACTAGTGGCCCGACCTGAGATTTAACCACCGTCATTCACCTTTGGAAAAACAAATTATTTCGTTCCACAAAAAAAAGGCAAAGCCTTAGATTTACCTCGCTCACGCAACCTTGTACGATGGCGTCTACCTCCGTTTCATCCATTTTTCTTATTCCATGCCTGGCACAAAACAATCGTAAGTTTCTTTCTGAAAATCCTCTTGTTGCTTCTGGATAATTTCGCTTCAGTAAGTCACTAATTTGCTTGTATCTTTTATTTTCCTTGATAAAGCTCCTTATTAAGCCGACATTGCCTTCCAAATATTCAGCCATACTTTTGCAATCAAAAAGTGTCAAGGGCCGGATCAAAGCAGTGCGGATTTAAAATGGCGCCAACTGTTGACATCTGTCAATCAGCAAGGCTTCCAAAGTGCAAGAAAGGTACCTTTTTTGCCCTTTTGATGATATCGCTTCTTAGCGCGAAAAAGGTAGACATTTTCTGCTTACGCCTTCTTTCAGAAAAGTGAAAACACGAAAAAAGCTGGCAATATTAGCATGATAAGATTTGTAGGCGAAAGAGAAAAATACCCACCCTCTTTAAACAAAAAAAAGGTAGCTTTTTGCATATTCGGCTTGATAGCAAAGAAAGTAATAAAAAGATACCAACTTCGTGCTTTGTTTCATAGAAGAACCAGGCGTGAACCTGGTTTTTGTGATTTTTTTGCTATTGGAATTCACCTTTTTATGAAAAAGTAGAATTGCCGGAACCTTTCACTGATTCGACTAATGCTACTGTAATGAAACCAGAGTTGAGCACCGGCTGCTTGCATCTAGTGTGCGGCCTGACTTCACCTTTGTCTATCACAGATTCACCCTGATCTGAGAGACCTGATGGATACAATGAATTGTCTCAGTGCACTCCCTGAAGATTTTGAGGGCAAAGTCAAAGTGAATCATTGGTAAGTTTTATATGTTTAAAAAATCATACCATTCCTTGTTAGCAATATCTTAGACTCTTTAGGGGTATTCAAATCTTGAATCTCCAGTCTTTGGGAGATGTCTTATACTCACTCAACAAATTACGTGATTTGGCTTCGGGTGTAGAGACACTTGCACCCGTTAAACACGAACAACTAAACACCAGAGCCTTTGAGGTATCCGTCAGGTATTACAGGTATACAGGTTGTACTAATTATAATGTTTTCGGGAGCAGCTGGACTCTCCTTGAAGAGAAAATATCCTTGTTGCGGAGTAGAGTTAAACTGTCTTAGTTTGGCCTCTCTGGAACCCTGTGGAACCGTCCGTAAAAATTAGTTGCACTTATCATGGAAGTAGAGTTTATGAGCTAGTGTCCGCATCACAGGGTTGGAGTTCATTCTGATTAGAGCTGGGCTCAGCCTCTGTTAGACCCGGTTAACTTCCGAAATAAGGGGCCGAAGATTTCGCACAAGGAATGAAGATTTCATAAGGAGATGACGATTTCGTACAAATTTTGCTTTGAGTGGGATCAATTGAACTTATAGGCTCAGTCTCAAGCCGTGAGTGTCTCGATGCGCCCGCGATTTTCGCCACCTTCACGGCTGGGCGCACGGGTTTGGTTATTGTTTAGACTGACCAATCAGAGACAAGCCCCCTGAAATTTGCGGGGCAGAATGCACGGCTTAATTTAGCAGGATTTCGTCTTTCTCTTGAAATTTCACACTTTTAGGAGGACGTTTCAGGCATACTTTTCGCATTTCGCTTTTTTTCAAGACGATAAAAAAAAAAACAGATAAAATTTAAGCAAATGACGTGTGGATTGTCTGCATAATTATTAAAATTGTAATGACGTCACGGACATGGAACCAAACCCGTGCGCCCAGCCGTGAAGGTGGCGAGAATCGCGGGCGCATCGAGACACTCACGGCTGGAGAATGAGCCTATTGAACTTACTGCTCGTAGTGAAGTGTCTGAATTGTGGAAGTGTATGCAAGGACAGGTTCGACTGCCACCAGCTGGGAGTAGTGTTACTCTAAGGCCTCGGTAAAGCAGGTTCAACATTTCCATTCAACATCGAATTCATGTTAAGCGCATTTGCCCACCCTGTTGAATGATGTTGAATGCGTTAAACGAAGTTTGATTACCAGCAAACTTTCGAGATGTTAACAACAACGATGAATTTGGCACGTGCCCCAACTTTAATGCAACAGCATTCAAAATCATTCAGCGGGGGGCCAAACGTGTTCGACAAGTTTAATTAAGAAATTTTCAAAAGATTTGCAATCAAAATGTTGAATTCGTTCGGCCACCTATAGATGTTCATTTCAACATCATACAAAAAGTTGTATTCAGGAACATTGAACGTACTCGTTCATTTCAACAACGATGAACGATGTTGAATCGAATTGTTTGAATCGTTTGGCCACCTCGTCCAACATTGTACAACAACATTGTGGTCTACAATGTTGGATGAGGTTACATCCGTACCTTATTGCTTTCTGACTTACGTGTCCTATTAATTGCAGGTACGAAACCCTGAGCAGCATGAAAGCCAGTGATGAACTTACAGATGAGCAAGTCAGACAGATGTTATTTGACTTAGAGCAAGCATATAACGCGTTCAATAGATCACTGCAGCACACTTAATCTTAGTACACATGGTTCTGCTAAGAAGTAAAGTGAAAATTATTCGTGAGTTTACAGCTGCACTATAGGGGTAGCTGCCGAAGTCATATTTTAAAGAGAGAGAATAGTTATCTCAGCGGTAAGCGTTAAAAAGAAAAAAATAACAATATGTGGAATTGTAAATAACCGTTTTGTAGCACATTCGATCTTAGATTAAATCTTGCCTGAGAAAAAATACGCTGTAATCTTTATTTCACTCTTGTAGTCAAACGTAGAGACATGTAATGTGGTTCAAAATATTGAGTTTGTGGTCCAAACTCTGAAAAAGCGTATTCAAATGAAAGATCTTGAACGCCACTTGGGTAGTGCTCTTTGTTTTACACATTTTTCAAAAACGAAATTTAGGAGTTCTGTCCACCTTCGAACTTGCGCGGTCTAGAGGGTGACAGGGTTGAGTTTCTTCTGTTGGCGGCATCGTTCTCCAGGCCAATTCATAATTAGGGAAGGTACGTTTTTTATTGGGGGGTGGGGCCGGGCTATTTTAGAAATTTTCGGCGAAAAAAGTCGTGGTTCTCCCACTTCCTGGAATGGATTAATGCATGACCCTTCACAAACACCCACGCAAAAACATCTGCCCCCCCCCCCCCACCTATTCAACAGTTCCTTCGAGACAAAAATACCCATAAGTGAAAATAACTAACCGGAAATGTTACTCATATAACCGCGTTCTGGTCGCTCCATCTGCGCACAAAGCAGCTAATCACGTGGCGCGTGATTGTACGGTGAAAACTTGAAGATGGGCGAGGACGAATCGAAAGAGGGAAAGAGGGAAAGAGGGAAATGTGCTTCTGGTGAATGCGATGATTTCATGAGGTCAGATGGAGCAACTCGTGGCTATTGTGGCTGTTTCCCGCCTCACCATTCTAAAAAGGATGCCCGCTCTGTTTTGAGGCATCAAGAAGACGGCACATCGGGTGCGGGAACAAGTGGCAGTGCAAGTCCAGAGAAGTGGAAAGATGAAGACCTAGGGTGGTTCCCGAACCCAAAGGGCGAATATACTGAATTCTCCAATAGTATTCTGCCAAAATTCTACCTGTCCTTTTCGACCACTTGTCCCTACAAGGAACACTTTCACCGCTGTTTCGTGCCTGAAAGAAAGCGCCAGTGGGAGGTTCGCGAGGCTTTGTAAGCAAAAAATCACAAGTTTACTTCCAACTCGACAACCATATCCCGATTATGGCAAGCTACCAAACTTCCATTATCTCTCTAGGAGTGACTCCCCTACCGATGGCCGTGAGCCAGACGACTTCGAGCCTCGTGCTCACATTAGTCAATGGGGACAGTGTGGCCATTAGGGAGTTTTAAGATAAGTACATTGTCCCCGAAAAGCTTGTGGTAGAGTATGTTGAGCACCTTTCCCAGATAAAAATGCGCAAAGAGAAGAAGAAAGAGGAGACTGAAAGGGAGCGAACGGAACGGCTGAACCGGAGACTGATTTTATACCAGAACCTGTGCGGAAACATTACCGCCGTCAAAATATGGATGAAAGCGGGCACGGGTTGAGAGAGACGATTATGTTAGTTGGGAGATGATAGTTTTCCAATATAATTTTTCGACACCTGTAAATAATTTGGATTGATCTTGGCTGGTAGCTTTGCTTGTACATACAAGTTTTAGTTTTTCAAAGACTTCACATGTTTGTTGGCAAATAAAAGAGTCGACTTTAATAGAAGCGACATGGAGTAATTTTTTCCTTGCCGAAACAAATGTGACCCTCCCCCGGCTGCGAACAACAAAACAGGTTTGGCCCTCCCCAATTTTCAAAAATTTTACTGATGACCCTTCCCCCGAACCTCCGGCCCACGCCTCCCCCCAATATAAAACGGACCTTCCCTTAACGTACATCGAAAACCAACAAAGTAAGACGAATGTGTTCCTGTTGATTTGCGAAGTCTTCGAGTAGGTGCGACGTTTGAAGTGAGTGTTGGCGATTTCAGATCCATTTGCCGTACTTAATCTTGACAAGAAGATAAGTATTCGTGAGAAAATCCAAGGAAATGGAAGAAAGAGCTTGAATCTCTGCCTTGTATCCCATGGACAACATGGTCTCGATCTGAAAGCATAAATGGGACAATTACATCCTTTGTATTTTTAGGGTGTGTTCGGCGGGCCTTGTTCCGGAATAAAATATATGGTATTAGTCTTGAGATATTACAACCTGAGATGTATTTGAACTGTTATTATCCGATAACTGTCGTTTCGACACGAAATTCAAAATATATTTTTTACTTGTTATAAATTCCCAATTTAACGGATTTATTTTGACCACTTTATGAATTCGTATTCTTTAATATTGTCATTTTTAGGGGAACACTGCCTTGTGCCAGGCAGTGCAATTAATGGCGAAGTTGAGTGGAACCTTAAGGAAGGTACATCAGTACAGTGTTGTATTGCGCGGTTTTCTGAGGGATGGGAGGTAACTAAAAGCAACGTTACCCTTAGAGCTGTGTGGCATTTATAGTGAGTTTTTAACACACCTCTTGTACCCAGGCCTCCTGTAGTTTTATGTAAGGCCTTTGAAGCAGCTCACGCGCCTTACATTTGTCTCGGTCAGTCAGCGGTATTCTTTTGTCGTGAGAGATAGTCAGCCTAGACCAAGAAAAAAAATGTTTAACACGTCGATGCAAGAGAAACGAATTAAAATTGTTAGGATTGTTGATTACTGCGTTTATCATCCTATTGAGCTAGATAGCTGTGTCCCTTATTTTGGGGGAAAATGAGTCGATTTTCCTTTCAGATTTAAGTACCGAGATTTTACTGTGGTGTTGGGGTAAGCCTAGTGTAAACTCAATGCAGCATCGCCCACGTACCCTTAGCAAACTATGCGACGTGCATACCTCGCAGTATGTGCACTCTACCCAAGGATAGAAACAAAGTCTTCTGAGATATGGGCTATTCATTAGGTGCAATAAGTTAAGTTTTGATTTCAAAACAACCATTAACAGCACTCTCTTTTCCCCTTTGTTGTGATTTATAGCCAAAGGTGATGATTTTGGGCTGATTATTTGATAGTCTTAATAAAACTGCTCCAATACCTGTTGATGTCACTTGGCAGAACACCGAGCCACTTGATCACAGGAACCGTTAAACTGTGTGCGTCAAACGACAACGCCTGGAAGACACAAAGTATGTAATTATTTACTGAATGGATTTTGTTAAGTGCAGCCACAATCTACCGCTGTAACGTTCCGTACCTTTGAACCAAACTTGTACACACTAAGGATCTCGATACCTGCGTGAATAATGAGGAAAGACCATTCCACATCAGTTTTCTTTACACATTGACAAGGTGGTGTCCAATTTTGCGCTAGACCCAAACAAATCCCCGTTTGAGTGTGTTTACTCTTCCAGTATTTTCAAAAGCACCACCCTCCTAGACTCCATCGTTTCGTTCTTTCCTCGGACAACAATCTTTACTCGGCCACGTTGTCTCTCCGAAGCCAGGTGCACCAGAGAACCTTTAGGGAAATATATCATCACAAGACCATTGTAAGTTGTAAAGTAGCCTTCCTGGCTACATATTCTTGTTCAAAGTTTTGTATCAAAACCATTTTGGTTAAAGTCAGAAATATTCCTTCCTTAAGGACGAGTGTTTTTGAACATCTTTAATAACAATAAAGCACGTCCATTAAACTGACATGCAGTTTAAGGAATCGCGAAAGGAGACGAAATCCCTTACGAAGGTTTAGGTAACGATCGTGATTGCATACTTATGAATGCTAACATTTTTCGGGGATAAATATGGGAGTTACTCATCAACTTAGCTATCAACCTATCAAATGGAGACATCAACATGCACGAGCTCATCCGAGGCATCTGACTGGTTGATGTGCCCATGGGGTTGGGACTTTGATATCAGGGGTTGTTTTCGGGGTGGGGAATTTCACATATGCAAGGGGCGATGGTAAGAATTTGGACTAAGATGCTCATTTTCACGTTAGGTGTTGGTGAGTTGTCCCCGATCGAAATCATGGTTGAGATGGAGCCAGAACTTCAAAGGACAAAAGTGGGGCAATTGAACAACCAAATGTCTAGAAATTCAAATGGCCGGCGGTGTGCCTGCCAGGGGGTGGGGGAGGGGGTATGTTGAAGTTTCGATGTTATCGTTACATTACCATGAGGGTCAGCATCCACCAGGGCTAAGATGGGTATCTGTAGAGTGCACCACAATCGGCGAACCATCATACGGGTATTCACATCCGGGAATCCTTTACCCTGAAAATATCAGGAAAACAGTAGCATGTAATTTGGTTTGATAAAGCTTGTTACAACAGACGACCTTTTGTAGTGCCATTGCCTGGTTTTGGATAGAACTTTGGATTGGGCGGGGACGGGGGGGGGGGTGGGGAGGGGAGATGCGGAGTCAGTGCATACATTTGGCTCTAAGAGACCAATTCTGGTATCATGCCACACAGAACAGTTTGAATCCGCTGAAAAATATTTCAGGTTTCGGGTTGGCAAGTACAACTGGCCGGTCGACAAGTCATGTCAAATCTTGACGGATTTGCTCCGGTATGAGACCTACCCTGTATAGTTTGAACAGGTATGTGCCAGTTATGCTGGTTTGTTTCATATGTTTACAATGGATAGATTTCTGCGGCGGCACAAAAATGAATTGTCATAGTGGAAAATGCCATTCTAAGAGTATAATGTCAACAATTAACACAGTAGACAAGCCATACAAAATCTATTACGGATTTGCTCCGGTCGAAGATCCCTGTATAATGTGCAAAACAAAATTGTGCCATTCTTGCTGGTTTGGCTTATATCTTTAGATCAGTTGGATCTTCGTCATAGTGTGACCCAGCTTAGTCTCCAGGCGTTCTCGGCTCGCTCAAACCTGGACCGTGAGCTGTGACGTCCAGACTTCGCGCGGACTACGGGACAAGAGAGAATCCCTAGGGAGTAGGCTGAGTGTAACCATAGCCTTAATCACGGACATGACCCCAGGATTTCCACCTATTGTAGCCGCTCTTCAATTTTTTGTTTGTTGTCTGTTTCTATGGTTTTGGAACGCGTCCTATGGTCATCAATTATAACAGAAAAGACGAGAATTCTTACTCAAAACAACGACAATTTTCTGCTTACCGTAATGATGATGCATGGGTATAGTTTCTGTAAAACATTATCATCCAAGAGCCGCTGGAAGGATGCCTCTTTTTCAACAATGAGCACAAACTTGGCGTCTGAATGTATATCTAGTCAGTAAGATGTTAAGGACATGAAAATAGCCGCAAAATCAGCTGGAATCCACTGCCTTTTGACACACATGTAACACTTTTTTAAACCTCGTCGGTTTTCAAGGATACCATATATCCCCTGCACATGTGAAGGCACCATTGTACCCTGAAGATGCAACGAATTCAGATGTTAAGGTTACGCGTCTAACAGCAAAATCAGCTGTAATCCATTGCCTTTTCAGACAGAAAAAGCGTGCATTTGACACTTTACTAACCCTTGTCGGTTTGTAAGGATATCATCTGTATTATCTACATGTGTGAAGGCACTGTTGTAGGGATGCAACTCGTTCAGTCAAAATTACTGGTCATGATAAGAGCAGGAACGACACCAGCAAAACAAACACAGTCTAACGATATTATACATACTCCATTATACACAAACAATTGCAGCTAACTTCATAAATTGATCTTTCCCCCATATATTTACGAACTCGCGTAATGGAAATGACATGCAACATCGCCACAAACCCGAATTAACAAACGTAACGGTGATCAATTTATAACGACGTTTTCATAATATTAAAAGATAACCAACGATCAACAAACCGAGGTTTTGTCCTTGCAGTCCACGTAGGTTCCGTCGTGTTCTTTGTACCTCAAGTCGCCAGCAACACAACCTAAGAAAGACCAAAAGAAGTTTGAAAATCGCACATGTTGCATGCTGTTCGGCAAAGCCGTCAAGGAGAATGTTTCAGGGGAACCGACTCTCATATTTTCCCTGTCACGAGCGATATCACCTTCAACACATGTGCACGCTCAACAAGCTTCACTACTGAACGGCAACCAGGATGTCGTACCACTAGTTAACAAACAGATTCCATTTGGCTGTGTGTGTACTCTGATAATCACAGATGACGTGAAAATTATGTGGCAGGAACAAAGAAGGACGCTACGAGCCGCAGGCGAGTAGCGTAACCGATGTTCTTACAACCTTTCGACGTCCTCTTTGCTTGACAAGAGTACACACGCACAGCCAAATGGAATCTAATTGTTTTATAAATTCTTTCAGATGTCGGTTATCCCGCACAAAAAAAGAAAATGCTTTTTTTTAAAATCTTCCTAATGAAGATTTGCGCGCGTAGAGCTTTGTGGGCTTATTACGTCATTAGTGCGTCTGTAACTCCAACACAAACTGCACTAGACCAATGAAAGCGCACGTTCTACTCTGCCCATTGTATAAAAAAGGGTAATGCAAGCTGTGACATTGTTCTTGGGTGTTGTTTTGCTGACGCTTGGTTTTTTGCGCTCAATTTTAATGTTAATACATTCCTCTTTAATACGGACACCAAAGGGACACAGATGGTTGCCCGTGTTTGCAGACGAAGGGTTTAAATGAGTTTTGGTTTCTCCAGGACCAAACGAACGGTCGCATAAAATGCAGGCGTACATGTAATGCAGGAATCCTTTAAGAGAGGTTTCACTTTCGCTATTTTTTTGCCATTGGGATACGACCAGATACACACGCTAAATGAAGTTACAAACACATGCAAGCGTTACCTTTGCACGCAGCGAGCTGAAATGTAAAGAGAAAGAAACGAGTTAGAGTAGGAAGTGGGCCAGTTAAAAAGTTACATTTAAAGAAATCTCTTATTTCATGAGAAACTTGATGATATGATATCAAGATGACATGACATCATCATCTCAAAGCTCATAGCCAAGTTAGCAAGTTTCCAAAGCCTCTGTTAAACAAAGTTCTCCACAGAGCTTCGCGTGGTTCGAGTACCGAGCCATGAGGTTTTGGCAGCACTTTGATACCAGTTGGCAGCAACTCAAGCTGCCAGCTTTCCCAAGGCTGGACAATGGAGCTATAAACCAAGACCAACTTAGACCCTCGTAGTTCCGTTTAATTTCTGAACTGTGAAGCTTGACGCAAATTGCGTTATCCTAAAATCAAGGAGTTTCAGCATGTATCGGGGCCTTGATACGTCCTATATCCCACCCCAAACGAAAATCCTGGAAATGTCATGGAGGTTAATCTCCACTTGACAGAAAACAGAAAATACAGCAAAAAGGATACTAAAAACTGTTAGAAAGTAAGTTCAAGCTCTCAAGAAACTCACCACATGCAAGCAGTGTCTTGGCACTTTGAACATACATGCAAGGTTGTCTACAATTTCATCCACTACACTCTGGCTTCCAAAGAACACCACATCAGAATAATAGATATCTCTGAGGAAGATGCAATAGTCAGTGTTAGTAAAATTGCTCGTTCTTTCGTTTGGTTCGTTGGACATCCGTCCATTGGTGCCTCCATCAGTCAGTCAGGTAGTTAGTCAGTCAGTCAGGCGGTCAGTGAGGCAGTCAGTCAGTCAGTCAGTCAGTCAGTCAGTCAGTCAGTCAGTCAGTTAGTCAGTCAGTCAGTCAGTCAGTCAGTCAGTCAGTCAGGGAGTTAGTGAGTCAGCTACTCTTCCATACCATTATGTTACAGTGTCACGCACCAAAGTTTGGTCACCTTTGCTTCAATTGTATGCTATCGCGCAGATGGCTTATACAAAGAAAATTAACTTTTAGCTACCAACAGCTCAAGTTTGCTTGTAGCCTGGGGGAGTACTCCCTTGCATGAGCTAAATAGGGATGTGCCACCCCAAGGGGTATGGGGCCAGTTTCTCGAAAGTCCCGTCTGCCCCGATAACTTTTCGGGCCCGGAAAGCTATTTTATGTGCGCGATGTTTGCATTAAAGACTCAATTTTTGTTGGTTTTAAAAGCTGAGCAATAAAATTCTACGTTGATAAAACAAGTCGGGCTGATATGCAGGCTAAAAACTACGCCAACGTACTACAAATTTTGATTTTAAAATATGGCTCCGGGCCCGAAAAGTTACCGGGACTTTCGAGAAACGGGCCCATGGTTTTTAAACGTTTTTCATCTGGGAGTAGGTAGGGATTTTAACCATTTCGTTCTGAAAGTCTGGAAATGAGTATGGCTTTCACACTCCAAATATGGATTGTAAAGGCGGGCTTTTGGAAAATTACAAACCCCAACCCTAAACTCCGAGGAGTAACCCCCTGCCCCCCGAGTCTCGTATCCTTCGTTGGTTTCCAGGGAGCTCTCTTTAATCTGACCGGAAAAACAAAAAAATAGATACGCATAGTTAGAAGTGTTCGAACCTTCGCTTCGCCTTGTTAATTGTCAGTGAGGTGTAAGGGTTAATTAACGTTTCCTGTCCTTAATTAAGAATCCCCCGTGTTTGTTCTTCGTTCGCTTTCGGGCTGCACGTTTCGCCCGGTGAACTCGCAAAAAACAACGTTAAAAACCCATCTTGATACAATCTGTAACTACTTACATATGGTAGATTCTGTTCTGTCACGCGATAAAAAGATTTGCCAATCCAGTATTGTAGTAGCTCAAGAATCAATTCTTCGACCTCTTGATTTTTCGTCGTCAGTGTAAAGTAACTCGCGCAACAAAGAACCTGTGGTCAGTCCTAATTTTGTACTTAAGCAGCGCTCTTGTGTTCTGCCCCGTGTGCTCGCCTTCTGGTCGTTGATATGTCTCGTCAGTTCCGTCTCGTCAATGAAAAACAGTGTTGTGGCATGATGACGACAACAGAAGAAACTATTTTGAAAGTTCTGACCACAGTGGGGCCGCAAACTGCTGAGAACAGTTCTGCGTATTTTAGATGAAACAGACAGCTCCCTCAAACAAATTCTAAACATGTGTATTCGGTTTCTCTCGTAACTAAAGATACACTGGACACTAATTTAAATTAAGTATAAATGGGTCAATATGGAAACAGGTTAATTCTAGATTAACATTTATTTCATGTAATTATTAATAATAGTTTTTCGCTTTGTTGTAAACCTTTTGCCCCTGCAACTTAATAAAAAAATGTGCAAAAAAAAAACATTGTAATTTTCGTTAGAAATCTTCAGTTGAAGGTTTTGCCAAGTGCCATACAAGTTTATTCAAATGATCCCCTTTTCTTGATGCGGTATTTACATTTAATTTAGTTGAAGATGAGGGGTTTGAATTTTGGCCAAGGGAAGTCACCCTTTGCTCAATACAAGACGATAGATTTGCGCTATCGAATTCACGGAAACAGTAATTTTATATAAGTGCATGAAGGAAAAATAATACTGTGAAGGAAATCCAACGAAAACAGGGGTCCTGTTGAAGACGGCGGGAATTCAACATCGTTGCCGTTCCAGATAGGGGTCGTCTATTGTAGTTAGCTCCGACTGTAATCGCTTGTGAAAAGGATACCTGTAGTTTAACGATAGGAAAGAGGAAAAGAAAATCGGCAGCAGAACGGCAAAGGGGGCATTTCCGCCCCTTGTGTTCAACCAGGCGATGAACTGTTGCTTATTCTTTTTGCGTGACTGTATATCCCTTAGGAAAAGGGCTGACTAACCATTATTTCCATAGACGGAAATGGGTGCTTTTAGAGTCCTATTTAAACAATTTCAGTTCGTTGTCAAAGTATCTATTTCCGATGAATTCTGTGCTTAAAGGATGTCCGCAAGCCTGGTTTAATGGGTTCACCAAGCACTTTATCAGTAATGTGCAATGTACACGCCTTCACGATTTTCTTGCTCTTTCTTTGAAACACCTTGTCAATCGGTATTTTTGTTCTCTTCTTCCATTCGTCTTTTTGGAAGTCATAGCTTTCAACTGCCAGTGCTAAAGAACACCCACCAGGGCAACCATATTGGCCAGAATGGACTCCACCCACTACAAATAGTGTTCCTTTGAAACAAACCATGCTGCCGTGTGAGCGAGGTGCATTCAAACTTGCCATTAACTGCCATTCGTTTGTTTCTACATTGTACACTTCACAAGTGTTTGTCCTTACATTGTCACTGACTAGTTCACCACCAGCAATAAAAATCTTTCCATGTGCTGCGGTACCACAAGCGTTGGATCTCCCCAAATTCATTTCAGATATAAACTCCCAATTATTTGTAATGGTGTTAAATCGTCCAGCACTTTTTTTACGCACATTGGGTAATGTCTTAGGTTTTAAGCCTTTAATTATTATCTGTCCACCAAGAAGATAGATATGATTGTCCGCTGCCACAGAACACGATCCATATCCAAAATATTTATCTTCCAGGTTTTTAAATCCCCAAATTGGAACGTCGTGCCATGAATTTAACTCCACATTATATGTGGATATCTTCAAAACTCCTGTTCTCCCTGTCTGACTGACAGAATGTATTCCACCTTTTACAGTCACCACTGCTGACTTGTGAGTTTGCGTCGGAAAATGTTGAAACGTCCAGCCTAGCCCAGCCCAGCGGTTTAACAATGGATCGTACATTTCACCAGCGACAGCGTGACAGGACGCCCTACAAGGAAAAACGTACAGTTTTCCTTGAAATGGTGTCATCTGGTATTGTCTGTGTTTATATAGCGGGGCGTCTGCCAGCTGGTACCAACTGTCTTCATCGGGTTGATAACAAAAGGTCTCCTTCCCTGTAAAAACAACTACGTGTGAATCGCTCCATTTCCTAGGTAACTGTGAACCTTCGGTTAGCCCATTCACAGTGTCCATAACAAGCTTCAAGCAGCTCGAATTCTCAGTCACGAGATTATTGGTCACGACATCACGAAGCAAATAGTCACGCGATACAAAGGCCAGTCGCACGTGCGGGAATAACTCTTCAAACTTTGTTTTTCGCTCGCTCTTATTTTGTTCAATCCATTCAAGTATGATTTTAAAAACATCATCTTCTGCAGCGACCGCTAACTCATCGCTGCAAATCCACTGTTCCACCTCACGGCTTTTCAGATGAAAAAAATCCTCAGATTTGGCCACAGCAGCGAAGTTTGAGAAGATAAACTTCCTGGAGTTAAAGGCAAGGCTTGCAAGGCGATATCTCTCAGCAAAATAATAAATTGAAAGACAGTCTGAAGGTGATAGCTTATATTTCTCCTCTATGAATCTCCCAACGATGGTTTTCAAGTTTGGAATAAGCAGATAATCCGCAGCAACGCACAGGTCTATAGCGTTCTCTGTGGTGACGTTTACTTTACCAGAGCGAATGAAATCCAGGACGTCTATCATAACAGTCTCGGTAATGTGCTCTAACTGAATGACTCCCTCTCTGTTCTCCTTCATGTCGCTACCAAGAAGAGCTGAAAAGAAGTCACTGCCCTCTGAAAGCTCGTTTCTACTCGCCCTGATCTCTGTTCCATTTTTCAACACCAAAGTGACATAGCTTGAATCAGCTGGTCTTTGTTGCATGTTCGGTCACTCGGAAAGTAACTTTCGCCGAGAAAGGTCTTGACTGCTCGTGATAAATGTCGTATTCCTAAATATGCCGTACTCACAGCCGAAGAGCTTGAAAGCTTCACGTAGCTGTACGAGAGTAATCTTTGCGGAGGAAGAGAAAGCGGAAAGGAACTTGAAAGGTTGATCAGGACGGTTTAGGGTAGAGGACGGGAAAATACCTTTGACCAACCAGTCCAAAGTCCAGTGGAGCTTTTCTATTTGGCCTTCTCGCATATCACGACACTACAATAATAACTTTATCCTTACAATTTCAACTGCATTTGGCACTTTCATTCTGTGCTTGATGTAGGGGCATCAAACTGTGTTTCATTTTTATGGTCAATTTTCATTAAAAACAGTAAATAAAGGAGAACATTGAAAACGTCGGAAGTTGTTGACATCAGGTGTGCGCTTCTCGAAAGCCCCGAATTCCGGGCCCGATTATTCGCACCGGTACTGTGTCTTGTAAAACTCGACGTTTCTAAGCATGAAACGTTGCTAAAACATGCTGAAATAGCAACTCTGTAGAGGGAATGGTTCATGTTTTTACAGATGGCTTCTCGGGGACGAAAAGTGTTCGGGACTAACGAGAAACGTGCACCAGGGACGGGGAAATCTAAACGTGATCCGGCCAATCGTTGCCCATGTGTAACGCTTGTGTCATACAACGAGCTACAACGAGCTGCAGTTCCGCTCCCCTTGTCAGTCGATCGTCCTCATCGAGCCGACATTTTCGCTTTCCTTTTAGTCCAAAGAGCACTGTCACACACGCTGCAGCTTTCATTACTCAAAGCAATTTCTTCTGCCACATATTTTCCTTTTCTGGTGAACAAACATGCAACCATCTCAAGATGATTCAAGGTGTTCAAGCGATGTAATTTTGGGGAATATATTTATTGAATGCAAAATTTGCATTAATTATCAAACTACCGGTAATTTTGGTGTTGAAACATGGAAAGGATCCGGCACCGATTTCTTTTCTGCTCTTCTTAACAGCCATATGAAGGAAAGCAGAGAGGGGATCATTCGGTTAGCGGACATCAACGAGTCTGTTATGATAGTTGTCTGGAATTCATGCGCTCTCCTGGCAAACTAAACGTATAAAGCCTTGAAAGGCTTGATAACGCTTTTGAGTTGACTGCGCCGCTGTCGATTAATATCTGCTTATTCCAAGCTTGGAAACCATCGTCAGTGCGTTCATAAGGATTATAAACTATCAACTTCAATCTGTCTTTCAATTTATTATTTGGCACCTTGCGAGCGTCGCCTTGAACTCCCAGAAATTCATCTTCTCAAATCGTTTCATTGCTCAGGAATTTCTTAAATTGGAAAGCCATGAGGTGGAGCAGCGGATTTGCAGCGATAAAATAGCAGTTAGTATCAAAGATCGTGTTTTCATGATCACACCTTGACTGGATTAAACAAAACAAGTGCGTGCGGAAAAGGAAGTTCGTCACGTGCGACTAGCCTTTTTATCGCGTGACTATTAGCTTCATGATGTCGTGACCAACGATCTGCGAGCTGCTTGAAGCTTGTGAAGGACACTATACACGGAATGATCTCTGGCAGAAACGATGGTTTAAAATCACCTAGGAAACGGGATGACTCACACACGTCGTTTTTACAGGGAAGGAGAGGTTGTGTTGTCAACCCGATGAAGACAAATGGGGTATTCAAAACAACCTGAAGATTCGTGGTAGTGCCCGCGTATCCCGGTCGCGTAGTTCTGCGAATAAAGTACAACCAAACTTGTTCTTACCCAGGTGGTCTTGTTTATAGTTGTCTTTCATAATGTTATTGTTGAAACAGAAGATGTTCCTGGGTGTCTCTAGTGTTGCTAGAATGACTATTAGACGAGGAAAAGATTAAATCAGCTGGTATGATGAATATAAACAAACACAAACATTCAATTTCTAGCCGTTTTTTTTTTCGTGTTATATCATTTAATCCTTTCTGGAAATTTTTAAGGTTCGGAAATTCGGCATGGGATTTTTTCGGGGTAATGTTTGGTCCAGGGATTTTTCTGGGTGTTGTTAGAAGCCCTAGGGATTTTTTTGGGTTTGATTTTTGCCCCCATTCGACCATTCCCGTCAATTGAAACTTGGAGTACCCCTGGGGATGCACCATTGTATGAAGATAGACAATACCAGCTGACACCATTTCAAGGAAAACTGTATGTGTTTCCTTATAGGCCCGCATTTCGCTCTTTGGCAGGTGAAGTATATGATTCATTGTTAAATCGCTGTGTTGAGCTAGGTTGGACATGTCACAGGCAAACCAAGACATCAGCGGTGTTAGTTGTGCAGGGTGAAATGTACTCTGTCAATGAAACATGCCCAATACACCCAGAAATTTTGAACAATTCCAAATACAAAGCTGAATCGAGTTCAAGATGGCAAGAAGTTCCTACCTTAGGACTAAACATGGTAGGTAACTTAACAGAGATGGAACATGCGCTGTGGCAATCAAATGTTATCTCTATGGTAGTTGGTAGACTACACATTAGACCTACCAGTAATATGTATACGAAATCTGCTAAAAGACTTAACCCTGCTACCCGTACTTGGGAGCACTGTCAGTCAGTCAGTCCATCTGTCCGTCCATCTGTCAGTCAGACAGTCAGTGAGGCCGTCAGTCAAGCAGTCAGTCCGTCCGTCTGTCCGTCAGTCATTCAGTCCGTCAGTCCGCCTGTTCATCCGTCAGTCAGTCAGTCAATCAGTCAGTCAGTTAGCCAGTCAGTTAGTCATTCATTCAGCAGGTCAGTCAGTCAGTCAGTCAGTCAGTGAGGCAGTCGGTCAGTCAGTGAGCCAGCAATGCATCCACCTTCTGATGTTACCCTCTTCAGTCCCTTCTAATCTCATCAATCACTAGCAGAAATAATTGACAAATTAGCTTCCACTACTGATCTGCCACTTTTCCATACCATTATGGTACAGCGCCACACACAAAATTTTGATCAACTTTTGATTAAACTGTATGCTTTCGTGGAGATGGACTATACAAAGAAAATTAACTTTTAGCTACCAACAGCTCACGTTTGCTTGTAGCCTGGGGAAGTACTCCCTTGTATGAGCTAAATAGGGAGGGATGTGCCACCCCAAGGGGTATGGGGCCAGTTTCTCGAAAGTCCCGTCTGCCCGATAACTTTTCGGGCCCGGAAAGCTATTTTGTGTGCGCGATGTAGATCAATTTTTGTTGGTTTTAAAAGCTGAGCAATAAAATTCTTAGTTTGTTTAAAACTAGTTTTTATTGATTTGCAAACATGTTTTACGAAAGTTATTAATATTAATGATAATTACAAACAATTACTAATTATTAATAGTTAATTTAATTTACAATTTAACTAAATTAAATTTTGACATTAAAAAGAAAAAAAAAAAGAAAATGATAATAACAACAACAAAACAATGGAGAGAAAAGATACAGCTAAGTACGAAGACGGCATTTCCACAAACAGGTGTTGCATTAACAATTATTTAAGTTCGTTAATTAGCTTCTCCCACTTTTGTAAATGAAACAGTAGTTTATTTTTTTTCCTGGCAATATGGAGCTCGATATTGAAGACACGTCTTGTCCTAGCAATAAAACCTCTAAGTGTAGGTAAGCTATTTTGACATTTTCTATAGTAGATATAATACTTACCAAATAACAGGATATGATTAATTAAAATGTAGTCTTTTACAATATCACATTTTCCAAAAATGACATCTGGCTCGTTAATTATC